>CM062352.1:55425378-56025378 GCA_031216105.1 Dalbergia cultrata | reverse complement strand
TGTTGGGAGTTGGGTGTGAGAACATTTTAATAATGCATCAATGTTAAAAGGCAAAAGGGCCACCACTATATCTAATACTCATCCGTACTTAACAATTGTTAATTCCGTTTATGAATATTTCATGTGAGGCTCAACATTTCGGATTAACCACCGTCCATGGATTCATTGAACCGTAAGTGCGGACTTCAATTTTTTCAAGTATTCAATTTGCTCTTTAAATTTAGAGGGATATCAGATATACAATATTTTTTCACAACAATCCTACACCATAGAGTACAACACAAACAGCATTATGAGCCATTATGGGGCTCAGAAAGAAAGGGGTCACAATGTTGTTTGTATTATAATTTAAGTTGTTGGACGATTGTTGTTAAAAAAATATTATATACCAATATTTTTTCTTAAATTTAAAACTCTTGTAGACCATCTTTTCCAGCAGCAAGCCGTTTTCCTCAATTAATACTTCATATTTTGCTTATTTATCATTACTCTAAATTCTGAATACGTTTAAGTTATATATATAAATTAATAATTAACTCAACAGATCCATTTATTTAAGATGTTTTTAGTTTGTTAAGGGTTTAATTTTGATGTAACAATAATACATTTTTTCATTATTATAATTCAATTAAATTCTCTCATTTTTATGATCATTTAAGTAGTATGTAAAAGACTCAATCATATTTGTTGATATTATAATAAATAATTGAATAACAATTTTAAAGTTTTTTATACCATGAGTGTATCAAAATTAAATTTATTTGTTAATAACAATAGCATATACTTAGTAATATTTTACTTGCCATTAACATATGTAATTAGCTAATCTATGATTAAATTACGTAGAATCAATAATTTTATATTGTAATATCTTTTTTATTTTTCTTTTGATTCTATGATTTTTATCTATTAATTTGGCTATTTAAAGTTGTTTTAAAATAAATTAATTCACTATCCAAATTTAACATAAAAAAAATACATAGATAGGATATTCTCAATATTACAAGTAATGACTTATCAATAAATTTAAAACAAAAGAGTCTATCAAATAATTAGTTAAAATTTAAGAACAAATTAAAAATTCTTTTAAAGTATGTAGTTTTAAATTACAAAAATACACACACACACACACAAATTTCTTAATCCTATCTGTTTTATTGAGTATACAATTGATTGTTGTTTTTTTTTCTCTTTTCAGTGAGATAAGTAATTATTTTATTTTTTGGGTGAACTATAAATAAGTATATTGTGTTTTTGCTCAAAACAATAAGTAAGTATTTAGGTTTTTGCAATAAACTATATATATTGGGCCATGTTTTTAAAAGCCCATATACTGCTATGGGCGTAAAGTGAACACAACAATCAGAACGGGAATTTTTGTTGAGGCATTTGCAAAGCTTTGTTTGGGCCTTCTTCTTCTTCTTCCTCTTGTCCTCTACCCTTCAACGGAAAATTCCCGCTATTGAGAGAATACAGAATAGAACAGAGGAAGCAGCTTCTTCATTCATCTTCCAGTTCCACGCAACACTTTCTTCCATTCCACAAAACCTTGGTCCTTATTCATTTGCTTTCACCCGCGCGCGTTCACTCACGCGCTCAACCTTCAATCTGTTAATGGGAACCGGAGTCCCCTAAGAAGAACTAACAATGGAGGAAGCTGAGGGAACAAGACGAGTTCTCACTCGCAGCAGAAAGCCTCTCTCCGATCTCACCAATACTTCTCACAATTCTTCTCTTCCCCTCCGAAACCCTAACAAACCAAAGCTCCCTTCTTCTTCTTCCTCCTGTTCTCCTAAATCCGCCGCCAAACGCGCCTCCACTACCATCGTTCCCATCGATAACATTTCTTCGAACCCTAGCACTCCTCCACCTTCCGTTTTTCCTGAGCATTGGTCTCCGAAAGCCTCGTCTCTTCACGGTACTTCCATTATTCCGAGTTCAATTTGCAGAAATAGTTTCCTTTCTGGTTCCGGTTTTTATTTTTTTTATTTTTTTAAATTCACGCGATTATGGATTCTCCAATGGCAATGTTTTTTTCATTTCACGTGTTCTTTTGTCGTACTGGTTTAATGCGAGCTTAACAATGATGTAACTGTGATTCTGTGATTATTATCAACAATTTAGGGTTTAGGGTTTAGGAAATTTATGTGTGTGTATATATATATATATTGAATTTCAAAACTAGTTTATTCATATTCGGTGTGCAATTTTCGATGTTTTTGAATTCAGGGACTGTTGTTGATCTTGAAGGTTCTGAGCCTATTTCAGTAGTGTACAGCCGAAGGAGTGCTCCGAATAGAAGAAGTGCTCGGAATAAAAGGAAGGATAAAGGGAAGGCTGTGGCTTTTGCTTTCAGCAGCGCACCCACTTTGAAGATATCTGATAGTCGGTAATGATCCCACTCTATTGTACTCTGTGACTGATAGTGTAGCTTTAGAAGTTGCATTAAGTGTAACTGTGTAAGCAACAATGGCACATATAGAGAAAATAGGACAAGGGTGTTTGAAATTCATGGAATAGTGGAAATGAGAAAAAGAAAAATGATAACCCTTTGATGGGTTGGATATTAACAAAAAAGTGTAGCACTTATATAGTATGAAGTGGTTCAATATGAAAAGATATGAAATAGGGTAATGTAACACGAGAAAAATGGGAAACCTAACAAGGTGGATGATATACGATAAGACGTTTTGTGATATTTAGCATTTTTTTAAAAATGGTTTCAATGATTGGAAGAGGTTCTTTAAGATATGCTGATGGATGTTGTGCGCTATGTGGATTTGCTAAATTAGTTGTGTTGGTCTTGATTGAATACTTGAAAAGTCTATCTTTGTCTATCATAGTACATGTGATGCTTTCATGAAGTGCTTAGTGATTTAGAATTTCTCCCTTCTTGTTTTACTCTTGTTCTCTGCTGTCATTAGAATGCGTCATACGGTACCCTCAGAAATTCATTTATTTCCTTCATTCCTTGCTGATGTGTTATAGTGGGATAGACCCATAATTTCTCTGGGGTTAATTGAGGGAACCAAGTTTCTTTGTTACTTTTATTGTCTCTTTTGTAAAAGTTATGCTATATAATTATTTGTCGTATATGTTTTTTTTTCATGCAAAACAGGCAGAAAAGTGACGGGGTTGAAGGTTCAAATCCACCTAAGGCTAAGGCATTGACAATTCCCTGTAGAAAGGTATATAAGTTGACGAATATGTTCCTGAGTTTGTGGTTTTATTTGGAATTCAAACTCCTATGTATATCTATGTTGATTTGGTTATTTAATAAGCTTTTGATCTTTACTGAGATTTTACATGCTTAAATATTGCAATAAGCCTTTTTCCTTGTATTGCATTTGTACTGGTTAATATGAAAGTATTCCTGCTTTTTTCTAGTGGCTCTTCAAGTTTCTCTTTAAGGCTATGTTCACAAGTTTTGAAGGAAAGGTATCAAAGGGAAAGGGAAGGAAGGGTTTTAAAAGGTTTATGCCTATCTTGTGTATATATTATTGTGATCGCCAAAAAATTAGAATTTTTTGAGTTATTACTCATTGGCCTGGGGAAAAGTTTTGAAATAGTTCATGGTTGAAGTAGAATGTGACAGTCCATAGTAAATCTTTGAAATACTTTATCCACAAATGCCACTGATTTTGCATGTTTGTTATTTCTCAATTCAAGAGTCAATCCTGTCTTAATAGATTTTATGCAGAAGTGTTTGATTCATTTTGCTGAATTTTTAGAAGCGGCGTGCTGTATCATCTGAGCAAGATATGTTCAAGGATCCTGCCGGATCATCTGAACAAGATATTTTCAAGGATCCCCTGCTGCAAGATTACATCGAAAAACGGAAAGCCTACTTTAAAATGATTGATGAATTTACACTGTCAGAGGAGGAGGTTGAAAGAGTTGATGAGCTGGATTAAGTGGAGGACTCGTAATACTGCAGCTTGAAACTTACTATTTTTTGGTTGGTTGTATAGTTATGATATACTTAGTTTTCTCAGTGACGTAGCTTCCATCTCTTCAACGAAATATATAAATGTAAGTTCTTGATAGTCTTTGTAATAGTCTAACGGAACGATCAAATGTAAAATTTATCTTACACTAACATGTTAATTGTGCTCTGATTTTTTTTTTTTCCTGTAAACTTCTGGTTGAGTGTCGTCCAGTCCATGAATTCGTGATTCTAAATGCCTTGATATGTAACAATTCAGATTCTTCAGAAACCTAATTGAACCTATGCGAAGTGATGTAGATTTTCTGGATACATAGCTTGATAATTATTAAGCTTTACTGGATCAATGTTACCAAACTGGCGTAACAAACAGATTTTGAACTTAGATAGGTGTTGATATTCTTAGTTTGTATCACTTTTCGTTATTCATGCAGGCTAGGATGTCTGCTGGCTCTGCTGATTTCATAAATCAGCAAGGATAATGAGAATGAGCATGGCAAAATCATGTGCACATTCATAAAAAACCAGGTAGTTTATTGATTGCAAACGAGGTCGTTTGACACGAGGGTGATGGATAATTGAATGTACATTATACATATACACAACTTGCTGATGTTTAGTTCACTTTAGCACAATTGATTCTGATCTGCCCCTTGGTTCCTGTAAGAGGCTTGATGTTGCTCATTTTGACCATGCCCTCGGCAAAGTCTTTAAAGAATGCAGCTGTATCGGTGGCGTATTTAGCCACCAGATTGTCAGTGTCGCTGCCATTGAACAGCTCCTGGTCGGAATGAAGAAGAACCTTTTTATTCACCAGATTCTTGAAGTATAGATTATCGAAATGGAACGGGGTTTGGTGGTCAAGGGGTTCGAGTAAATTGTCATTTCCTCCACTTCTGGGGCACTTGCCCTGCAGGAACTTGGCATAGGAGGCATCGATGTTGGAATCATTGTAGATGTGAGCTCGGAAATTTCTGCATTGAGCCAGGCCAATGGTATGTGCCCCTGTTATTGAAAGTTATCCGAGTTGAAATTTTGTTGTACATAGCATGCTAAAATTGATTCGAATCCTCTAAAAATTTTGACAATGTTATATGTTGTGTGTACTAGTAATGAGTGTATTGTGCTTTAGTATTTTTCTTTCACACAATATGACAGATTGGCAGTGTCATTTTCTTCAGAAAAAGAGATGGCCAATTCAGCAATGTTATATTGATACTCACAAAATCTGAAACACCCAAAACGCAAAAACATAGGATCCATCACTTCATTTTTTTCCCCTCAAACTATTCTCTCCAACTTCATCTTTTTTCTCTTAGGTGTCTAGAATGTCCTCAAAAAATGGGGTTCAAATATCTTTATGTTTCATGTATTAGCATTATTATCATAGTACCTGAAAGAGCCACCAAGTCTTTTTCTGAGAGCCCTTGGTTAGCGAAATTCTGTTTGAGAGCACTTAGACTGAGGAAAGGCGCAGGAATGGAGTTATTAGCATCACTTCTGCTTGCTGTAGTAGAGTCTCTTCTTCCTAAGCCTACTTCCCACGAAGGACCCCTTAACTGCAAAGTTTTATTATTTTTTTTCCCCATAGAATATATAATAATTACTATTTCGTTCAATCTAAAGTAAGTACCATAATTGATAGGATAGAATACATTACGTAAACCACTGAGTCTCGAGCAGCCAGTGCAAGAATATCAGCACAAGACACCACCCCAGGGCATTCTTTCTCCACATTGGCTTTAATATCATTAATCACGTTGAACCCTCTTGCTGATTTGTTGTTAGCTGCTGCCGTTTGTTCCCCAATGAAGTTGCTTGTATCTACCAACAGAATTGATGCATCACACCCCTGATATCATTAAGGCAACTTAAGAGTGTTGCTTGAGTAGCAAGGGAGAAACAAAAACTCTATCATGCAACCATCTCTTTTAAAAATTTAAGTTGATGGGTCGAGACACATAAATAATTTTATACTCTAACAAGCTCAATATATGTATCGAACTTACATTTACAAAGCAGTCGTGGAAATGCAGTCGGAGTAAGGAAGCTCCTATGCGAGCTTTCTTCTGAATGGCTTTTTTGACTCCATTCTTCACTATAGGCAATAGGTTCGGGCAGCTGTAGGAGTAAAAGTCTGTACATAGGTGCCCAGCTGCTTCAGAAACTGTAGCTGCACTGGCAACAAGAACAAACAAGAGGTAGTAGTAAGAAGCCATCTGAAATGTTTCACACAGGACAGAGAGACCAATTGCTTTCTCTTATAATCACAAAGGTTGGACCAAAATGATTAGGTAATTGAACCAATTGAAACTATATCCACACATATTTGGTTAATTTGAATTACGTAGGAGACTAATTTTTGTTTCATTGCAGAAACATAAATAATGTAATGAAAAAAAAAATACACTTTACCCCTTCAATGATTTGCTATGTGGACTTGACTTCCATAACTTGAAAACACTGTAATTCGACCTTACAGCTTTCTCGAATGTATATGTTAATATATAATAATTGCATTGTAGTTAATGAATTAATTCATGCCTGACTCAATACTCTAAACTAAAAAAACAATGAGCAATTTGATAACCTCAATATTGTTCAACGTGTGCTATTTACATTAATAATAGATGAGAAAAATTAAAAGAAAGGTTAAATGCATTTTATTCTGCATGAACTTTAGGCTATGTGTATTTTAGATTTTGACTTTTCAAAACATATATTAAGGCATCTTGAACTTTTCAAACAATACAAAATACTCTAGACTTTTCAAATAGTGCAAGACTTTAAGTCGTAATAGGATTTCAATTGAGTTGCACATAATAAAATCAAGGGAGGTTGTGCATATGAAAATTCACAAACAAGATGTTGGGTTGTATAAATTAGAACCATTAAGAAAGTTAAGTGCCTATAAATTATATATTCATCAATTGTCAAATTATGCTTAGAGATGTTTTTACACTGTTTAGAAAGTTCAAAGTATTACGATATATATTTTAAAAGCTTTATATATAAATTACACAATACTTAAAGTTCATATAATAAAACGCATTTTACTCTTAAAAGAATGACTGATTTGGATGGCTAGGAAATGGTAGGATTGATTTACACATTTTCAAAATTGAAAATGCCCATGATTGATAGTTTAGGAGGGGTGAATTGCTATTTTCCCTTTGCCTAATGCTTTTAGAAAAGTTGCTTTACTATAATTCGAATTCAAAATTTCATTTTACAGAGTCAAAATCACTTATTGCTTCAATCGACTTTTCGAGATGATACCTTTTTATTTTAAATTATATTAATGTAATGGGTTTACTTTTTTGGCAGGAAAATATTAATAGAATGCTTATTTAATAAAAATAAATGTTTTTAGTATATCAAAAATAGGCCCCAAACACAAATATAATTAGAGGTTATACTGAATACACACCATGAAATTGAACTTACACTACTGAATTTCACTTTGAGAATATGGTGGCTGATGAGATCATGAGAGTGATTCTTTGTGAAATAAATTTATTTCTTTAATATCTACTCTAAAAAATGTCACCATGAGTGTTTTGTGAGAAAGCTTTCAAGCTTTCACAAGTGTCGTAAATTTTCACGGGATTTGCTATATATATATATATCGAAGGGTTTTGTTATTTACTCATAGCTTAAATTTTACGAGTTCAAATGACCCGTTTCACATTTTCTTTTTATTCTCTTTCACTTTTTCATCACAAATTATTACTTCATATTTCGAACATTTTCGGGATAATAATAATTCTACATGAATCTCATTAAAAGAAAATCTACATGAGTTGTCTTATTTTTATTGGACATTATTTGAGAGATTTTTAAATAGATATAAGCTTAACACATTATATTTATACATACTCACAATAAAAATAAGTCCAATCAACTTTATATAACACATACTAATTTATTTATGAATTTTAATAATTTTTTTTAATGTATCTAAAAATGTATTCTTAAATTTATGTCTTTACAAGAATTTTTCTATTATCTCGAATAAATACAAACTTTCGCGCTTTTCTACCTTTTTTATTTTGGGAAGTGTATAGATTTAATTTTTCCTACATGTATAACATTATTTAAAGGGTACAATTATTTTTTTTGGATAGAATAAAGAGTACAATTATTGCCTCATGACATTGACATTTTTAGAAGTTTCGTTCTTCCAATGGGGTGTACCATCATAATTGTTTCGCTTTTACCGTGCATGGATTGCTTGTATGGGGTTCAGTCAATGTTGGTTGGTGACACCGACACGAAGGGTCCCTTGGATGGAAGGAAAAACCTTTACTGTGAATAAGAAACCTTGAAAATTAACTTTATAATAAACATATCATAGAAAAATCAGATATGAAAAAACCATAATAACTACATTAAGTGTCAACTGAATAAGCTAATTAATCATTTCTCTGAATTTTCGGATCTTGTTGCGATGATGAGTCATGAAAGCAGAATAAGGCCGGTGTGAAAGTCAAGTTTTTTTTTAAAATTTGTTTGTCTGGATATTGCTCATGGGCCTCGTTATAGCAAAATAACTGTTGAGGGTTTCGACGTCTTTCTCTACTTGTTAATTATTGTGCTTAACGTCCGGATATGGTGGCTTTATTTGGTTGGTCGATGCTTTTTGTTTGTAAGCAGCCGAAAGTGATTGAGTTAGAATCAATGAAAAATTTGGAAATTATTAAAGCAGAAAATAAGTGATACTTCCATCTTAATTACTGTATGCATGTCATATACTACAAATTTTAGTCATGTTCTATGTTGGAGTATATTTTGGCACGAGAAATCTTATTTCAAACCATATTTGAAGAAATAAAAAATATTAATATAAATTCAAATTTACAGTGAATTATACCTGAAATGATATCAACTAGTAGATTATTTTATATTATATTTATAATTTAAAATTATATTTTAAGTAGATGATACTCTCTCCATTCCATATCACTCTTGAAAAATTATATAATTTTAATATATTAAAAAATAAATATATTTAGTTATAATTTATAGTCAAATATATTTATTTTTTAATATTTTAAAATTACATAATTTTTTAAGAATGATTGTTCATATGGAATAAAACAATATCTTACCAAGGATAAATTTCACTGTAAACTACTCAAAAGTGATAAACTAAAGTAACATGACCCTAAAAAAACATCTATACTAGCTAGGATTCAAGGAAAAAAAAATGTTACTGTTTCCTTGACGTGAAGACGTGCGAATTATTCATTTATCTTTTGGGACCATCACCATTTTCGCTGCCTATTCATGCCATATATGGACAGGCAGATTCACTTTTGTACAGAAACGGATTTTAGATAGCATTTATTTAACGTGTTTGAGAAAAAAATATAGAAATATTGGAGATAGTATAGATAGAGATATAAATAATAAATATATAGGTTTATTATTAAAAAATTTAAATTTTTATTTTTACAACCTATCTTTATTATTCTCATATTTTAAAAGTATAAAAATTTTATATTTTTATCCCTTTTTTATCTTCTATTTTTATCTTTATTATTAAATAAATTTATATTTCTAATATTTGTGTATTTTTTTATATTAGAGACAATAAAGAAACACTACTTTATACTTGCTAGGCATTCTTTTGCTAAAGGGTCTATTTGATTTGTTATTTCAGCTTTCAATTTTTAATTTTTAAGTTTAAGTTTTTGTAAAAAAAAAATTGAAAATTAAAATTTTTAATTTTTATGAAAAAAATATTAAAAATAGAAAATATAAAATTAAAAATTAAAAATTAAAAATAGGCCTAATAATTCGAGGTTATGTGAATGAAGATTGTCTTTGGATTTTGTAATTATGGGTCTATGTTCATCTGACAGCTGTAATGCGTGCAGAGCTTTGGTGTTTGTGATTGCAACCACTCTTCGGATTCCTTTTTTTTCATATCGAGGAAATAGTAAACTTAATCATGAGCTCCAATTCGAAAACCCTTTTGCGAGATTGAAAAAAATTATAAAAAAAAAAACCTTCTACTATTCCAAAAAGGTCATTTGCCAAAGCACCATGCTAAAATCAAAGCGCGAGTAAGACAATGCTGATCAATGCTCGTGAAGGGAAAACAGAGCTGCTTACCCCTTGGTTGACATTGACATGAGAAACAGAGTGTACACGACAATTGCAAGAAGAGAAAGTCTTATGGTGTAAAGGAGCAAAATGAGCATTATTACTGTTGGACGGATTTTATGATTGATTTATTATTTTTGGATTCGGGTCATTTATTAATAATTATTAGATCAAATTATTTAATAAAAATAATATTTATATATTAACTAATAATAAGAGCTACATAATAAACTTAAAAATTTAAGTTTCATCTTATAATTTATCTTACAATTGAGACACCCATAAGTGGGTATTTGTTTGAACATTCATCAAATCTAATAATAAAGAAAATATACGAATGAGTGAGTGGAGGACCAAAGTCAATTTAATGATGATAAATGAATAAATGTTGAAGAAACAATATCAGGAGCTATATATATTGAGTTATATATTATTTTGATATTTCTTTCCCTCAAGTGTCGAACTTGACGCCCTTGAAGTACCCTAAATGTGGCCTTTTCATGAGGCAAATGACATTACCACATGTGCTTGCCTCAATCCACATCATTCAGATGTTGGTATCCTTGTGTAGTTGTATAACTATATATTATGATGTAATCTTTGATTTTCTGAATTTTATCTTATCGAGTTAGAGGAACATTGGTTCATTCTTAACCACAATAATTAAAAAGTATTGATATCCTTAAATTTTATAAGGGTATTAGAAAAATCCTTTATATATATATATATATATATATATATATATATATATATATATATTTGTGTGTGTGATTAATTAGATTAATAATAATAATAATAATAAATTAAACTGCTATTTACAACGACATGAATAACCACATTAACCTACCTCATTGAGTGAGGTCAAGTAGGTTACTGCTCAGTACTCTTATTATTCAGTAGTGTAATGTCTATCCTTTTTCTATTTTGGTCAGGGTGTAATGTCAATCCTGATTACTTTCATTTTTATGGTCTTCAATCCTGATTACGGACTCTTTTTTTTTATTGGTCCGAAGTCCTGGTTACCGACTAGAAAAGCAATGTGCATCCTATGGATTGGAATGTTTCGAGGCATAACCAGTGGCCTTTTTGTTGTCTATAATCTGATGGGTCATGAATAAAAATAGTGTTCATTAACTAGTCCGTAGAGCCTAGTTAGTTGCCCAACTTATTTTAGGCCTAACCAACTTTACTTCTCAAATGTGTAAATGAGTTGGAGGCCCGTATGGCTTATCCAATGAACAATTAGTGTGTAACGTGCGCAACCAAAAACTGGAAGACCAAAAGAAAAGACTAAAAAAGCGCTGATTACAGTTAAATTTGATTTTTATTAGCCAAACAAAGATAAGAGTTCAACCAATTATCAATATTTTAATTTTTTTTTTTATCAGATGTAAGTATTAGATTATAGGCACCAAACATTATTTTCAACCGATTGAAAATTCCACGTAACCTCACATAAAAGTTTATCTATGGGTTGGATACTTTATTTCTTCAACACTTTCAAACTTTGACTTCAAGAATTTAATTGGCCTATTTCTCTGCTCTCTTATGCTATCTTAGCTTTCACAGGAATAATTAAGATAGAGAGAAAAAAAAAAAGAAAAGGAAAAAACAACATGCGCCTAAATCAAGTTCAAGAACGCGCATTAGTTCTACACATACTTTAATCTCATTATTTTATTTTGTTCTTTTGTCGATTCATTTTTTTTCATTTTCTTTATTCGGGTTGACAATGACAAGTCTAGTTAATTAAATTACCATCTTGCAGCACACCAAAAAATATAATGACAAAAAAGCATCTTGCTTCCCCTTGTAACAAGTAAATAATAACGATAGAAATGGTCATATTTTAATCATCTAGCATGTGTGCGTACACACACACAAAAGAAGTCTCGAAGCCTTCCTTTTTTTTTTATTCTTTGTATACAACCATACTTATCAAACTCAATTTGATGATCGACTTGGTCCTATTGGTTCTTTTGATCACTGTTTGAATCAAATTTAATTAAATTAATGTATGAAAATACATGTCTGCTGGTTTGATCTAAGTTTGATTAAGATTTGACTGATTTAGTGATAATTCAATCTGATCAAAGAATCAAATCAGACCAATATCTAGTTCATTGATTTATGGCTCGAATTAGCTTGTTCGCTTTTGATAACTATGTATATATACAACACACACTATGCTAATTTTTTTGTCCATGTGACTAAGTGGGTAGCTCTCATAGGCATTGTTATTGCCCGAACTTCTCGGACGTTATTGTGATTAGAAGACCTTTTTAAAGTCATTAAAGCATAGATTAATGGTGAGGGAACTGAACAGTTTCTATATATGAAGTCGTGAGTTCAAATTTTATTGTCACTTATATACTAAAAAACATTAAAAGACTTCTCTAATAATTATTCTTTCAATATTTTAGCCTTGGCTTCTCTGAGTGCAGCCCTGCATTTCAATTCTTGTTGGTACACATAGTACATAAGCTGACTATATATATATATATATATATATATATATATATATATAAAAGAAGTGCATGCACCTATAATATGATGTCATGTCATGTTATGTATATATATTCAAATACCTTCCTCTTCTTGCAACTTTTAATAACCACACTCTCAAATCCTCAATTTAATTGATCAGAGAGTTGACCATATAAGTATAACAGCTCTATAATTGGCAGACAAGAGGAAGAGGAAGACACTGATCTTTTCAATTAAAATTTTACTGTATATAGGTCTACTCGAACCAATTAGAATAATGCATGGAAGAATTTATTTGGTAAAGCTAGTATGCCTACTGCCTAATATTCTTTGATTCACTGGGAGCCAGGAACTGAACGAGCAAAGCTCACAAACATGGGAAAGTAAGGACAATCATCATAAAACGCTGGCCGGTGCTGACCTACTTTTTCTATATGGCATTCGCATGCCACTAACCAGACTAAGGCTGGTTGACCTAGTAACACCATTTGCATATTGGTGCACGCACTTTTTTTTTCTTTTGTTGGATTAATTTCTCATCAATACTGTGCCAAGTGACACTGGTATATTTGGATGTCAAATACATATATAGGTACGTAGCTAATAACAAACAAAATGCAAGTGGTCACCATTCTTATCTCTAACTTATTACTAGTTGGTCACCCATCCTGCAAGTTGCAGGTGATGCTGATGGTACATAGTTAGCTGTGCTGTATGATAATATTATGTCAGTGTTACCCATTTTGTATGGATAATGATTTTCCTACCAACTGGATGGAGAGGAAAACAAGCATACGGATCCAAAATGGGGTCGAAAACACAGCTGTGGTTTTAATGTTTGACAATCACTGTACATGGAACTCTTCATAGCTAGTGAGTCAGACAGTGGATTATCACGGTCTAAATAAGCGTAGATTTTAAATGTGTCCAATCAAAATATTACCTTCAATATTAGAAATACGGTGATTATAATTTAAATAAGTACGAATTTAACCTATGAATCTATCGAATTGAGATATATATTAACTTTGTGTACATCTCATTATAAATTAGTAACATCAAGTTTAACATTTACATAACTTAAATCTTCATTTAATTGCACTTCAATCTTCGAACGTGGCCTAGAGTGTCTAACTCGCTAGGTATGGACAGTATTTTCCTGACTCACCACGTAAATACTATTACCTTTGCCCACGAATAGGTGACGCTTCGAATAAACTGATACACTAAAATGTTAAAAATCAATAACCTTTTAATGTATCACTTTGTTTGAAATGTTAGTTATTCATGGATGAAAATACTACTTTCTTTGGTCTAAAATATAAGTCATTTTTTAATTTTTTATTTAATTCAAAATATAAGTCATTTTTACATTTCAAGAAAGCATTAATTATTTTTTTGTACATTTTATCCTAATATTTATGATGAGTGAGAATGAACAGATATGAGTAAGATTATTTAATGAAGATATAATTTATGTCAATAATAAAATGTATTTTCGCCTTTTACTTTTATTTTATAAAAAATATCAATAAAATTCAGTTACCATGTTAATATCCATGCGTAACTGTAAAAAGACTTATATTATAAACTGAATGGAATATTAATTACAGAAACCAAACCAGTTTAAAATGAATTAGTTTATTAAACTTCGAAAGTGGGATATGGGATTACAATTTCACACAGCAACCAATGATCCAACAGCCAGTTGCTTTAAAATTTAAATATATAATTAGGAACTTCATTGGAAATTTCTTCGTTACCATAGTTAGCAACGGTAAAGGGTTGCTTAGCTTGTCACCCTCTAACTCTGGCGCCTCATAAAATGAAACCTCCCTGTAAAGGAACAAGTCAGTGACGGTGTATGCTCTCTCTTGTCTAGAGGGATCATTATGATGAGTGGGAGCTAAAAAGGCATGGATGACCTTTTCAGCCAACTTAAAATTAAAGATGGGGCTAAAAAGCGTGTACTATTTTTTGTCTGGCGCTCCTACGTTGTAAGTAAGACATAGAACTAGTTGCTTTCGGTCTCTTTCTACATCTCCACTGTCTTGAGGGCATGTATAGTGTATTAACTAATTAGTTTTGGGACATGAGCTTTTTAAAGCGGTCCACAATGCTGTGCAATAGGGGAGAGGACAGTTTCTTCCGTAGACTAGCTGCAGTATATAATGGCTGCGGCTCCGTGCTATATAGATGATAGTTATAAATAATTAAATATTGATGTCAACACTATATGGAGCTGGAAAATAAATGAGTAGTGTTTGCTGGGCAACAAAGTTGTATAATAACATTTACAACATTTGTAATGTTTTATTTTTTAATGACAATGGATATTGACGTGATAAAAGACGACGAATATTATAACTGTTAGTATAATATTTTTTTATAATTTTATTATACATTCAAGATAAGTTGGCCGGATGACTCATTATGAGAGAGAAATGGGAAAAGACATTCCTTCCACTTTCCAGTTTACTAAGCAACACGAAGGGGAAACAGAAGATCCTGAAGAACCAATACGAGAATACAGAGCTTTGACTTGTGAGATTCCTTGGCATCTATTAAACGTTTGCTGGGACGAAACCAAAACAAATACAACAAAAAAAGAAATAATTAACACAAAATTTATCGTGACTACTACCCATATAATAGACCATTTTTTAAGGATAACTAAACCCAACAGTTAATGTCCAAAATACCAACAAGGCTTTTATTACTTTTTTCGGACGCAGGAGTTTAGATTAAATCTTAATACCAGTTAAGCAGCAATATCACCTTCAACAACTTTTTTACACGATGTGGTCCACTGCCACCTCCGTAAGACATAATAGAGTGGCAAGTCTGATTGGTACGCAGATACTACTATTGGTTAAGTAAAAGATATATTTTTTATATACACTAATTATTGATAAAAATTTATAAGTATTTTTAACGATTATTTTATATTAAAATTATTTTTCTTGACAATATTTTTATTAGTATTTTAATTGTCGAGAACCGTTGAAAATACTCATTTTTCTTATAATGGGCTAGGGTTTTAGACTGTAATTGCGGTGTACGGATCGTGGGATACAGTTGCAGTTGTGGTGGTTCATGGCTAAATCACTATACGTATTGTGACTATTGTGGATTTGTGGACTAAATTTATACAATAATGTGGATTTATGGCTATCATTATACGCATTGTGACGGGAGAAAATGGAAGTGGGGGAACACTACTTGCGGTCGTTCGGCTTCCTCTGCGGACGCGCTACGGCTGAAGCACTCTTTCTTCTCTTCCTGGACGAACCCCAAGTCTCAAGAATGACACCACCACTGCCACAGTTGTCAAAAGACTAAAACTGAAAGCAGTACCTTGATGAGTACGTAGAAGAAGAACAGACTTGTGGAGTAATAATTTAAAGAATTTATTGTTTTAAGTAGAGGCCCATATCAATTTTTCAAAACTGAATAATAATAATAATAATAAAATTAACCATGCTTAATTTATGTAGAGTTAAGAGGTATAAAACACGAGGTCCGGCATAAGGGCTTGATTTTTACGGTGCGTATAAAAGTAGCGTATAAAAGTAGTCTCTTGACAAAAGGTTTATCTTTTTATGGTATGTTTGTGAGATTGAATTTTAGAGAAGAAAGGAAGAAAGGGGAGGACTTGTAATAATTTTACACTACAAGTCCTTCTTTTTCCTCCCTTTTTTCTCCATTTTTCTTCAAAATCTATACTCACAAACATACCCTTAGGGACTCATGTCTTAAAGGATTTAGTCCTGTTGCCAATGGATATTTTGAAGAACCAAAAAATAAAAAAGAGGAGTTAGCAGGTGATATAAAATTTTATCTACTCTATTATGGGTTTCATTGCTAGATGCATATTTAACTGGAAAACATGGTCCTACCTGATGATCGAGGACCGTATAAAAATTTCTCCGGTCTTGTTAAGGTTGTGTTGACTTGAATTTTCGTGATTAACAGTCACATTATAATTGTGGTGTGATTTAATTTAGTTATGGGTACCACTGCAATTGCAATATTGTGAGCGATCAATATTGTCAAGGACGAAAAACTATTTCTTCCCTTTTAAAATATCTGTCAATTTTGACCAAACATAAATATTAAGAAAGATAATAAATTATATTGATAATGAAATAAAATATAATGAATAAACTAATATATCCTTGTATATTAATTAATACAACAAAATCTTCAATGCTAATATTAGATGAAAAACTTCAAAAATGTAAAATTATTTAGGCGTAATATTGGAAAAACATAATTAATACTTTATTGAAACGTAAAATTAAAATATATTTTAAAATATAAAATTATCTGAAAGTGGATTGATATTTTAAAAGAGAGAGAGCATGTTTGCTATGACTAAAGTTCATGAAAAGACCCCGATCAAAAAGATAAAAAATTTTGGCTTAAAAAGATAAATTTCTAAGTGAGAGAGTTTCAAGACTTTAAATTTTTTAATATAATTATTAAAAAAGCTCAATACCTAAAATTTGTATGGGTGGCATGTTGGAATTGTTCATCTTCTTTTTTTGGTTTTCCATTTGCTGTGAAAATTTAATTGCTTCGTGGATTGGTTTATTGCAAGAAGGGTCAAGTGTTGCTCCTAAACGTGATGTCATTACTTCCTTGTTCTTCCAGTGCTCAACAACAATGGCTGTTAAGGAAGGAGATTTAGTTCATATCAGACCTTTGGGGTCTTATTGTAATTTGCCTTTGTTTTCTCCTTCTGTATGTTGGCTTGTTTTGTCTGTGTGTGATGGTGCTCCCTCACTTGGTGGGGTTTGAGCCTTTTATTCTTGTTATCAAAAAAAAAAAAAAAAAAAAAAGCTCAATACTTGTAACTAGGCAAAGTGAAAGAGTATAAGATTCCGTTGCTAGGATTATTTTTATAATAATTGATGTCGAAGGATTTGATTTGAAAAGAATTGATTTATATTTGAAAAAAACATTAAAAAAGTGATTTTAAAAAAATTAATGTGAGATAGACAAGCGCAAAGCCAAAAAATTTTATCTTCCACTAAAATCAATTTTTTTGAAAGTGTAATTATATTTCCAAAATATACAAAACAAACAACATTAGTTTTTCCTACCTCAATTCTTTTGGCGCAACGTGAAAAACGGGCTTATCCAAAAATGCCGCAAGTAGTACTTAAGAATAGAATTTGTATCCACTTTTTCCATATGAAAATATCATTTTCTTTTTTTATTACCGAAAGAGGGGAGGGGTCATGCAGTCTTTTTTTTTTTTTTAAATCGAAATCAGATACCTAAGACTTTAGCTATGAGTATATAAGCGTTTTTTGGTAAGTGTACGGAATTAAGATTATGATTTATCTAATTAGTATCCTAAAACAATTGTTTAAATAACTAAAAAAGAAAACTTTAATATTGGTAAGATTAATTTTTGTACTTTCAAAATATAAACTTATTAAAAAAATTTATAAATTGTTTATTTTAATATCCTTAATCACTGCCTTTATTAGTGTACTAATAGGCAAGATCTGTTAATATTAATATCAAACGAGTACTTTATAAAAAAACGTGCTTAAAATCGCTAACGAAAAAGAAAAAATGTGCTGGCAATCAATTTATTGCTAATCTGGCAACTGGCTTCACGAACGGGGAATTGAAACTGGTCCAGATTCCAGAGCATATGCATGTACTGAAGATCAACGAATCAGTCAAGAAGTTTGTTTCAAATGCACACTTATCACGTGTTCGTTTTCTGATAGTATAAATTAAAGATATATGTAGTGTGTGTTCGGTTATAATTGACTCCGGATAGAATTAAGGGTGTATTTGGATGTGATTTTGAGATCATAGAATCATTTTTTTCACTCTAAAAAATCACTTTTTATATAGTTGAATAATTTTTTAGTAATAATTATAATTTTAAAAAAATTAATTTTTAATTTTTTTTATAAAAGTTAAAATGAGTGACTTTTGAAAAAAATTCAGTTTTCAATTTTTTCAATTATATATAAAATCTAAGTTTTTATAATAATTTTTTCAAAATCTAAAATAAATTCACCATGATTTTCCTAAAATTGATTTTGTTGAAGTGATTTATATTTGGTAATTTAATATGAGAGTTACATGATTTTGATAAAAATTACAAGAGTGAAAATCTAAAAACAATAAATTTTCACTTCTATTAGAGTGGATTTTGAATCCAAAATCAATTCTAAAATTGTATTCTATTGAAAAACTAAACATATTAAAAAAATTGACAAAATCAATTTTGCATCTGCAAAGTCGGTTCTAAGCACCCCACTGATTTTCCAAACACGCTGATAATAGAACAACCGGTTTGAATATTTAATTATTTATTGTAGTAACTCAACGGCTAAATAGAAAAGTCATAGGAATGTCTGGTTTTTAAAGATATTTTTGTTTTTATCGATGTTTAATATTTTTTTCATTTTTAAGATGTTGGTTATGTTTGATTAGGGGTTAAAATTGGAGAGCAATTATTTTTCATAATGAATTTATTAGTAAAATTACACATAAATAAAATAATACGGAGATTTATTTTCAGTTTTTTATAAAATTCTGAAGAAAAAATATTATGTGTTGTTATTATTATTTTATAATTAAAATGCACCTCTAAACTGGAGGAAATTAATGACAAAGCCATTATCATTAATATTTAAAATAAAAATGAAATTAGAAAATGTTTATATATATATATACATTTTGAGCGATTTCAGCGTTATTATTGGACGGGCCGAACTACATAATTTTGTTGCCGAAATAATTACGTTTTATATTTATAGAGTATAAAAATAATCAAGAAAGAAGTACTATAAAAGGTAATACTATATCCGCAGAATGGTAGAGCTTGCTCGGCATTATTCGCATCATTTAAATCGGGTTTCAACAGCAATGGATAGGATTTCGAGTAGGATTGCTAAGATAGTTAAGTGGACACAAAAACTTTATGACAAACGTATTCGCATCATTTAAATCGGGTTTTAGTAGCAATGGATAGGATCATAGGATATAGTCCAGAGAATTCGACAAAAAATTTCTAGCCACTTGACGACAAGGTTTTATTAGGACATATTCTAGCCAGAAAACATGCAATTTCTAGTGTGCATGTTTTGCTGCACATTTTTCTGGTGCTGGGATGTCTTTACTTGACTATTTCTCATTCTCTCTCTTTTCTGTTTATGTTTGTTGGTTTTGTAGACTCACCTTGTAGTTTCGTTTTGTACAAACTTTCCTCACTATTTCATTTGGGTAGTTTGGGCTCTTTCTATCAAAAAATAAAAACATTAATGCTATTTTAACACCTAAAAGTCAGTGTATAAGTGAGACACCCACTTCATCACCATTGGATGGAATGGTGGTTCCCACTATTTTCATCCATCAATCACATCCAATAGTGATAAAATGGATGTTTCATTTAGACACCTACTTTTGGATGTTGAAATAGCAATACTCAAATAAAAAAGATAGTCAACTAGGGTCCATCCGTCATGGTTGGATTAAAACTCATGGCTAGAATACGTTTTTTTGGCTCATTTCAATGCTTACCTAAGTAATTAACTTACAAATCACCTACTAATGGTGAAGACCTAAATATCAAGACATGACAAAGATGTATTTGAGTTCTTTAAAGTGAGAATTTTTTTTAGAGAATAAAGTAAGAAAATTTTATCATTGAATAAATAAAGTTAGAAATTGGGTATTTTCACTTCATTTATCTAAATAAAAGTAAAACTCTTCACTTTATTTTCTAAAGTGAGATCTTCACTTCAAAGCATCCAAATTCAATAAGGAATAAGTAAGGGTTTTACTAACTAAGCCAACTCCCAGAGTAAAACTCCCTTACTTTATCCTGAATTTTACTATTAAATCAATAAAATTATAAATTGAATCTTTTCATTTTATTGATTTAAATAAAAGCAAAACTCTTCACTTCATTTTCTCAAGTGGGATCTTTACTTGGATCCAAATTCAACAAGAAATAAGCAAGGGCTTCACCAACTAAGCTAAACCCCAAGGTAAAACATAATGTTGTAAGAGGGTTAACTTTTTCAACCAATTTGTTAAACTCACATTGCTTAAGGCGAAGTGTGATCACGACGTTTACGTTGTCATAATTACTTCCCCGTCCCATTCATTATTTCTTGAGCTAGCCAGCCTTTGTTAATAGAATTAGAGTGGATCCGTAATCTTAGAATAGTATTAACATTTATTTTGTGATTGATATTGTGTATTAGATACGTAATACTATAATGTAGTTTTTTTTTTCACCAACATTAAAATTATATACTTTACAATCTGAAGTCCGTCATGTATACCAAAGAAGTCAATTTTTTTAAAATACTCTAAATTAATTTAATTAATAAAAAATATAATTTTGTGTAGCCTTAAATATAGTTATTGTTGAACCACTAGGGAGGGCGACTTTCTTAATGTGAAAATGATTGTTTGTCCTGACTACGCAGCCTAAGAACTTGTGCGCTCTATTTATTTCCTCCAACTCCTCTTTCGTCATATATATCACTGATCTCTTTCTCACTTTAATTATTTATTGCTTTCTTCTTTAATATCAACAATCTCTTCTTTAATTTCCATTAAGCTTATATTCCTAAATATCTGATCTAATGGAAGCTAAATCAGATTATACCCAAGATGGTACTGTTGACTTCCGTGGCCAGCCTGCGGTTTCTTCTAAAACTGGCAAATGGAAGGCTTGTGCTTTTCTTGTAGGTGAGCATATCTTCTCTTGCAATCTCTGCATTCATTCTTCAACCTTCACTATCTTCAGTCTTGAAATTTTTTGTACGGAGAAAAGGATAAACAATTTGTGAAAGGAAAGATTATTTTTGTTCTTTGACTCCCATTCATGTTTTGCTCTATTTTCCGATGAAAAATATTAATGTAGATTTGAGTTTATTGTGAATTTTATACGTGGCACAATTTTAACAAGTGTTTTAAAAATATTTATATGTTTTTAACTTGAAATTATACTTTAAATGATTGATATATTGCCACTTATAAGGTTTACTGTAGACCTGAGACTATATTATAATTACTCATTTTTGGGAAGTTTAATTTGAAAGTAGAAATAACATGTTAACTTATGAGTCTTTCTTGAATATATGTGTAGCACGTTGAATAAATAAGCAAATTCATTTGGAAAATACTATACAACTTGAATTTTTATCGGAATAACATGACATAATTGATAATCTTTGAATGAATAAGTGAGTTCTACCACTACATTTAATTCAACAATCAGTATATATTATGTACAAAATTGCTTATATATTATTTTAACTATATATGTAGCATTACTCAATTCAATTTAGTACCTAAACTATAAAATTCTCTCATTCAATGAACTAACCTTTTAAGGTTAACTCCTTTCACGGGCTTAAGCCATAACTATTGTTGTATACATTGAGACTTAAGCTATAAAAATGCTACATATTGGGTGGATTAACATGCAATAGTAATATTGTGTCGAATACGGATAGGTGAGTTTCTAAGAAGAGAATTGACTACTACCAAGTCAGTCTCGATAAAGTGAAGTCGTGAACGTCGGCTCTTAAGGTAGTGACAATACTATGAGTCTCGTGTAAATAAACAAACTCAATGTGATGATACTTAAGCCATCCAAGCCATGAAACTTTCTTATTCAATGAACTACTCTCTTGAATCGCTTTGTGGAAGTGCGTTAATAAGACTTTCTATTGCTTGTAAAAGTACTAATGGTAATAGCTGTGTACGTAGTTAATTATTATAACATGACAAAGTAAAAATCCCTTTCACTAACGTGATTATATGACATAATAATGTTGCAGCCTATGAAGCATTTGAACGGATGGCCTTCTATGGAGTAGCTTCCAACTTAGTCAACTACCTTACAACCCAACTTCACGAAGATACCGTGTCATCTGTGAGGAATGTGAATAACTGGTCAGGATCTGTGTGGCTAACCCCAATTATTGGGGCCTACATAGCAGATTCTTACTTGGGCTGCTTCTGGACATTCAACATATCATCACTCATTTACGTCTTGGTAAGCTTCAGACCAAAAAAATCTCTTGGTAAGCTAAGTTCTAACTAATATCATGACCGAAAAAAAAAAAGAGATCTAAATGATATATAAGCTCTCGAGCATAAACGCAAGGGTATAATTATTAGAAGCTATCTGGCTTCTCTTTCTTAACCATGATTTTGTCTACAATTATCATCTTTATCTTCCAAGTAGAGTATGTTAGATGCAAAACTCCTTCATATGCCTTTACTCCTAGTTTAAGTTTTTGAGAGAGATAATTCATGCCAAGATATGAGCAAGATTTTGGAAAAGATAGTTCATGATAAAATAAATCACTTGTTTGAATGTACTGTGTATGTTACCTATTCCCATCAAAAGGCCCAACAATTCCATTATATTGTGCTCCTATTTAAACTTCTCCTTTAACAAAACTATGTATATAATTTTAGGATATTATTAAAGGGTATAGAGCTTGGAAAATCTGACTCCCCTGTCCAACATGATATGAGATTATCTCTTTAATAAAATGGAAATTAAAAACAACGAAAGCCAAATATAAGGAGATCCACCAAGAATAGGGAAATACATTTTTGTACTGGTTTCTAAAGTCAGAAAGAAACGATATTACACACTAAAAAATTACTTTTTTTTTATATATATTGAATAGTATGACCAAATGTGATATTCATTGGTCTCATCAACTTTATTAGGAGCGTGTGTAAGAATGAAATAATAAACTTATGTTTATCCCAGACTTTGCCAACATAAAATACTATAATGAAGTTCCGAACCACTATATTTCACATTTTTGTTTGTAACTGTAAGTATTTCATTTGATATCCTTATTTCGGATCAAAATCACAGGCTCTATTTTTATTAATTTTATATGTACGTGTACTTGGCAAATAAAACCACCTCTACTCATAGCAGGGGATGATTCTTCTGAGTGTAGCTGTATCACTCAAGAACTTGAGGCCAACATGCACCAATGGAATTTGTAACAAGGCTTCCACCTCTCAAATTACCTTTTTCTACACAGCTCTCTACACTGTGGCTGTTGGGGCTGGTGGGACAAAACCCAACATCTCAACCTTTGGTGCTGACCAATTTGATGATTTCAATCCAATTGAGAAAGAGGCCAAGGCCTCCTTCTTTAACTGGTGGATGTTCACCACATTCTTAGGTGCTTTGGTAGCCACTTTAGGCCTAGTCTACATCCAAGAGAATTTGGGGTGGGGACTAGGATATGGTATCCCAACGGTAGGTCTCCTATTGTCCCTTGCTGTGTTTTACATAGGGACGCCAGTATATCGCCACAAAGTTAGGACAACCAAAAGTCCTGCTAGAGACCTAATTTGTGTCCCAGTTGCAGCCTTCAGGAATAGAAAACTCCAACTCCCCAATGACCCCTCAGAACTTTATGAGCACGAGCCAACCCATTACGTTAGTGGTGGAAAACGTCAAATTGATCACACTCCAGCTTTGAGGTAAGCACACTTCTTCCTCTTTTTGACATATAAAGAAAGCAAAACATTAATGTGACACACCATATATATTAATGTGAGTATATATAGATACATATGTATTTAGGTGAGATATTGTATATTTATGTAAAGAAAGTGTTGGATTTTGGTTTTTTTTTTTTGTTTTTATTTGTTTGTTTTTTTCTTTTTTTTTGTGTGTGTGTGTGTTTTTTTTTTTTGGGGGGGCGGGGGGGGGGGGGGGATAAAGAATTCATAAAGAAAACATTGAGTATAGAGCACAGAATTTCATGAAGATGATTGTGCACACAAATTAAAGTGCATACAGCACACTGCATATTAGTCGCAGGCGGCTGATTCGCATGACTCAGAATTCAGCTGACAGAGTTCATGCTACTGATAGTGGGGGCCTATCGGTGGGGTAATGTTATACATTAAAATTGGGAAACATAGAATGCACTTTCCATCTTTACCAAACACATTCACAATCTTTGAATGATTAAGTACATGGACTCTACCATTTTACTTCATTCAACTATCATCATAATTTTTGTCAAAAATTTCGCGGTTATAGTATTATGATTGTGTAACATAAGCAAACTGTTGATATATTAAGCTAGTCCAATCTTTGTATTCAGATTTTTGGACAAGGCTACAATTAAAGAAGGCAGTAAAGTTTCCCCAAAACCACCATTGACAGTAACCCAAGTGGAAGGAGCCAAGCTAGTCGTTGGTATGATCATAATATGGCTAGTCACACTAATTCCCAGCACCATTTGGGCACAAATCAACACCCTCTTTGTAAAACAAGGCATCACCTTGGACCGAAAGCTTGGTCCTGATTTCCAAATCCCAGCAGCCTCTCTTGGGAGCTTCGTGACCCTCTCCATGCTACTCTCCGTGCCAATATATGACCGGTTTTTCGTGCCGTTTATGCGCCGCAAAACTGGCAATCCTAGAGGAATCACATTACTTCAGAGGCTGGGAATTGGATTCTCAATCCAGATCATAGCAATTGCAATTGCTTGTGTAGTTGAAGTTAGAAGAATGCATGTCATAAGATTAAATCACATAGTTGGTCCTAAAGATATTGTTCCTATGAGTATATTTTGGCTTTTGCCTCAATACGTTCTAATTGGTATAGCAGATGTCTTCAATGCAATTGGGTTGCTAGAGTTTTTTTATGATCAATCCCCTGAAGACATGCAGAGCCTTGGAACAACGTTCTTCACTAGTGGGATCGGTGTCGGGAACTTCTTGAATAGTTTTCTAGTAACAATTGTTGATAGTATTACAAGTAGGGGTGGGAGAAGGCGCTGGATAGGTAACAACCTTAATGATTGTCACTTGGATTATTATTATGGGTTTTTGTTGGCCCTATCAATTGTCAATTTTGGGGCATTTATTTGGGCATCGAGAAGATACATTTACAAGACTGAGACTATTAGGGAAACGGGCAGCGTTTTCGTTCAAATGAAGGGAAACCAAACTTTGGACGGATCTCTAGGTTTACAAGTTTGAAAAACAGGGGTTGTAAGACATGTTAAAACATTAGATATATAAAAGGAGTTATGTTATTTGCATACAATAGTAATGTGCAGTATATAATTCATGTAAAGGAATGTCATTGATATTAATGATGAATAATAAGGATGGGGAGAAAGAGACAGAAATGAATAGTGATAAGGATGAGGAAAAGGGATAAGAGAAATGAATGGTGATAATGTAAACTATGTAAGAAATTTTATTTTTTTTAATACATTGGATTTTGAATGTATTGAAGTTTCAACTTATACTTTCATGCATACTGTGTCTCTTACCATTAACCAAACTCTAGCGGTGATTTGAAACAATTTATATGTAAGTAACATTATTATATATACATAAGTTTATTGAATTTAATTCAGTCAAAATAAGATAACGTACATATTTATAAAAGAAAATTAGTATAATTGACTAATTTCCATTAATTCATCTTGATAATTTTGTAAATTATGTTTTGCAATGAATATTGTTCTTTTCCTAGTGAATTTCATTCTAAAATATTTTTCAATCTTCTTTCGGATCTTTCATGCTTATGTATTTTGACTTTCTAACTAGCAGAAATATTGTATTCTCAGTTTCTCGCATACATGGTACAGAGGCAACCTTTCTTATTATTTGTATTTCGAATATTAACTTATATTCCTTTATAATTCATTTCTCGATTATATGAATCTCTCTTACTGCCATCAACATTAGTATGCAATACAATCTCTCTAGTTTATTGATGGAACTGGTATGCAATTCGTTTTTCACTCTAGTTTTTTTTTTTTGCATAAACTCTCCTCTAGATTTTTTTTTTCAAAAGAACTGGACTCATATATTCATTTAACAGGTGGATAAAAGATTGCGTGTTTAAACATAATCCATAGTTAATTGAGGCACAATGACCCAAAAAACTTGTACGTTAAGTAATAAAGGAACACTAACTTCACCTTAATTTCACTAGAAGCCTTCAATCCAATAGGAGAAAAATATGCACATATGTTAATTTGTTACGTGGAACTCTATAAGTTTTCGCGTGATTAATCTTTTTCGTGCAAAGTTGCAGGAAACCTTACCAATTGAGACAAATATATCACCTGACATCATCATAGTTCTTTGATCTAGCTAACGTAACAACCACACTAGAAACAACGTTCCTTCATGGTCTAGATATTACTACCACCAAGAAAAACTTGAGAGTGAGATGTCAACATACCCTTATTGCAATGAAAAAGGTTGGAAAACAAACAGATCAAAGACAAAAATTAAAAAAAAAAAAAACAGATGAAAGAAACTAAAAAACCAAAAAGGTTAAGGAAAACCATAATGGAGGGGCTAAGCCAACTTATGAGACCAGCTCCCTTTTCAAACAGGAAATGTACAGATGGGGTTAAAGGAATTTGTGAGGGGAGGGAATCTGCGGCGCTTCTTTAGTAAACTTGCCTTGACTAGTTTTATTCTTTTGGTCAAGAGACTAGACCAATTTTAGTGAAACACATTTGTGTTTTTTTTTTGGTCTGAACAGATTTGGGTTGAAAGCCCAAAAATTACAGCAAGTCCCAAGGCCAAAGCCCAAAATAACTACTGCAAGAGAGACGCCGCATTCCAGAGGCCCATTCACGACAAAAAAGGAGCCCATTTTAGTAATTAAATTTTAATCCTTAGAGTATATTTGGTTGGAGTAAGTAAATACGATAAAAATTATATGAAAAAAATTATATATAAAATTTATTTATGTAATTTTTATCCTCATTATACCCCACAACTAAATACACTCTTAGAAGTAATCAATTTTCGCCCTGAATCCCTAATTTCACAGTTTCATATAGAAGTGTTCAAGTCCAATCAAAGTTGTAAATTGCATAAAACTGCAAAAATTTAGATTAGATTGGATCTTAATTTTTACAAACTGCTTGTATTGGATCAGATTTCAGATCTATTTTTCAAAACTGATCAAGTCCACTCAAAATCGCATAATGATATTATATATATTTTTGTTAATTTTATACTTTTACTAAATAAATTCTTAATATATTACATAATTTTTTGTTATGTACTACTCCCTCTATTTCAAAATATCTATCCACTCTGAGATAGTTTTCTTTTAAACTATCTGTCAATTCAAATTCTAATAAAGTGGATTTTTTTTATTCCAATAATACTCCTAAGTAATTAATTATCATTAGTATAACTTTTCATTTTCAACCATTTAATGTGCTTCACAATTAATGATCATTAGGATATATTAATTCATGTACCATTATTTTATATAGAAATACTCTATTATCACATATATTATGTATTATCTTTTTTAATATCCGTGTTTATCTAAATTTGATAGATATTTTGCTAGAGATGGAGTATGATTTTTTACTTTTTGTCCCATAATAAAATTAATGTTATACATGTTAAATGGGTTTTTAATTTTATTTTATTTTATTAACTTAAGTCACTCTTACTATATAATATTTTCAAATAAAGATTTTATTTTGTCAAAAACCGCAAATCAATCTAATACAAATCGATAAGGATTAGATCGGGTTGAATTTGATTCAAAATTAAAATTAAACCGATTCAATCCAAACTATATCAAAATATTTTTTTGAATCTTATTTTCATTCAAAATCGATTTAAACCGCGCCGCAAGCCCCGTAATACATACATACATACCTAATTTGACCCCCCAAAACGAAATAAATACATACAATACACATACCTAAGCCACCTTGCAGCTTCAAGGCTCTTCTCCAAACGAAACGTAACGTAACGTAACGACCATCCAGGCAGCCACTCAAGTCATGCATCCTCCTCCTTGCAATGCCATTCTTCCCATGGATCTCATCGCCGAAATCCTGGAATGAATACACTTAAGCTAGACTGCTGGAAGAGCTTACCATATAAGAAGGATTGTACTAAAAAGTAAGTGACCAAATGCTTGTAATTAGTATCCAACTACAAAGTATAAGGAAGTACCAAGCGTCAAATCTGTGCTGTAAATATGTTAGTAAACTACCCAGAAAAGTATTCCAAGAATTTTCTGTATTTCTGTTTTAAAAAATGGATAAATTGGATCAAAACCTCAATTATTTTTGCTGCTAGATGAAGAACTAGTCATTGTTCATGAATCTAGTTGTGATGGCAATTAATAAAAGTTTAGAACTATTTCACATGGTCCCGTAAATTAGGTCAGTATTCAAGAATTTCTTGAAGCCTTGCTGGAAGCCAAAAACATACATGTAGCATGTCAAATCATTTCATACTGGAATTTGGCTCTCTTCTGGATGGGGCACGAATGTACCTGCAATGAAGAAAGAGTCTGGAACTAGGATAATGAAGTAATCATAGTCATAAATATGTCATGAGCAAAAGAAATTGAAGGTGCTATGTCTGTATCTGTATGACATATGCAATCATTTCATACTGTATATAATTTGTTGTTACATTATGTTACATAGTACACATCACACAATTTAAGCTGTGTAACATATAAAGGAGTTGTTAGATCATCATCATTGATGGACGAGGCTATCAATTTGAGCTGCAACCAAATAAAATGCGGGATGCTCCAACGTTGTGTTTGATCATGTTTATATATAACATACAATTATTCCAGAGAGGAAGGGTTTTGTCCTTTTGCAATAATGGCCATGGGAAGTGCCACCCACACCAAGCCAGCACTAAGCTCTTCGTAAATTGAGGGAAAACAGAGGACAGCCTTGTTTTAATTTGTTGTCCTCATAGCTGCCATAAATGCTTCTTGGATTTTAGTATTTTATTGTATTTTACTAGGATCATATGCTTCTTAGATTGATTATTATCCCATTACTGCCCCCTCCGATCACTTTTATCTGTTTTTTACAAATCAGTAAAAGTCTATTACATTAGAAACTTAATGTATCTTGACACAATTTATATTTGTGTTCAGATAAATTGAGTTTCTAATGTACCAAACTTTTACTGATTTTTTAGAAGACACTTAAAAGTAGATGGAGATACTATAAAAAACAAAACAACTCAAGACCCAAAAACAAAAGAAGAAACTACCAAAAAAGTTAACACAACAATGTGCACATTACATCATATTTTGAGCATATAGAGTAAACCACAAAAGGATAATTATATTTCATCACCCAAAATGTGAGTCTATTAAAACACTCATTTTATAATAATTGAATATGTTGGATATTAAGGATGAGTAAGGATTCTCATTACATCTAATAATTATAAATTGAGTGTCCTAATAAATACATTTTTTGGGTTTAACCACAAAAATAACACTAGATACTTACAAGAAAGATTCTCTTTAGTTTGTACTCCTACTTGTTTATCTCTAATGCACATATTGGATTAAATTGTTTGTATTAATAAAAATAAATCAATTTTAATATGCTAATAGTATAAAAAATTTTATAACGTTATCTAATTAAATTATTCTATTGGCACGATTTTTAAGTAATAGACGTCAAAATTAATTTTATTAATTAACTTATGTAATAATATATAATTAAATAATATTAATATGTCAAAATTAAATTTTAACATAATATAAAATTGTTCAGGTAATTTTAGTTTGCGGTCGTACTTATTATGCCACTTGAATGAGTTAGATTACCAGATATCCTTGTCGGTGCCAACAAAAAGATAACAACTTTTTGACTTTCTTTGATTTTATGATGTAATAGAAATTTTCTCCATCAACAAGCAGCGTGATGTGATCCAAACTTAGACGGTTCAAACAACAGCAATGTGAACCCACCAAGAAGTTGAAATGCTCCTTCCACACTTCAGCTAGCAGACAATTAGGTAAAATAAAATTAATATTGGCGACCCTCGATCATATTAAATTGAAATGGCGTTATAACACCGCCGTTATTAGCGGCCCAAAAAAATAAGAAATATCATTCACCTTCTTTGAGAATGACAGCCATTGAGGCGTGGAAAACCTTTCTCACAAAGAAATTAAATTTCAACGGCTTATATTAATATTTTTGCTGTAACTTTGATCCTGCCAAAAGTCCTAAACAATAATTGGATAAAAATTCTCCTTCCGTCTCCGATAATTTTATTAATATTTGTTGGAATAATTTTATGGATGGACATGAATCAATGTTGAATTTAATTTAAATTTAAATTAATTATATATCAAATAATTAGAGTTTATTGTTAACCCCAATAATTTGTGATCATTGTTACTATTAGACTAATTATTGTTGAGCATTATTTATTGTGGGTATGTTTATGGATCATTATGTGTGAATTTCGTTGTGATGGGTGGTTTAGACCAACACTTTAATAACACAAAGAGATGCCCTTCTTCTAACCAATATATAGGGTTTTTGGATGCCTCATTGATATCATGACATAAAAAATCTATTATATAATAGGAGGAGTAAATCTCCTAAAATCCCTTATTGGAGGTTTATGTGATTTCTTGTGTTTTTATTTTATTATCAGGTTAAGAGATCACTATGGATAAATTGTACAGACCCTCAATCCTTTCAAATAACTCTAACTAAATCTTTTGTTATTATACGTGTCATATTTAGTATTAAATTGGTTTTTAGAACATATGAATTTCATCTGTTATTTATATCATATGGTATGTTTGAAGCTCCTTTCAATATTTTGATTTGGCTCCAGAAAATGTTCTTTTATTTCAATTTTATTTAGTTTGTCTCTAATATTCTAATGAAGGTTCAATATTTTGATAGGATCGAGCAGGAACTTCCCCCTAGATGAGTGGACTTCCAAAGTTTAGGCCTTTACTGCACTTATCTTGGAACCCATACTCAGGAATTGTCCGTAGCATAATCGCTTCAGTAAATGGTAGAATAAGTTTTAATGATGAGTTGGACCGAAGAAAACAAAAAACAAAGTTTTAATGATGACCTTATAATTATCTTAATTAAAAGCAGTGCTGTAAGGGATAGTCTTCACACTTAATCAAACCTCAAATATTCCATCCAAAATGGGCAAATTTTCTTGCATGCATGGCTCACTTTCCGCGATGGTCAAAAGACAAACAAACCTATCATAATGATCATAAGCAAACAATTCCAAACCTAAAACCTCCTGATTTCCGAAGGACACTACTCAAGGGCCTGCAGCACGCTGATTTAATTACTTTATTTAATTTGGAAGAGGCTACCATATACTAGAGCATCGACCGAGAACATGGAAGTCCACTACTGCCAACGGTCACATTAAAGGGAGCTAGGGAACAAAACCCCAACAAAGTCATTTGACTTAATCATACTTGTAGAAATCTATTTGTAATATTTCTCCTCATATGTTGTTTGCTCACTTTAATTTGCTGTCATCCATTATTGCCCACCTCGCATCAAAGGGGCTATCCGGCTAGGGATTGAAACAAAGTCCCAACAAAGTCATTTGACCTTAATCATGCAAGTTTTATTGAACTAGTTTTATTGAACTAGTTTTATCATAAACGCTCGCTCAAAGTCTCACCTAGAAGTCACTTATAATATATTTTTATGGGGGACACGCTACTTAATTAAGTGTATATATTTCTTTTTTTTTTCCTTTGACTAAATACCCTTTTTAAACTAAAAACATTGTATATGAAAACTTTCAAATTCTAATAAATTAATTTATCCTTCGATATATTTCCTAGAGACTAAAATAGATAGTTAGTCTTCTTTTTATGGTCGAAACCATAGATATCCTCCTACTCGAGGCAATTATGTTCGAGCACTAAGGCCGCAAAGCTCTCCATCCCGAGTTTTAAAATCTTAACACAACTACGTATCAAAGACTCAAATATAAAACTTTGGGAATTGATCTAGTGAACTTATGTATGTGTATATATATTGTGAAAAAAAGTTTAGATGTGTTCAACACCGATAATTCTACTAATGGTAGGGCAACAATAAGAATTAAATTCGCATAATTGTTAGTCCATTATTTGTGCCAACTCTTATTAAGTAGTGCATAAGAGTCTATATATTATTACTCAAAATTATTAGTTATGATTATTATGTTAAAAATTAAATCAATTATGTGTGATTAAATACTCCCTAGAATCTTTTGATTAGACCAGTCAAACTTTTGCTTTTTGCTCTGTTATCCTGTCGTATCGAAGGCAATAAAATATCACACATAAAATCAAATCGTTATACAATGGGACCCTCAGTGAGAAAAAATAGTTTACCAACTACTTGCATACACTTTGACAAATCATGGCATGCCCGCCCTGCGTAAGTCTCTCAAAGAAAGTACTTTGTTCAAAGCTGAAAATAAACCGGTTCGCTTTGTCATCTTTGAAGTGATCAATCAAATAACATGGCAATACGCGCCCGAATTTTAATGTTTTATATACTTCTCACACATTCTCGCATATCACAATTCTTCTCCCTTTTTTTTTTTTTGTCTCATTTAAATTTTTCAATTAATGTCTTTTACGAAAACTATTGTTACGCAATTATTTCAATTTAAACACTTTTATTCACACACTAATATTTGTTTGACAAAAAATAAGAGAGACTGTATCATATAAGAGATATATTTCTTTCATTTTATTATCTCTATTATATATATGAGTTATTTTATTATCTCTATTATATGAGTTACATATAATGAAAGTAGGATAAAAGTACCATTATTATTCAGTCTTCTAATTACGTTTAGCTAGAGGAAATAACCATTTTGGTCTTGACATTTTTAATTTCACTTCAATTTTAGTCACATTTATTGGATTTTCACTTGGATGGATGACAAAATTAATGTCAAAATAAAAAAATATTAAGATTAAATTAAAGTTAAAAATAAAAAATATTAGGACTAAATTATTGTCAAAGAAATTAATAAGATTAAATTGATGTAAATTTTTTTATTAAGACTAAGTTAATGTTAAATTAAAAATATAAAGAAGAAAGTTTACCCTTAAGTTTAAGAAACTCATGTCCACAAATAATTTCAGAAGGCAACGTTCAATAAAGATGGATGGCTATAACACTTTTTCAAACACCGAATAATGGCCAATTTAAATACAGTACCCCATGAACTGCACTGGCGACTTACTGACTTAGTTATGGTTTACGTGTTAGGTATGGTTACCTGCAGAGATAGCACCTTGAGATTTGTCTTAGCTTAATTTAATAAGCCTTGCTAATAATGCACGCAGTGGGCATATCTGTATTACATCTATATATAGAGGGCAATTTCCACAGTTCCACACACCACACTCTCTTAGGCACAAACAAAAAAAAACATATAGAGCCTAATCACTTATATTCTTTTAGGTATGGCTTCATCATTTTGTTCTAGCATAACGATGATTCGTTTGGCCCTCTTTGTCCTTGTGTTGGGGAGTGCCAATGCATCACTTTCTACAAACTTCTACTACAGTTCCTGTCCAAAACTCTTTGACACTGTGAAATGCACAGTGGAAGCCGCCATATCAAAGGAGGCCCGAATGGGTGCTTCTATCCTGCGTCTGTTCTTCCACGATTGCTTTGTTAATGTAATTTACATGCTCTCTCTCTCTCTCTCTCTCTCTCTCACACACACACACACACACACACACACACACAGACCCACCACATGGAAGCTCTCTATTCATGCATAAACTAAATTAGCTAATATAAGAGTCATGATGTACGTATACCCTTCTTAAGTTTCACATCGAGTAAATACCCAAGCTCATATGTAATCATGAAGTGATGAAACATTATCTCTCAATAGGTTAGTTTTTTACATCACACTCTTTTCATGGGTTAATTCATAACATACAATAATTATAAGCTAGCACTCTTTAGTATAATATTGTAATTATAAATGTCACAATAAAACCACCTCTCCAAAAGCTTAAGTCAATGGGCAGAGACATATAAATGATTTTATATTTAATACATCTTTTACGCAAATGTCTATTTTTGTGTTTGAGTACGGATATTTTTTTAATAATGAGGGATACTTAACAAGGATCAAATTATTTATTTGGTTACGAAGGATCTGATATCATGTTATGAAATAATTTCTTTCAAAAAATTGAAACTAATAGATAGAGGTACATAAGCACTTCCATATCTTACAATAAATGTCTTTGTTTTATTTTAACTCTTCTAAGTTCAATCATTGCCACAACTACTATGAAATCTATATACCAGGTCAATAACGAAAAAAGTAAAATAAAATAGAATTGTAAATCGGTAAAATGTGCAACATAAACAGGAGAAATGCTTGTTTAGGCATTGATTGCGCTTGAAAGAGAAATGCTATATAAACTAATTTTATTTGGGACACTGCTGACTCATTCTTCATTTAAATATTTTGTGACTATTAAGATAACTGTGAGTCTTGTAGCTCGTTGTATAGTGAGCGCTATCCTATTTAATTGTATTGTTAATTAGATATAAAATTATTCATCTACCTGTATCTTTCAACTTAAACTTTTAGAAGAGATTATTCATAACATAATATTAAAGCCACTAATCAAACGGTAATTAAACTTTTAATTTGGTTAAGATGATTGATGACAAATTAAATACGTCCATATTGTGCCTATTAAAGAAATATCCGAGTAAACCTAACAAGTACATTGTTTCTTTATTCAAGCTAAGTATGTTGACTTACATGTATGGAGGTACATTTAAAAATTTGAGTAAATAAACATTACAGGGATGTGATGGTTCAATCCTACTGGATGACACATCAAGCTTCAAAGGAGAGAAGGGTGCACGTCCCAACAAGAACTCCGCCCGTGGATTCGAAGTAATCGACAGCATCAAGTCAGCCGTGGAGAAAGTGTGCCCTGGCGTCGTCTCCTGCGCTGATATCCTTGCCATCGCTGCCAGAGACTCTGTCAAGATCGTAAGCAATTAATTAATTAACACCAAAAATCCCACCATAACAACATTCATCATGTTCATAAATATATAATTGCATATTCATAATGGTACTGCGTCCGTACCAGAATACATGAATAACTGATATTTTGGACAAATTACAGCCAAATACATATTTTTTTAATGAGTTATATTATTTGTATTCGTTATATATATGACACCATGTTGACTCATACATCATTCATCATTGGATAGGGTGTGGATCTCATTCAAATATGATCTGCACCCCATCCAATGATATAAAGAATGTAAGTCAGCATGATATCTCATATACAATAAATATAAATAATATTTTTTTTCTTTTTAATACATCAGTTTATCCAAAATATTGATTATTTCTGGACGAAGGTAGTACTGATTAATAAAGTGAATAATATTAATTTTGTGCAATTTAATTTGATCATCAGCTTGGAGGCCCAACTTGGGATGTGAAACTTGGAAGGAGAGATGCTAAGACAGCAAGCCTATCTGCTGCCAACAAAGACATCCCGGCACCCACTTCAAACCTCAACCAACTCATATCTAGGTTCGGTGCTCTTGGACTTTCCACCAAGGACTTGGTCGCATTGTCTGGTATGATAATATAGTAATGAAAGTGACTTATTGCACACATGATTAGCTAGACGGCCATTTTCTTGACCAGTGAACTCAAGTTCAAACTTTGGAAACGGAGTAATCACTGCTGAATGACTTATATACCTATAGAATCTGAAATGCTTAAATATGATTGTCTCCAATAAAAGAATATTTGTGAAAGATATGTAAAAAAAAAAATACCTATGCTACCCTTATATTGGAATAAATAATGGCTTAGAAACAATGTATTATTCCAAGAGAAGTTTTTAATGATTTATTTGGATGTAAAGAAAAAGATTAGAGAAAATAAAATAAAGAAAAAAATTAGAAATACATTAAAATATAAGAAGCTAAGTTATAATAAAAAAAATGTATATGTCTTTATTGTAATAAAAATAAATGTTATTTTAATTTGATTTCTAACCAACTTTTGTAAATTAAAAATACATATAATTTTATATTAATAAGAAATTTAGTTTATTATTTTCAAAATTAAATTTTTTTGAAAATATTTTTGAATTAAAATTAATTAATACATTTTTAGATTAAAATAAATTAATATATCATCAATTTTCAACATTTTCAATCCTTTTCAGAGCATAAATGTTATTTGAACTATTTTCTCCCTTGTCTCCAATTTTCTACGAACTATAGAGGAAAGCAAATTTTGATATGGGCCGACATTTTTTTCTTCTTTATATTTTCCATTGTTACGAAACCAAAGATAATGCAGTACTCAACTGCTTTTCTGGTTTTTTCTTTTTCCTATCCTCCTCCTCTTTTTCGTTTAAACAAGCAGAGGCTAAGTGTTATTAAAGTTTTACATTGTGAAAGACAAAATTGATCTATAAAAGCTATGGTGATGAACATTAAATAGCAAGTAACAATTTTTCTTTAGTACTAAGAATTTTTCTTTTTAATAGTACTAATTGGATCACATTTTGGTTTTAAAACTACACAAGGGGGTCACACAATTGGACAAGCAAGGTGCACAACCTTTAGAGCCCACATCTACAACGAGTCCAACATAGTAGCCTCTTTTGCTCGCACAAGACAATCAAACTGCCCCAGGGCATCAGGGATAGGGGACAACAATCTTTCACCCCTGGATCTTGTGACACCAACAACCTTCGACAACCACTACTTCAACAACCTCATCCAGAAGAAGGGCCTCCTCCACTCTGACCAGCAGCTCTTCAATGGCGGCGCCGCCGACTCCATAGTGCGCGGCTACGGCGCAAACCCCCGCTCATTTTTCGCCGATTTTGTCAATGCCATGATCAAGATGGGTGACATAAGTCCCCTCACTGGCTCCAACGGGGAGATAAGAAAGAATTGCAGGAGAGTGAACTAGTTAAATCAAGAGTCCTACACATATATTGTCTTTTGGGAACTGAAAAATGCATATATGTGATAATAAGTTACTTGTCAAACTAGCTACTTTTGCTTGTATTTTACGTTATGTGCTTCCAAGTGTAACTGCTGTGTGCGCCTGTTTCAGTGATTCCTTGCTCTTTCGTTTTACTTCCAAGTGCAAATGTTAAAGTTCATTGGGGGAAAAAAAATGCTTTATCAAAGACTCAAGAATTAGGAGGTTTATTTGATGTGCAAGTTCGTTTGTGAATTTTCTCTTGTAATTCAAATTTGATGGTTCCTTTCCTTCTTAAATTAATATTCCATTTGGCCTTTGTTTTTCTTTTTCTTATATTTTTTTCATGTCAATTTTCCATTTTCTTTGTGTCTATGTGTACACACACACAGATATATATATATATATATATATATATATATATATATATATATATATATGTATATATATATATATATATATATAGATTTATTTATGCTTTTTCGTCTATATATTAATTATTACTAAACTTCCGCAGTTTTAGTTTTAAATTTGGGCCAAACTGCAATTTTGACATTCTCAATAACTCATGAGACTTTCAATTTTAGCAATGATCAGTATTTTGATAAATGGGTACTTCATCTACGATGAAAAACTTAAACATACGAGCTGAAATTAATAAGATTATTTAAAATGATAAATTAACGTGAAGTTCACTTCAGTAGTCAGTACATTTGTTAAATCAAATATATGCACTAAGTTCAGTTGACTTCCTTTTTTTTTTTCCGTGTTTATGTTTTTATCTTACTGAGTAGTTGAGGTAAAAAGTATATGTGTAGATACAAAAAGCTATTTAAAGTTTAATTAAGTTAAGATACTCGGAAATTAATTTGCTTTCTCAAATTTCTTTATAGTAATTGATGGAAGATGATTAAAAAATTAGGGGGCAAATAATACGCACAGCGATGATTTATTTTTTTAACCATCCGCCTACCAATTTTTCTAATTTGAAATTGCACTTAGAATGACAAGTATTTTGCACAAGATTTAATGACTACTTAGTACATATAAGGAAAATTTTGAATTAAGAGAATTTTTATGCACATTGATTAAAAAGATTTATCATTTATTGGTAAAAATATTAAATTTTTTTAAAAAAACTAATTAATATACAAATTAAATATCTTAATGTGATAACATAAAAAAATAGAGAAGATGTCAGTAGGTTTTTTTTTTCTCTCTCACAAATTAGACAGCAAAAATGTTTTGAACTTATTGTGTATGAATGAGTTTTATTTTCTCTCGTATAATATAACATTCTCTAATAATTGAGTTTAATTTTGATGTAATAATAATATAAAAATTTTTTATCACAGTTATTTAATCACATTTTATTACATTAGCAAAACATGGTTTACTTTCATCCTATTATTTTAAAAATTATATATATAAGAGAATTTAATTGATAGATATTATAAAAAAATTATATTCTTAATATATTTAAATTAAATCAAGTGTGTGTATATATATATATTATAAATGTGAGGCAACTCAAAGAAGTTTCACCACTGTTTATATTATGTCCGTGAGTTTGATTTTAGAGTAAAAGAAATAGTATATCGTAAAATTTCAGGTGGAACAGTGGGCTGTCGGTTGTGCTGAATGGTGAGGACAAATACCAATCAATTGTACTGGCTCCCAAATGCATGACTTTGGACATATAATTGTTGACTCTATGCTGATGCGTATGGATTTTTTTTTTTTTGATGGAAAAAAAGGTTGCTGATGCGTATGGATAAGGACTGACTTCGGCAATATTATACATATGTGCATTTCCCTTGGTTTATTGCTCGACCACCAAAGTTCAATTACGTACATGCCGTAAAATTGAGATCGTTGAATATATTGCTCGCGGAATGCAAATATCTAAGAGCAAAATAAAACTCTATTGACAAAGTCCCACTAACCTAACCACTTAGAATTCTTTGTGTACTACTCAAAACCATAAATTACCGAAAGAACCCATTCGAGCACCCAGTGCTCTAAACATTTTGTTCTCAAGACATTCTTGCTATGACAATTCTTATTCCTTTGGGTTCATGTCCGTGAAAACCTTAGGAATGAACATATTTAACAGCAAAAGCAATACAAATATTTTCCTCCATCTATACAGTAGCAAAAATATTTTAAACAGTATAATAATTTGTCAGAAAAATAAAACAAGATACAATAATAATTTTTTTTCATGGAAAAACCCCAGAGAAAAAAAAAACCACTTTCTAGTTCCAAATACATCCTAATTCAGCGATGAAAGTCATGAAACACTCGAGCTTTTCAATATTCGACTGTTCTAATGTTTTAGCTAGATCCATCGAAAAATCGGTCGAGTTCAATAGAAAAGTCCGAATAACTGGAAAAAAAAAATTGGTGGATCTGAAAAATTGAAATAAAAATAAAAAGCACTTTTCCATTTGCTTTGGACCAAATAAGCCCATTGGCCCAAACACTGATTCTTGGGCTTTTGTTGTTACGTCCATAAATATGCATCATAATTGCTCTTTAATGATAGAAAAAAAAAAGCAAAAAAAGAAAAAGCTCCTCTTTTATCTCTATAACCAAAAAGAGGTTTTTGACAAATGAAAAAGTTATATAACTAAACTAAATTAGTATTTATATTTTTTGAAACCGAACTTTCATTTACGTAGTCATTTGAGTTAAACTGATAACGCTATTTGATTCTTGAAAGAATAATTTTCATTTCAAATTAGCCTAATGTTAATTTTCGTGAAGAAATCATTAACTAATGTCTGATGTGATGCGTTATGTGATGAAAATATTTCCTATATGTAACACGTTGGTTGAAATGAACCCCAAATTGGTCATCAAAATAGTTGTAAAACATCAATTTTAATTTGATCCTCAAAAGAAATAAAAGTTAATCTTTCAAGAATCAAGTTCATAATTTGCAACTTTTTTGAAAGTTAATATATATGAGATTCATCTTAATAGGTGAAATGACACATCATCACATAACATCACACATCAGATATGAATTGACTTTTTCTTCACGACAACTAACATTTTGACTAAAGCAAAACGAAAATTAATTGTTCAATAATCAAATTGATGCACAGTTATTTTGAGGACAAATTAATGTTTCATAATTTTTCCAATGACCAATTTAAGGATTCTACTAAAGATTTAATTATATTATTCAATTTAATTAAATTTATATAAATTCGATTAATTTCATATTCTTCTAATGAATTCTCCCAATAGCTAGTAAATAACAAAAATATTGATATGCTTTTCAAATGCATCTAGTAACTTGGAAAATAAATATTAAAAGTATTCGATATTCTCTTGGTTTAACGTACAGTTAATTAGAAAGATGTTTTGGGAGGATATAGCAAAAATAAGAAATTTTAAGCAATATAATGTTTCACAGGGTTTAAGGTTTATAGTTAAGACACATTTTTTTATTGAAAAATGTTGGGACTATTTGATTTTTGAAAATATTTTTCATGTTTTGTTTTTTATTTTTATTTTGTTTCGTATTTTTAGGATTTTATGAAGAAAATAGTAAAACTAGTAATTTGTTTAGTTTGAGTTTTCAATATCTATTTTCATGTATTATGTTATTTGAATTTTATAAAGGAAATGATAAAAATAATAAAATATTTTTTTTTTCATTTTCTACATACGTTCACTACTTTTTGCATAAAATCTTAAAAATAAAAAAGAGTAGAAATGAAAATAGAAAATGAAAACTAAAATCAAACATACCTTAGAAAATTCAGTTTCAGTTTTCAATATTTTCTTTGTAAAATATTGAAACAGAAAATGAAAATTATTTTCACAAACCAAACAGACTTATAACTTTTTAAGCTTTCAATATGGGGAACCCGTTAAAAAATTTATAAACTTGTTTAAGTTTTTAACCCGTGAAACTTATTAAAAAATTTATAAACTTCTTTTTTTTTTAACCAATACCTTAAAGCAGTGGTTAAGGTTTCAAAAAAGGGTAAGTATACCCTTGAAAGTGTTATTATTATGTTTTTAAGGCGTGCGATTCATCAAAAAAAACTTTTAAACTTATCTAATTTATTATGTAAACCTTAACCATTGTCCTTTGGTTACCAGACAAACCCCTTTTTATATCCCAATAATTTGCAACCGACACTATTTAGAAAAATCCTATATTAGTTATCCTAAATGAACTTGTAATAATTTCTCCATAAATAAGATCACTCGATCCCGGTTGATGAAATCAATGTAATATTAGTGGTCTTTATATGTCGGCAATTGCAAAGGGGGGTTGAGTGAGATCCAAGTATGCATGCTCTGGGAATATCTTGAACCTTGGAGTCTCCTCTATGGCTCTATCACATGGACTGATTATAAATTCGAGAACCTGGGAATAAATGATACAGCGAAATCTTACTCAACTCATGATCAAAGTATCAAACGATTAGCTTGGAAATGTATTCAACGTTGAGTTTTTCTCCTTCGATCTCTTAGTTTACCAAGGAACACATAGGAGGTCAAAAATTATCTCATGTATGCCTGGCTTCAAAAAACCAAAAAAATAAAAATAGAAAGATGACCACAGATTCGTTCAAAGACAAGGAATGGTGGTTAGGTTCTATGTCAACACAAGCAAGATGACACGAGTTTCAAGCAATCATGACATGGGACCAATACATAAACATCTACTATGAGGGTTCTAGATAGAGTCTTTAGTGGTAATTAAGAGCGTGGAAATTAATTCTTTATTGACAAAAAAAGTAAACACTACTACACACTACAATATTATCAAGAGCGACACGTAAATCACTGTTAAATATTGGGTTTTAGCCATGAGTATCCTACAACTACTCTTTAAGACTTTTAAAATGAAGATTTGTTCCATAGAAAAATAAAACTCTTAAAGTTTCAATATATTAAATATTATTAGATATAAAACTATATTCATGTACCTCAATCCAACACCTTAATCTTTTAAAATAGTTAGTTTCATGACATAGTTTCAAAGTCTCTATAATCAAGTGATCTAGAGTTCAATTTTTGTTGCCTCTACTTCTAAATAAAATAATAATAATAATTAAATTTTAGTACAAGATAAAAATGGACTTGTGCATTTTTTCTATTTACGTGAAGCGACATATTAGATATAAAATTATTTATGCATCTCAACCTAACAACTTAAGTTTTTGGGAAAGTTGGTTTCATGCCAAATATAAAGACTTCAAAAATGCCATAAAATACTTGTTATTAAAATCCTTAAATAATTTTCGCCACATAATGCGTAATTTATTTTGGCTTTTTGGTCTAATGGCTAGAAAACCCATTTATTTAATTTTTTTTTTTTTTCATTTTGGTGTGCCAAGTCTGGTCAACTCCTCGTATAGGAATTAGGAAGTGCCGCACTGATGAATAGCAGTGCTGCAAGATATGAAAAGAAGGGCAAGTCTTTTTCTTATATTTCTTGCTTAAACTGCCAAGAGTGAGGCGCACCATCTGGCTGAAATCCTCAGTCCAAGGAAACCCCCTTCTTGGGAAATTAATTAAATAGCTGGCAATGGAGCGTGACCATCCAACTAATACGCTACACGTGTCTACTCTCACCCAGTGCTTCCTTCCTTTCTATTCCTTTGTTTTCCAACTAATCTCTCAAATGCATAACACAAGCATAAACAATACAAGAACCATGAATGCTTCTGTTTCTTGATCAAAAGATGCTGCTCAATAAATCATTAATTATACATGCATGGTTCCCCAAACATCGAATATGAATTAATTCTGCTAGGATATTTCATGGGTCTGAGTTAGTAGCTGGTTTCTTTGGGATCACAGTTAGATCCCTTTGCTTTTGAATTATAAAAACGATCTATTCAGTCACGGGAAAGAAGAATTTGCAACAATAATGATGACGAGTAGATGAAAATAATAGTATCTTGAAGTCGGCAGGGGGGAGAATTTCATTGTGAATAATGTCATTTTCTATATTTATTGTAAACTTATAATGAAAGAGAAAAACACGAAATAGAAAGGGCTAAAAAAAAGTAACTATGTTATTTATACCATCAAAATAAAAATAAAAATGGGCGTTCAATTAAAATATCTACACCATTACCACTAAATATGATGAAAAAATAAAATAATTTGAGACTATCATCACATTTAATGATGATAATACAAATATCTGACTTGAACATGTTTAATGGTGCAAATAGCATTTTTGTGAAAAAAATATATACACCGGTCACTTTGTGCCTTTTTTTTCCCTTTAAATTTACAATAAATCTAGAAAATAAATAATAATATTATATTACTCTTTTATTATGCTACACACCTCAAAATTGCATGATCAATTATTCGTAAGGCAATTTTTTTAAAAAAGAAAATAATAGTGTGTTCTGTTCGTAGAACACTCAACTTCCACCAAAATTACCAGATACGTACAAAGGATATGGTTAATTATACTATAGTATGACTTCATATAAACAAACTGGTAGTTTGAGAAAGAAAATAGTCCCAGTTGTGCATATATATATATATATATATATATATTGACCAATCTTCTCAAATATAATGTTTAATACTGACCCAGCTTATTTGGTGAACATCACAAGCATACCTTCTTGTCTCTCGCAACTTCAGACAGCAACTCCGATGCTTCAGTGACACTGATTAACATGTTTAAGTATCGTGACCATATAGATATAGCCATGAACAACAGATTGCACGTTCAAATTTAATGCCATAAGCCCGACCATACCAGGAGGGATTCCCCTCAATTCTCCCAATCTTTTATCAAACACAAGCAATTTTTTTTTTTTTTTTTACCTTTTTTCCTTTATTTTCCTTCGCTTCATAAAATTAAGTGGAGAAAATCGGCATATACCTATGTTAATTACTTAATTTAGAATAGAAGCTGTACTTGAGACTAACAGGAGTTTGTAATTAATTATTTCAGTTATGAAGGCTGTTATATATGAGTTAGTTATCAGTTAGTCCTGATATCACATGTATATGATACCCTGTTTACAGATTTACTCAACACAATCAATATGAATCAATCTCATTCATTACTTTCATCTTAACAGAGTCTGGGGAAAGAAATGTAGTTAATCAAAGGATCAAGGAGCATTTCCAATATGAAGGAGGCTTTTCAGCATGAAAGGAGTAGATTAAGAAACTAACATTTAACAAATCATATCCGGGGAACAAAATTTCGGCCATCAATCATGACAAAAATTAACAAAAAGAGGAGCATATATATAGCCCAGCTGCACAACATATCCAATACTAGTATTCTCGATCCTTTTCTTGATTTATTCCTTTTCCTCCAGAACATTGCATTTTTTATAGAATTATATAAAAATGGAATTGCTATTATTTGGGGTATAAGTTTGGTATAAAAGTGAAAAAAAAAGAGAGAGAGAAAATATGATATATTAGATTTATAAATAAAATTGTAGGTTAGACTAGCTAATTCGGGAAATTTTCACTCCCATATTTTTACATTTATACCAAACTCACCATTAGCTAGTCTTCAGATTCAACCAAAATAGGAAACATTATCGCTTGAAATTGTGCTATAATTGGAAGGATCTGTCTGTTGGGTGTAAATAATGGAAGAAGAGGAAGAAGTACTCGTAGGAGGAAGAGGAGGAGGAAGGATAGGTGGTGGTGGTGGTGGAACAGCAATTGATACAACCTCAGTGGAAGGGAGCATTACTTGAGAAGAGGAAGGTACCATGTTAGCTTCCCTGAGTTTGTACTTGAGAATTTCTGCTCTCACAGCATTAAGTTCAGCTAGTAGAGATTGGACTTGTTGTTGCAAAGAAGAGATTGCACCCATGCATCCATAAACTGGGTCTCTTAGCCTTACATTAGCCTCATAAACTAGACTATTTGCAGCATCGGCTCTTTGATTCTCTGGTACCTCCTAAAACAACATCACACCACACCAGAGTAGAAATCATTATTTACTCTCTTCATATCCATAAAAGTTATGTAAAATGTGATTTATGCATCAATTTTATTTGGACATCTTTTATTTGTATGTAAAATGTTTTTGAAGAACGTCCCATGATATGTTCACTAAGGAGAGTTCAAATAATAGCACTCAAAATTATTCTTTTCTTTGATTCTTTTCAAAGATATAATACATATGGATATATGATTATAATTTTTAAGTATAATCAATTAGCTAGGGTTTATGTATATATGTATACCATTAGCATCTTTGAGACGTTGCTGGCACCAAAGACTTTGTGAACAGAAGCAAACTTTTGGGGCTCGTGGGGAGAGAAATATGGAGCAAAGGGGCATTCTTGGGCACATCTTCTTCTCAAGAGCTTGCATGCAGCACAAGGGGTAATGGTATTTAGGGTTCCAGGGGGCCCCAACATTTGTCTCCTTCCCGTTTGGGCAGAAACATCTCCTTCCCTCTTGATCTTCTTGCCTATCTCATCAAACCTCTCCCTATAATTGGAAGCATGAAATTTAGCAGCAGCACACAACAAATTATCTTATAATTATTAGTTTATTATGCTTATGGGATTAAAGGGCTAATTGAACTTTGATCACCATCTTGATTTCTTACATACAATCAAGTACTAATAAGTTAAAAAGTTGTCATAAGTATCTGTAACAAAGAAGAAACTTTGTCGAAGAGCATCTACTATTGTTAAAAAAAAAAAAGAGGATTCAAAATGATTGAAGAGGTTGCTAGGAGCTAGGAAGATTTCTTTCTTACCTTTCTCTAGACATTCAGGCATGCTCTCTGAATATGAAGTAGGACTCACTTATGAAGAGAATAGACAGAGAGGTGATAGGAAGTCCCAAAGAGTAGAAGAAAGAAAATATGGGTAGAAGATGAGTGTACTTAAAAGGCAAGGTATTCAAGGACAAACCAGTACTCCAGCTATATATTTATTTTTAAAGAAATAGAAGAATAGTGCTATATAATTTGTATATAGAGAGAGAAATATAGAAAGAAAGTGAGAGAACAGTGACATGGGAAAAGAAGGGAAAGAGTATTGGTTGGTACTGTTTGAATTGGACCTCTGCTACATACAAGGATCTCAGGAATTATGGTTAACTATCAGGAAAAGTTTGCACCAGTGTGGCAAGTTCATGGAGAGAGAGGAGGGAGCCAAGAGAATATATTTATGCAGTACAAATGCCAGCTCTATGACTGCTTGCTCACGTGTGGATTCTTAAATGTGCTTTGACTTTCTTAATCCAAGTTTCTGATTCCATTGCCGCCATGCATGTGGTTCTTGCTTCACACCAAGGGCAGGCCTATTAATATATTATCAAAAAATTGATCGAACTCGTCTATGCTTTGATATATATAACCTTACTGAGACGGAAAAATAGAAGAAGAAATTATTAAACAATCATAAAGGCCAATTGTACTTACACCATATAGAATGTTTAGTATCATGTCAAATTCAAAAGAATATCCACTTTGATTTCAGAAAGGCTATATCTGGGGTCTAGCTTCTGTAGAAAATTAAGGATTTGGCAATATCATAGCTAGCATGCATCTAGTCACCGATTAGAAATAAAAAGCAAGCTGTACTTTGAAAATTAATATGACCAAATGCAGAACAGTCTTCTTGACGATTTATATAGAATTTAGAATACAATATTCAACTGATTTTTGTTTATATTATTGCTATTCATACGTTTTCAATTAATTCCTTTGCTCTATGCTCTTAATATCAATTCTAAAGTGTTTTCACAAAATACATAGCATATATACCCTTCCAAATACTAACAAAGAATTGGCTATATTAATAAGTGAAAGTGAATTTTTAGAGAGAATATTTAGGTTCAAATCTCGAAAATGTTGATGAAAGAACCTCTTAATTTTACTATAATATAAGAGTAGAAATATCATGAAAAGACCAAAAAATATCCATCTAAATCTTCAATCTTATTCTTATGTCTCTTTTCCTATCTCTCAATGAAAATTTAACAAACAAACAGTTTGTATCTTCCCATGTATAAAATTTAATATTAAACTTACATGTTATGATTAAGCTTTTAAAAATGTTGGTCCTTAATTGGTGCTCACAACTGCTCACACATCATTAAACGCAGACATTCAAGACAACTAAAAAAACGAAAGATGTGTAATAATCGTCAGGAACATTAAGAAATACACAATAATTCATTCTTGCTGTTCATGATTAGGAAATTGCTTCCAAACTTTTAAGCCAGTTGAAAAGGACTCTTAATATTATGTGTCACTCACTGCAATAGGCAAAAAAGATTGGACACCTTTCACGATAAGTTGAAAATCTCTAGCAGAAAGTGACTTTTGTTGCGTGATGCATAGTTGAGACTTGCTGAGAGATAGAGGAATGCTGATATGTGACATCCCACCCAAGCTTTCCATACGAGAATATCATTTGACATTTAAGAATCTATCACAGTTACCTGATTTCAAAAACTCTGATTTTGAATTTAGTTCCTTTGGAAAGCACTATACTGAGACATAGTTAGCTGCTTAACTATATTTATCATTAATCAACAAATTATTAGTGCCGTTACTTTCCATTGTCGCACAGCTTAACTTAGTATGAAGAAAACAAAAGCTTTACAATGCATATATGTGATGTGAAAAATTGAATCACAACACAGCTTAATATCATATGAACTGGAAAAACTATTGGGTCCTGAGAGTAGTTTAATATTGTATTTTGTCAGAAAAGATCATTAATTAGGTCATGCAGAGATCATTAATTTTAGTTGCACAAATTATATAAGCTATGTTAATTCACACTCCATATTAATTATGGGCTTCATATCTCATTTAATAGTGAATAAGACATAAGAATATATTTTCAATGGAAGGATACCAATTTGGGCCCTATTAGTGCCATATTATATTTATGTCATAAAAAACAAATGAGGACCAAGAGTGTCCCTCTTCTCTTCAATGAAAGGGATAAGATTTAGTCTCCATTTTAGTCCCACATATTCTATTTTGCTTCAACTCTTGAGTTTTTAAAATTGAAAAATACAGCCCTCTAATGACAATTAGCAAATCACAGTTGGCCCTTTCTCGGTCCATATTCATAGGGACATGGCTTTATAGGGGCAAAAGATTGGTTACTCACGCACCTACTCCATTGCAATGTCTTTAGTCCTTCGTCTCTTGTGTTTGAACAGGAAAACACAAAAAAAGTACTTTAGAGGTGTTCTAAGTCAATACGGTGTCGGATGCATATACAAATGACATAAAACACAAATATGTCTTTAGTCCCTTATCTCTCATGTCTGAACAGGAAAAGATAAAAAAAAAAAAAGTAAATTAAAGGTGCTCTAATATATATATACATATACATATGTGTGTACAAATACCGTAATACCGTAATTTATAAGTCCTAAAATGAATTGCTAAAAGTACTGTTTCTTTACCCTTTGCCTTTTTTTTGTGTGTACAAATAGCGTAATTTATAAGTCCTAAAATGAATTGCTAAAAGTACTGTTTCTTTACCCTTTGCCTTTATTTGTTTGGGGGTTAGGATCTTGAGGAGTGTTGTGTCAAAGTGGGTGGTGAAAGAGAGGGAAGGGGAGATAAAGGAGTGCATTTGTAGGGCTAGCATTAGACTGCGTAAAAGGGGTTCCTTAGACTCTAAGGAAATAGCACCATCTATTCTTGTTTGACCCGTAATTTGAGGCTAATAAGTCGCACCGTTGTCCTCTCATCACCAACCTAGCTTCCCAATACTTCAAGACTCAATCCTCGCTCCTTCTGCACGAGTGCACCAAATCCCAGGATCCACCACACCACCATATATATAAATTTCAACTGCTTCAGTTTTCAGATTGGCCAAATTGTGTTCAGAGAATCTCTCCACTTTTTATTGGTTGTCCTAATTGAATATCAGCCCCTGAATGCTATTATTATTTCCGCCGTTTTAAAATACCAAACAAACATTCGTTTCAAGATGTATACAAATGTTAAAAGGGTCGGTCAATAAAAATATGAAAGCAGTCTTCATTGTCAAAAGACTACTTCCATGAGCCTTAACATACACTCCCTAGGTTCACTTTTAACTGTATTTTACTGTATATTTGCGAGTTGGGATCGAGTGGGGAGAGGAATGAGGTGTTTGTAGTATAACTTTATACTACAAATCTCTCATTCCTCTTCCTTCCCTTCCAAAATCCCAACTCACAAGCATACCTTTAGAGAATCAATAAAAATTTGCTATATTAGAAACTTTATTGATCTAAATATATTAAGTTTCTAACGTACTAAATTTTCACTGATTTCCTAGAAAATAGTTAAAAGTGAACAAATGTAATATTACCTTACTTACTTCTATCCATTGGCCAATTAAGGAGGCTCTTATGGTTAAAAATAAATAAATAAATATAGTCGTGTTGTAGATTACTTTAGCAATTCAAACATCACTTTGGTAGGTTATTACACTCTCATATTTTATAACATTTTTGATGTAACAGTTACCGTGATGAACATTAAATCACATATAACACTATTTTATCCATAAAATTCTTTTCATATATGGTTTGGCTTGTATTTGGTCTGACTTTATCTGTTAGAGATTAAGGTAAGCCTCGAGTGAGTTTGGTAATACTCTTCAATTGGATGCTTTGACTTATGAAAAGCTTAAATCAATTTGTTCTGTTTAATAAAATAGGAAGATGAGATGCTTTTGCTCTCGAATTTTAAAAGCCAAAGTACTTTTGAGAGCACCTCATGAATGAGAGCTGGCTTCTACTGTTTGAAATTCAAAAAAATTCAAAAGACTAATACAATCCTTGAATTTTAATAAAAAATTCAATGTTATCTTTAATAGCTTTATATTCTTTCCACAAATATTTATACTCATTATAATCATTTAATATTTTAAGAGCAACTTTATAATATATTTACCAAATATTATTTCAATTACTTCTGCTTATTGAGAGTAATTTTTGTATTATTTTACCAAACGGTGCTACTATAACTTTTTTAGAGCAGTTTTTTAAACGTTCAAAAAGCTTAACAATTCTTTAGGAGCCACAATAATCATATCAAATCTAATCTTAGACATATTTAGAAGCCTATTTATCTTAGGAGGCCACATCTAGACTCATTATAATGTCAATTGAGTCTAATAGGCCAGCCTAATATTGTTTTGAAGCCTAACACCAAAGCTTGCTTGTGTTTGATCTGTTTACAGGCCTAGGCCTCTTTGTGAATAAAAACATGAGTTTGGCTGTTTAATATCTCAACATGTGGCCTGTTTGAAATTTTTAGAATTATAGAATTTATAATAAGACTTTAGGTCGGGCCAAGCTAATGAATTGAACAAGTCAAGTCTGGCCTAAAGAATCTCCTATTGCATGCCACATGCTAGACTCAGGCCGTATAGTTGTGGTGTTTTCATCCCTAATAACATATAATAAATTGACACATATTTCTTTAAATGACACGTTTCTTCTGCATGAAGTGCATATGCTCTTGGTGTCAATTGCATTTCTTCTAGGGCTGTGGATGCTTGCAACCGGTTCGTGCTTCATTTGCTGAGACGGATCAAGCGTCAATTCTAAATCGGTGGCAGCACCAGCATTTTGGAATGATTTTCAAATTGGAGTTTATTGGTGCTTATGGATATACTTCTTCATTGGCTTTCTACTCGCTCCGCTGCATCCTTTTTCTTCGCTGGAGAAATTTATTATTTATGCTTTGTTTTTTATTCACATTATAGGGTGTTCAACACCCAACTCGGCCCGACCCGCTAGCTCAGTCCAGCCCAAAGCTTATTAGGTTGAATTTGAGTTATTAAAATTGACCTGGTACACTTTTCAAGCCGCGTTTAGATCATGTTTCGGGTCGGCTTGATCCAGTCTGAGATCAAAACTTTTTTTAGAGTTATATTTTTTATAATTATTAGCAATGAATTATAATATTTTATACTTCAATTATAATAGTTTGTTTTGAAATATATATATAAAAATATCTCTTGAATTTTATTTTTTACTTATAAAATTTGATAACTTTACTATATACAATGTGAAAATCTTTATACATTGTTTAAAAGCCGAGTTAACCTAGTTTGATTCGATCATTTATTGGGTCATCATCGAATCAGGTTTAAATTTTCCAAAAAATAGCCTAGGCTAAAATTCAGGCTAGATTTGAATTTGGTCTAACCCGATCCTACTTGTCCTTTACACATCTTAATGCACACAGGACCTTCTTTTTGCGTACTACCTTGGTGGTCTTTGCTTGGATTTTAATTATTTCTATGTTGAACCTTGTTGCTCCCTTCTATGTTATACAGTATCTTCCCATGGAGCCCAACTTTACCTACCACTCATCCAACTGGTCCTTTCCCCACTGAAAATGCTAGAGATAAGTAATTACGTTGCTTGACCAAAAAGAAAAAAAAGTATTTACGTTGCAGGCAGAGCTGAATTAAAGGGCTAAGTAACTAAAGATGGCCCTAAAAAAACATTTTCTGATATTTTCTTCACGGTTAGTTTTTCTTTTGTAAGACTTTAGAAACAATTGTGTTTAGGTTAAAAGAGAATTTTGAAAAAAATTGGAATTCCAAATTAGTTATTAGTTAAAATAATCTTATTTGTACACTTCAAAGTAAGTGTTTTATATTGAAACACACATTCTATTGCACTTGAATGTGATGATGGAGTGAGGATGAGTAAAAGCATAGTTACATCCAATAGCCCTAATAAATATTCACTTTTATGGGTACAAATAATATCATTACTCTTTTTGCACAATAGCCCCCTAAAAACACAAAACACATATCAGCACAAGTGGGATTAATTATCTAAGTCAATATTTTTTAACGGAGTGTATAACATTTTTCAGATGACACAAATTTACCACATATTCAAAAAAATGTTATCTATGTTTACATAAATAACAGTTATTTTTAGGCCTTCCCAAAAACTAATCATGTAGAACGCAGACACGACACGAGACATGTGCAACACGTTGTTGCATACTGGCCAAACTTATGTATAGCTGTAAATGTGATCTAGATGAAGACAATATCAGCATGCATGTAGATACTAATAATACAGGACTAGCATATGCCAACAACGAAGGCCTGGCCGTATTTGTTTGTGCCCACAAGTCAGGAAACCAGAAGGCGAGTGCTTAATTGGAAACCACAGAACCGATTCAAACCTCATCTCACTGCTATATTGCTGAGAAATTTTTAGGTGTTTTAATAAGAATAAGAATCAAATAGTGCTTTATTACATTCAGGGTTCGAACCTATTAAAAATATGATATAAAAATGAGAAAATATTAAATTATAAATAAAACAAAAACACCACTCTTTCTTACGTTTACCAGTACTTGGGAATTTCTTTATTAGTCTGCTCAGGTGAAATTTGAAAAGGGAAACTTGGCCAGTATACCTGCCCCACCCATTATTATATAAGCCCTTCATCTATGCGCGTTACTATTTTTTGGTAAAAGATTCTGCGTATATATGGTTTCACCGTATGCTGTCAACCATCATAATTTGTTCCCAAAGGGAAAAAACAAGAATGCAAATAGTACATTTTCAGGACTTTAATTTGTAGTTTCTTCGTATGGTTTTCTTAGCGCTATGCTTGAAATGGTGATAAGGAGAGGATCAGAGTGGAATGAAATTTATCATTATAATGGAATGACTTCCATTGTTTGGATTGGTAAATTTATCATGGTGTGGAGTGGTTCATGATAAAATGGATTCCATGCATCCTATTTCACCAAATCCTTTTATTTTTTGTTTTTTGTTTTCCTTTGGGTCTGTTTAGTTGGTGGTGAGTAAAGCTGTGAGTAAAATTTACCTAGATGAGCTTTATACATAAAATAATATATATAATTTATCTAAGTAATTTTTATCCTCATTTTTACTTCTCAACCAAATACATCCATAAAGAAAATGAGATGAAATTTTATTTTAATCTATTTATTAATGAACAATTATAAAAATAACTGATTATTTGTTTATTCATTTTGAAAAGATTGAGTTGTCTCTGAGTATTTAAGACAATGGTATTATAGAAATAATGGATAAAAAAAGAGAAATGGTATTTGGATACTCATGTGTCACAATAAACAACTTGAGTCATCATAGAATAAGTAATGAATGCATTTGAGATAAAATTGGACTAGCTTTTATAATAGAGAAGATGGTAGATTAATCTCCCCTTAAGTAATTTGGACATGTCTAGAAGGAGACATGTAGAGGCCTCAATAAGGAGAGTGAATCAAATGGAGAATAGTTAAATGAAAAGAGATAGAGAAGATCGAGAAAAACTATAGGAAAAATAATCAAAATAGACTTAAATATCAATCATTTTAACATGAACATAATATATGATAGACTTTTATGACTTTGCTTGATCCATATAATTAACTCCACTTAGTAAGATAATACTTACTTGTTATTTTTTTGTTTTAAGAAAAATAAATGTTTATGAACAGTAGATTTCACAATGAGCGGAGGTAGTGAGTCGAGTCCGTGCATTCATATAGCATCACTCATAAAAAAATTATAATTATCATTATTAAAATATTTCATTTTATTCTATTATAATATCCATTTCTAAAATATCTAAATAACAGAGTAAAACAATCATTTCACTCTAGTCCATCTTATTCCATTAGATTCCACTCAATTGCTTACCATTAATTCAAACATAGTCTTAAACTATATAAAAAATATACATATTTAACTTCTATATACAAACAGTATAAATGAATTTTACACAATCATCCTATCTTGTATATATTACCACATTAGTTATAATAATTGGCTCTTCTACTCACTACTTGAAAAAACATGTTAAATGAGAGATTTTACTTAGATGACACTATAAATTTGTTTAATATCGTCAATACATCAAAATTAAACAAATATATTTTCTTTTTTGTTTATTTCTCGAACTAGCTTGATATAGATACTATCTTCACAAATATACATTGGTATGAATATCTAGTTATACTTACAGTTGAATAGCCATTAGATACTCAGTAAAAATAAAAATGAAAAAACTGACGTGAGGTCAGCACCAGACCCGTGAAAGATAGTGAAGGAATTTTTGAGAGTCTTCACATATGAGACTGGTTGTTTGGAATGTCAGTTTTAAGAAAGGGTCAATGGGCTATCTTGACCCAAAACCTGACAGTGTAGCTATTATATACCACATGTCATCCGCAGTCTACATCTTGATCCAAAAACTTAAAACAATGAGTCATGACTCCTCTCACATTATATATTACTCACTTAATACATTCTTAATTAATGTGAAACTTCACCTCTCATATTTAACCTCAACACAATGTATTGTGTACTTAACCTCTAATTAACCATTTTCAGGTTGATGATCGATCAGCTTGCTATTAATTATCGAAAAAAATAAAATAAAAATAAAAACTAGAAGACAAATTTATACTAACGTACATGGATAATACTAAAGAGGGAAGGGTTAAAATGGATTCTAATTCAAAGCATATACATCGTTAACCTTGATATATATCATGAGATATGAAATCAATGTCTGACTCATTATTAATTCAGGCCCACACAATGACTCACCAAATTAATAAGCAACTAAAAGTTTTCAAAGATTAATTTACTGCAAATCCTGTGGAAAATTAATTTCTAACAAAGTTTACCTTCATGATTACTTAGACTGCTTCATGGCTTAAAATTGCATTCTTCATACTCCCCACCAAAAGGGTAGCAGCCCCTAATAAATCCACTTGAAGTCTTGTGCTTGGAGCTTAACTGTGAGAAAGAGAGGTTTCCTTGATGATGATCATTGTCTCTGATGGAAGATGAGGAAGATGGATACACCAATGACCATGAAGATGAAGATGATGATGTTGATGATACTGATGATGATGACCAAGATGATGATGGTGACATATGTGTAGTAGTCTTCCTTGACCATCCTCCTGCCACAACAAACCTTGGCAAAATACACGAAAAATTAAATATGTTACTGCCTTTTGAACTTCTTCGTCTTTTGTGATTGGACTTGGAATTGGTGTAATAGGAGGGTGGGGGTGTAAGGGGTGGCAACGAGGTCTCAGATAAAGGATGTTTTGGGGTCCCTGGCTGTGCCTCCCAAACAAAAGGAACAGCAACTGAAGTTTCACCATAGTAGAACACCCTTGAAGAAGTGTTTGCCATTGAGGTCTCCTTGGACATTAGCCTTGAGAAGAACTTATCATCCTGTTTTATTCTGAAGGACTTCTCAACTGAAAGATGATTAGCACCTTCATTGAACATTTTGAGATATATATCGAACGGAAAACTTAACTCAGATATGCGTATCCTTGCTAATTAGACTCAGATCTAATATGCCTCAAGCTCTGAAAATGGAGCTAAGGACAGTACACTAGACTGCAGAGTATGCTCTCTTACTGCTTTGATGTCTCGAGCCTTGGCATTTGTCCTCGTGGTTTCTTGTACCTTACACTAAGTTAAAAAATATAAATATAATAATAAAGGGTGCATGTTGTACATTTAGTTTACCAAAGAATTGGTTTAATTTCTTCATATATGGTGGGAATTATTTATTGAAGCATCTGTTTTGAAGGGCACCAAAATTTAATCGTGGGGCGAAATTTAATGCCTGATATATGGTTGATAAACTATATTAACTATGGAATCTTGGATGGATGTAGTGGTAGCTGGTCAATTATTTTTGGAAGTATGTGGACCATTGATTAAGAGAGATTGACGTAGTTTACATGATGGTTTGTTTATAAATAAATCATTGGTGACCAGATACAGTTGAGGGGAAAAGGAATTTGGTTATAGGTGAACACTGTAATAAATGAAAACACGCCGGGGTCCATGATTCCATGAATGAAAAGTAGCAACTTGTTATCAATATTGCCAGTGGCGTGGGGGCAATGAATGTGTAATTATACGTGTATAGATACGCTTATAGCACAGTTGCTTTCTTGTGAAAGTCCAGACAGATTTTATTTATATATATCCATATGATCGGTCATCTGCTAGTAATCAAATATATCCATTCGATATTATTCGAGCACAAAATAATAATTAGCAGCGATAAGGTTAGTGCGAAGGTCTTAATTAAAAGTCTAATTCTCTTAAAAGTCCTCCACAATCAATCAATGCCATGCATCTGTATTATCATCTACTGATTGACAAAGCTTTTTTTTTTTTTTGTTTAATGCGGAAAAGAGTTATTAGCATTAATCGGGACTCAAAATAAAGGTCCAAGGTGGCAAGATTGCAAATGTTTTCAAAAGCTCCTTCCAGGGCCGGATCCAAGAAAAGTTTAAAGCAGGGGCCCACAAATTATATTAACCAATAAATATTATAGTGTGTATACCATAGAAAACTTTTAGTAGTGCAAATATTTATATGTGTAATGGATGTATTTAAAGTAAATAATTTTTTTGGTCCTAATATTTTTAATTTAACAAAAATTTGACTGTAACAAAAATTTTATATTAATTTCATCATAACAAATTTTTTTACATCAATTTAATTTTAATTTTTTTTATTTTTAACAGTAATTCATTAGTCATAACATTTTTTTTTACTTCAATATCAATTTAGTCCTTCCATCAAAATGAAGATCCAACAAAATGACTAAATTGATTTTGAAATTAAAAATATAAAAGACTAAATTGGTATAAAAAATATTTTTAGGACTAAATTGTTGTCAAAGTGAAAATATTAGGATTAAAAAGGTTATTTACTCATATATTTATTGAAGTTGAACATAACATTCCTTTAAATAATTAAAATGGATTTTTTAAGTAAGAGTTTAATTATCATGCACAAATAGTGTAAAATATCTTTACATTTTCAATCAATAAAAAAAAACTAACAGATAAATTATTATAAGATCATGTCTAATTCAAATTTTAAGAAGTTGTACAAAGTGGATAACCTGTCAACCTTTTATTAATTGACAATATACAAATACTATAATTAAAAAAATTGCAAGTTTCCAAGGGGGTGACATGGCCCCAGCTGGTCGCCCTCCCTTAGATCCATATCTGGCTCCTTCCATCCACACTAAGTTTGGATTAGTAAGGGTAAATTAGTTCATGGCCCCTCTATTATTATTATTTTTTCATTTCTTTTAACATGTGAAAATGAAAATACGAAGCAAATCTAAACAATTAGTGATGAGAAGACCAAATTGGTTGTCTTGATTCCTCGCATTTGAGAAAGCCTGGAAAACCTCTACATTATCGCTTTCAATTATGATGTACAAAAAGCAGCATTCCATCACAAAGTTATGTACCAAAAAGCAACTTATCTTTATCTTTTCCAAACCAAACAATGAAATAAATAAACCTTATCTAATTATGTACCAAAAGAAAATGTGTCGATATGTGATTTGATTGTTGAATATGGAATGCGTTTTTGCTCCATGACACCCTCCTACCCACAGATTCGGATGCTAACAGTTCATCCTCATTAAATTGCAGGAAGAAATAAATAAATATATTGGCCTACTCGAGCCTCACGGATGGAGACATTTCACACAGCCATAACTGAGAGAACGATATTAGCAATTAAATGTCATATATGGGCTGAGCTGCATGATCAGAAGAGTCCCCAGCTTTTTTTACCATTGGAGATTTGCTGCCATATGCGTTGATATTGTCAATTTGATCCTTGATACGCGTTTTTAAATAAAAATTATGTTATTTATACATATAATGAATGAGACACTTTATTGACTTATATCTCATTCACTATTAGATGGCGTGCAGACCCTATTTAAATGGAATCTACATTACATCTAATAATAGAACACGATATCTTATACATCATGAGTATAAATAATATATTTTTTTAAACTACCTAACTTCTCGGATTTGAGGACTTGAACCCACTCATCGTCAGCTTACTTGCAGTCCAATTAAGTATATAATCGCGAAGGATTCGTATTGTCTTGATATCTCTACAAAATTTAAGATTATTAACATCTTTTAATTTTTAAATTAAAAAATAGCAATATATATCATTTAAATTATTAAAAATTATAATTAAATTACAGTCGTTGAATATAAAAAATATATCTAGCTTGGGTACCGTATATCCCATACTTTTATTATCAACCAACGCACTCATTAGATATTCTTTGGAAAGTAAGATAATAACTACGTAATGGCCCACTGCTAGGAAAAATTAACAATGTGTATTACCAGTTATTTTGCATTGCATGTTCGAACCAAGCCTGCAATGCCAGTGGAGTTGGTCCACTACTACTGGAAAAAGAATTTGATGCAGGCATTTGTTCTGCTTCTTCTTCTTCTTTTTCTTCCCTGGGTCAAATACAATAAATGGTTAAATGATAAAATATTAATTAAACGATGACAAGCATTAATTATTTTATGTTAATTATAACCTAAAAGCGTTGTTTACTAAATCCGAAAGTTCAGAGTAGTTGTTACTCCACTCAAACTGCCATGTTATCCTGCGGATTCCACGGAAAAATCACGTGATGAGAACACCCTTAATCACGTACTTTTTCTCTAAATAGCAAATAATATATATATATATATATATATATAGAATAGAAAAGAGTTCACCGACTCTCATTGTTCTGTGTGTATGCAGTGTGCTTTATATACCATACGGGTTCAAAACAAATTAATTTTGATCTAAAATGAACTTGGTTTGGTTTGTTCAATTATCACGAAGAATAGTCTAGATTGGAGAATTGCAATTGCAAATTCATGAGGTGGTCGATCCCAGGAATAAATTATATTTATTGAAGAAACTAAAAGCTTGCCGAATTAATGTGAAAAGGATTAAAAATCTAAAAGGTGATCATAGTTAATAAAGCAAGTTTGAAAATTTTGTAATTGGGTAAACTGAGATCTTCGTATTGCAAACTTCGCGACCTCATATGCAATTACAACAAGTGGCTTCGTGATCTTAAGAAAAAACTAAACATTGATTAGCATACAAGTGGATATGTAGATTCCTTATTGGCCTAAATAATTAGAAACTGCAAACAGCTATCAAATTGAGCCCACCGGAAAATACAATTGATGTGATAGAAACGCTGATAGAGTGGCTGAGAAATAAATAATTTTAGTTAAAAATCCTAACTCGATATATATAATGATACAATATTGTATGTTATATATATGGATAACATATCAAAATTAAATTGAAAAAGACATTATGTGCGGGTAAAACATTGCTCAAAAGGTTATGCTGGAACACTCACAAGATCTCCCACCGAAATTCAGGCATCGAGGGAGAAAAAATAAAATGGAGTAATGCCGTTAATGTTTTTCTGAAAATATCCCCTGGGCCCCACTCCTCCAGAACATTCCTTCAGTTCACATAGTCCTCCCGGTGATGAGGCTTGCGACTTCGTCTCTTGGGCCTTCCTTCCTCAATACGCTTTTCGGGGTCGTTGGGCTCAAGTGATGGATCCGGCAATGGCCTATCATAGTTCAACACAAGAGCTGGGAATGAAACCCACTATTTTTCAATAGCTTCGCAAAACCAACCTAAAATGTAGCTGTCCCACCCCCTCTCCAACTCTTTCTTTCCCCCTCTCTCTCTTCACTGCCATGCACTCAGCTTCAGCCAAGGGGGAGCCATCCATAGGTGGTTCATCCCCAGTATGGTTGGTTACCCATTTTCCATCTAGGATTAGTTTTTTTTTTTTTTTCTGCCCATCTCTCACTTATTTTATGGTGTGTTTGATATTCATGTCTAGTGAGTTATTTTGATAGCAAGTGGTTTAGATCAAAGATTTTGTTTTAAAGTCTTGCAGCAGTTACCTCTTGGGTCGAATAGTTAATGTTTATTACAATGACAGATTAACAACCTTGCTAGTAAATGATGGTTGGGGATTTTTGTGAGGTAGTAGATCTCTTCCTACAATGTATGATTGTCTTTGAAGGCTTTGTTGATTTGATGTATACCACGAAACTAGCTACTAAAACATAGACTTGGTTACCATAATATTCGATGAACTCATATGACGTTGCGTTTAGATGCTCAGCTCTAAGAAGTCATTATTGCATGTTCACCTATATATGACAAGAGGCAAAGGGTATAATATTTGATGTTGCTCCAGATAAATCAGAAATCTGACTTGTTTGCCTACGAGGATATGTAGTATAAAGTTATATAGTCGTCATTGGTTAATTTTCTAGGTTTAGGCCTTTAGTGTCATCAAAATGATATTTTGTATCAAGGTTTCTACCTAATATATTGTACTAGACTTAGGCCTTTGTTTATTAAGGAACGAAACTCTTTTAACCAGAAAAAAAAGGGAAATTTGCTCTTCCATATAAAGAAGAAAAAAATATCTCCAAATTGAACTCAAACTACTTTTGTCATGCTCTTCAATGGTGTAACAAAGTGGTGAGTCGAAATAAAGTTACCTGGGGATTCTGTGACCACGAGGTAGCAGTTCATCTTCTCCGGAGTGTGTGCGAGAAAGTGGTGGGGGTGTACCTTCAAGCACTCCAATGCTTAAGTTAGCATAGTGTTAGAGTAATTTGTGTAAACATGAAACATAGTGTACCTTTTTTCATAGTATTTCCCAGTTATATAGATAGATTTTCCTCCAGTTGGCACTTCCCCACGATCTGAGGGCAACCTTTTCCTGGTTACATGCATGATGCTCACGTCCTCAGCGTTAATCCTCGCTTTGCCCGGTTTGGAGGTCGGGTCGGGTCTCTTTCAAGTTTGGGCCTTATTGGCCCATCGCATATTGGATCCATAAGTGAAAGCGACGTGTAGCCTCCTTTCGCGGATTAGGCCATTTGGGCCGCTTCATTCCATGCTTGGCCCCATGGAAATGATCGCCACGAACAGTAGTGCGCTATATTTTTATAGAAAAATAAAATAAAATGACAATAGTGGCGCAAATTATTAATTGTTGACTTAATTTATTGAATTGATTTGACGGTATACTAAAGTTTTACTTTGGAATTATGTCACTTTTTGCTTTTTTGGCAAATAGAGATGTCATATGTCGAAGTGTAAAACTTTCTTTTTGGCCCACGTCTTTATAAATTCAGTATTACCACCATTATTGGATTTTTTTTTTCAAAATTACTACTATTGTTCAATTTTTGTACCACTTCGTTTTAGGCAAAATACCCTTATCCCTAAAAACTTATATGGAAAGGCAAGTTAATCGCTCAAAATTTAAAAATTATAAATTAATCCCTTATATTTTATAAAAGAAATAAATTGGTCTTTTTGAACAGTTTTATACAATATTTTTTTAATTATATGGATTTGTATAAGGGGATCAAATTTGTCTTTTTCTTTTTTTTAACTGAGTGTGACAAAATTAGGATTTTTAAGATCTAAAGCACTAATTTATCTCTTGATATATTTCTAATAAACCAATTTAAATATTTAGTGTTTATTTTACTTAATCATCACTTACTCTATTTCTTTCTTCTTTTTTATTCGGGTTTCTTACTTCATTTTTAACTTTTAGGGTATATTTGGTTGAGGAGAATTTATATATAGAATTTGTTCATGATCTTTTTTACTTTCAATTTTATCATCCAACTAAACACACTTTGTTTAAAAAATTCTCACGTAATTTCCGTTAGAGATCATAACTAAATTAAACATTCTTTGAAAGAATTCACTTAGTTATAGTTAATTTCCACTGCAACTAAAAATATTATATTCCATTTCTTACTTTATTTGATAATACATTACATTAATATGTACGGTTTTTATTTGAACAGGCAGCAAATTTTGCAAACTTTAGAGATTTCTTATCGTTATCATTTTTTTAAAAAATTTCTTTGCCTTCATCAAGGCTTACGTCTCACTTTGTGAGCCTTTTTGGTTTTTGTAACAAGAATTATAATTGTTCTAACTCTCTTTTTCTGTTTGTACATTGATATTTTGAGATTCCTTTTGTTCATGTATTTCTTTTCCTATTACTGATCGATCATTATTTGCATATTAGTAATAGCTGCACTGTTGGCCGCATTTGTAGCTTACAATTTCTTAAATTATGGAATCCCTGGTATTAAGTTTGGTTTTATTTTTCATTTTAGGCTTTTTTTAGTTTTCAAAAATTTTGAGAAGAAAATATTAAAAATTAAAAATAAAAATTGAAAACTGGTGTATGTAACCTGGTCTATTAATGTGTTTAGTGCAAGTGTTTTGCTCTTGGTGTAGTTAATGATTGATATGTATAGAAAGTTATTAGTTAGTGATGTTCTTATTAAGCTATGATTTGTACTCTCATTTGTTTCTTGATGGGCATACTTTAATTATTGAAAAAAAAGAATTAAAACTTAAAATTTATAATTTTCAGAATTATCAATATTAAATACAGAATCTGAAAAACTAAGAATCAAGATGTTTAAAAAAAAATAAAAAACAAATGAATGCTTCCATTCTTTTGCTTTTTGTACCCCATCCTATCTTAGGAAACGAGTAAAAACTAAAGTTAGAGAAGAAACAGAAAAATAATAATAAAAGAGTATAAATGGTTTAGTCTAGGAGATTTTTATTAAGGGCAGATGTAGCCAAGTGGATCAAAGTAGTGGATTGTGAATCCACCATGCGCGGGTTCAATTCCTATCATTCGCCCAGAGATCGAAATAAAAAAAAAAAAACACAATATAAATATATATATAGTTAATTACTCCTATTTTTTTTTATAAAGACGGAGAAATAAATTCGATTTTCTCTGCTCAAACCAAACATCTTCAAACTTTTATACAAAGTATTGCCTCGTTGCTTTTTTGTTTTTTCTGCTCTCGGAAAAGGAAAAGCAGTAATCTTTGTTGCAAAGTCTGTCATAAAGCCTCACCACCCTCGGCGAATAATAGTACGATTTGTATGGCTTCAGAGTAACTTTCTCATAAACCCACTAGAAAGGCCTCTGAAGCTTTCTTATATGTTAGATTTTATGAAGTTTAAATATATTTCAAAAGGTTTAGTATTCATCTATTTATTATTTAATTATTATTATATTTTTTAAATCAAGTATTGGAACGGCTAATCATTTTAAAGTAAAAAATTTTTATGAGGTGTGTATACTAGGCATTAATACTCAATCATGATTGTTTATTCTTTCCTTAATTCTATTTGAACCAAATCAGCTTATAAAGCATGATCAATTCCATTGATTAATTTTGTTGAATGTAAACGGTAACAAACGAACATGATTTCAGTTTCTATTGATTTTAGTTTTTCTAAATCAAATGTTCTTAAAAGCCATTTATATTGTTTTAATATTTTGCTCATTGATTCACTAACGTAATACTATACGTTTTGTAAATTAACGTACTGCAATCATTGAATATATTGACTTTACAATTAGTGACATTATAAAAGTAGAATTGTGAGCTTGAGATTAAGTGATTATCTTCATATAAAATAATAGCCTGTACAAATAGTTGTATTTTGACGAAAACAAAGAAAAAAAGTCTTAAGTCTCTCAATATACCATTACTCTATTGATTGGGTTATACAACAGAATAATCCTTAAGGATAGTGCACTGCACGCCTCAGGCCTAACAAACCTATTTTTCTATTTTTTATTTTCTTATTTTGCAGGAATGGAGATCAAATTTTTCCAACATTATATGCATATGATGTCCCAAGGGAAAAAAAAAATGGTCCCGTGATGGTTTCCCTCACATGTATTCGCAATCATAATTAAGCATTTGAGATTTTATAGCTCTCCCATTATTGATTTATTTCATACTTACAACTCGAATTTGAGACACAGATTAAGAAGACATGTATGTATTACACCAATGACTATGTACTACTCATTGAGAAGTGTGGGTGGAGGGACAGCGGGTGAAGATAACGGCAAGAAATGGGGTACAGGGATTGGGAATGGAGATGATGATGAGAGTGAGGTGGGATGGGATGGGACAAAAGATGAAAGTCGGGTGTGGGTTAAAGATCCAAAGGGTAAAGGTGGGAACTGAAATATCTTTTTAGTGTTTTATTTATTTATTGTTGTCTCTTATCCGGTGTCCGGCCCGGAAGGCCGATAAACCCAGATTTAAGTACTGCAGGGTCCGAAGGTCCGAATGAGGGTGACTTTGGTGACAGATGATACTCTATTCCCATTCCTCCGAGGATCGAACTTGGAAAGAGATGGTTAAGGAAACACAGTCCCCTTACTAGTTGTCCCATAATCCTTCTTTTTAGTGTTTTATTTGGATGATTTCTCCCTGTATTAAAATTTGTCTAAAATTTAAAAAATGAAGGATTGTGGGACATATTTTTTGTTAGAGACCATCAGACCAACTTATTCGAAAAATAAGAGTGTTTGGGCTTTTTTTTTTTTTTTAATCTAGTGGCAAGGAATGTTCAATAATAGAACAAAATAGGAAAGAAATGAAGAAAATGGATATATACTATCACATCTTTAATTTGTTTAGAATTTTATAATATAAGTGACTAGAATGAAAATATATATAAATTTAATTTTTCATTTTTATCCCTTTATTTTATAAGTATAGTTTTTATAGATTAAGGGCAAAACAGGAGGCATGAGCAGCTGCCTTCTCGACCCCCAATTTGGGGTCACTGAATTTACTCTTTCGAAGGCTTGGAGGTGCTGACCCTTGCTTGCCTTATCATTCCTTCCACTAATCACTCCTAAACACACATGAAATCAAAAATCAGGTGTCGATCCCTGGCATACCCTCCCCCCTCCCATCTAACCTTCTTTTTGGTACATACACCCCCTTTATTACCCGTCCCAAACATACCCTAACCAGTGAATAATCGATTTGCGAGGTCACTCTTCTATTTATACATATTTGCACTTTGATCTTGTTGCTTTATATATAAATATGAGATGAGATGTTTGATAACGATATGGAACAAATATTTCCTAATTTTGACTAAAAACTTGAGGAAAATATTGTGACAACATTAAACAGACTGCATGAATTGAGTTGTAACTGTTTATAAAATAAAATTAACTTTACGTCAATATTTAATTTGACGTAAGTATGTATTGATATGGATCGATACAATTTTCATGCATTGATGATTAGGAAAATATCTTTCTATCTATCAATTTTCGCACCTAATTGAAGCACACACGATTTCATAATTTATTGGCCTTCCTAACCTCCAATCTTCCATGCATTTGTCGTTTATCCGCTAAAGAGCTAATCATGACAACTTATGATTCATATAATCTTTAATAATGTTAGCTTCTTTGATTTTGGTACACACATTGCCCCTTTAAATTATAGTCTCTTCCTTAACTTAATTATTTTCTTTCATAAAGTGAAAAGACACGGAAAAAAGTGATTAGAGAATACTCGCTTCACTTGCAGCCAGTCTAGAACTACTTCAGTGATAAAAGAGTTCACAAAATCTGTAGGGAGAGAAAAAAAAAAAAACAATTTCATATGCTATCATAGTATAATATATAAAAAGAAAATTATGCAGAAAACTCTTACAAGTTCATTTGTTACCACTATTTTAATATAAGATTTAGGAATTTTACACTCATTACATAAATTATTCATGCATATACAAAACAAAATAAAGCAATGCTGCAAAACAAAATAAAGCTGGGATGTACGTATAAAAACAAACAAATCATATAAACTGTCTTCAGAAATTGAGCTTTTTTTATATTGTACGACACGAAACATACAAAACTTCACCTAATCATTGTACATGAGAGACAGTTTATGAAAAACATCGAAAAAAAAGAGAGAGAGTATAAGAGTGGAGAACAATTTGTCAATCGAAATTGGTATATTATACTAATGTGCATAAATTAAAAAGTTAAAAAGACTATTTTACATATTTTAAAATTAACACCTATATTGCATATGAGTCAAAGTTGAATGAACCTTTTTTCCATAATTAATTACTATCCACGTTGTATCGTACTCGTATGGGCTGTGGCAGATGGGCTCACGATACGCCGTCGTTTCAGTGCATCGTCTTCACTGTTCGGAACTTTCAGAAAACACTTTTCATGAAACCGCAAATCACGCTCCCAATCAAGGAAGAATGAGACGACACACGACAAATAACCCAGCCCTCACTCCTCAGTCCTCACACCTAAAAAAAAGCTTTTAAAAAAAAAGATCAGTGACGTGTCATCTTTTCATTGGCTACAATTCACATCACGTAACTAACATAATCTTGACTTTTCCATTCACCAACCAACCACATCAAAAACCCACACCGTAACTCCCATATGACTAGCCCCCACCCTATAACCAACAGCCAAAAGCAGCAAAAACCACCAAAAAAAAAAAAAAGAAGCACTCACTCAATGAGCGCTTTCTGCTGCCGCGCTCTCTTTATTTTCCTTTTTCCCTCTCTTTCTTGCTGCTTTATTTTCTCCGTTTTCGCCCGAAGCAGCATCGTGGACCCGATTCCCTGACTCGCCACCCTTTAATTTTTCGACTGAGTTAGTGACTCGGTCCCGCGACACCATCATTCATCGCTCTCGGTATTGCCATAAATTGTGAGAATGGGCGCGTCACTGAAGTCAAAGCGCTCCAAACCTTTTATTTTGCGCTTCTCGGAAACCCGCGTTTGCGTTTGCGTTTGCGGTCTCTGTGGCAGCAATGGCCGAGGCATTTGGAACCGGGTCGGGTGGGAACCCGTATCAGGGGATAAGGAGGGTTGGTTTGAGAGCTGAAATTGATACTACGGCGCCGTTTGGGTCTGTTAAGGAGGCGGTTACCCGTTTTGGAGGAAGCGGGCCTTGGATACCCGAGGTTCATGTAAGTTTTTTACTTCAGTGTTTTCTATATATTTTTTAAGTGTGGAGCTATAAATGTGAGTTTGTTTTTTTTACCCTTTGGGGGACGGGGCAGAGCAATGTTGTGATTGTAAGAACTGAAATTGAATAATGTTGCAAGTTCACTTGAAAGGAAAGAGAACGCAATTTTAGGATGAAATTTCGCACGCGAGCTACAATTTTAGGATGCATTGGTTGCTTGATGCAATATTTGGGTTTTGTCAAGGCCGAGACTAAGCATCACTGCCAATGGCATCTTATTTCATGAACGAATGGGATTTGAAGTTGTAAACTGTTATTTGAACCCCAATGCCTTGCGCCCGTGCCAACACGCAATCTATCGTCATTGAATTTTATGTGCTCCTCACTTAGGATTAGGATATGTTTGGTTAGAGGGTAAAAATAAGGTGTAAATTTTCATCGATAAGCTCTATTTGTAAAATTATACATGAACCTCGTTCATGAAAAATTTACCTCCATTTTTACTCTTCTACCAAACATACCCTTAAAGGGAAAATCTCTTGCTTTTCACACTTAGATTTGTGTAGGTGTTTATATATTTGTATGGATTTAATTCTGATGGACTGACTCGGTAAAACAAAATTACACTATCATCCAATCAAATCTCTTCATTGAATTACTTTTCAAATAGTGGGGTGGGAGTTAACCATATTTGCTGATATGACGACATTATATAATTAGATGACTGTATATAACATTTTTACACTGTTAGTGCATTAAAATTGAATCCTATTTGCATTGGCACAAACACAATGTCATATATTTCTGATCATATTTTTCTTTCCTGAAGTATTGGATAAGCATTGCGGGTAATGACAAACAGAGATGTTGTTGGTTCTTAATAACCATGCTAACAGAATGTAGTTTTTCCATTTTTTAGGCTTGCTATCTGTGTCTACTATGTAGTTAGTGAAGAGTAAGCTAAGATATCAAATGTGAAGTTAAGGACATGATAGTTAAAAGGCTTCACTGCACTAGAAGATGAAAACTTTGCATTCGTCCTTAGAAATCCTTGTGGTTTTTTACCTCCTCTTGCTGCCCATGCCTTCTGTTCTAAGCTTCTAGCACAGCATATTTATTTCCTTTATGTGTTTTTGTGTTTGTTTTTACCTCTGATGCTGAAGATTATCATGAGCAGAATAGCGACTTTGACATAAAGAAAGTGGAGGAACAAGCAGCCAAGTTGGAGAAGGATTTGATTGTGAAGGAACTCGAAACACTCGATGTGCTTGAAGAACTTGCAGCTACCAAAAGGATTGTGGAGGGGTTAAAACAGCAGATACAAACTGAAGTGTTGAAATATTCTGCAAATCCAGATGTCAAATCCAATGAGCAGGTTGGAACTCCTGTTGTTAAGGAGATGAATCAGGAAAATTGTAGAAATATCGCTGGCAGTGCAGAACAAAGATTGCAATGTCCAACCCCCAGCTCTACTTCATCACCTGATCAGTTCTTCATGGAGTTAGAACAAGCTAAAATGAACCTTAGTAAAACTATAAATGATCTTGGGGCGATTCAATCTTCTGTTGAATCTTTGAATAAGAAGATGAAGAAGGAGAGACTTTTTCTCGAGAGGACACGTGAGAAGCTTGCATCAAAGTTTGCGGCTGTCTCTGCTCAAGAGAGGGCCCAAGAAGAACCAATATCAAATCCATCGTCGGCTCCTGCAGAAAGAAGTTGCACTTCTGATAACCCCATCAATGTTTTGGGGAGTTTCAAATCTGATGCCACGCAGCATGATAGAATGGTTGAAATAAATAGATCTGAAGTTTCAAAGTCCTTACCATTTGAAGAGAACGGACTTAGTATTAAGACTGCTGAGATGAGGTGGTTTGCTGCTAAAAAGATGGAGGAAGCTGCAAAGGCGGCCGAAGCCATTGCTCTTGCTGAAATCAAGGCTCTATCTGGTGCTGAGACATCAGGATTTGCTCTACCAGAAACTCGGAGAGTGACTTTTGCCTTAGGAGAACGCTGTCCTCCAAATCCTGAAGTTCAAATACCTGAAGAGTCTACCTTGAAGAAGGTAATAGATTCCAAGCTTCAAATTGATGAAATAAATAATACTAAACTGAATATTCTGAAAAAGTTGGAGGAGGCAACTGAAGAAGTTCTTCTCAGCAAACAACGCTTGATGGAGGCTTTGAACAGTGTTGAAACTGCAAACAGGAAGCAACATGCTGCTAAAGAGGCTCTGCGGAGATGGATGCCTGAGGATGATATGAAGAGGCAAGCGGTGTATAACTCTTTCAAGCACAAGTTCAATCAAATGCGAAATTGTCAGGATTCTCTTCTACCGGATGCAACCAGGTCAATGACAGTTAACAATGATCGAAAACCTGTCTTAAAGACCACGGTTTCAATGCGTGATGTACTTAGCAGAAAGCAAGTTCCTGAAGAATACACTGCAACTAAGGAGATGGAAGAGCATGCCGAAAGACAGAAGGTGGCATTGAGTCAAATGCTCCAAGCATTGAGGGAAGATCTTACTCTGCCTTCTAATCCTGAAAAAGATGGGAGCCATCAAAAGCAGTTCACATCTCAGAGGAAGAAATTTGGATTCATCCAGATATCTCTTCCCTTGGGAAAGCCAAGTAAGAAAAGGGCATGAGTTTAATCCTAATGCCTATGCATGGAAATATAACCACAACTCATGCATTAATTAATATCTTGAATTTCTTGTCATTCTTTATTGATTTATGTTGTGTCTTGTTAGTCAATTGGAAGTTTGTGTGTGTGTCTGATTTTGTAAAATATGTTGTTTGTTCCTGAGTGATTGGCTTACAATTGCAACTACCCAGCTTTGACAGGGCTAGTAGATGTTGCTGTTCTTGTGTTGATTGTTAGAGTTGATCCCCCATCCCCATTCCCCCAGGTCTTGTATATTTTAGTTTGGAACGCCAGCATTATACGTGTCTCTTTTGTGTTACTTCTTTACAATTTCAAATCTCATATGGATTCTTTGTAATTGAATTTGCAATATCGTTCTGATGCAATTGAATATGTAATTTTTTTTTTTTCACATTTTATTCTCTCTAACATGATGTCATATATTTCTGATCATATTCTTATTCTAAAATATTTGACTGGTAGATGATGATAGACAGGTTTTATTGGTCTTGTTACAAGTAACAACCAGGTTATTGTATTGTAAGGGCATGAAATGTGAAGGACTATATACTTTAAAGGTTCCACCCTACTAGTGCGTCTTTAAGCCTTAAATTTTCTTGCAAGTTAATTCGGCCATTCATTTTGAGCTCACTATTTATTTATTTATTTTCAAAGTTCTTTGTGTGAGTTGTATAATAATTATCAATTTTTGGTTATATTTAATGCATTTTTAAACATTTACAATGGTGAAATGAGTAATTGATAAGTATTTTACAACTCATCCTAAATACGATGAAGGGAATTTTCACGGAAAATAACTACAATCTTTAAAGTTGTCTTAATTTATACTAATTCATGGTCTCTAAATTCAAATTAATCAAAGCTCCTTTGATAATAATCATACATTTTATAGTACTATATTACATAAAACATAGTCTATGCACGGAGGCCATATATTTTCTGTCACTCGAGCATAATGTTTTCCTCTTCAAATTCTTACTTGGTTGATGCAACCGTGTTATTAATCTTAAATAGTAAATTAAAATCTAATTCGAATTCAAATCATAATTGTCTTAATTAAATTAAAGTTTAGTTTCGATACACTATTAATATTAAAAATTTGTACACTATCAGTAAATATAAATTAAATTCATTTAATTAAAGGGATTTTTTTTTATGAAAAATGGATTATATTAACACTGCTCGAATGACGTTGCACATTGTTTCATGTTGGATCCACAAGGCCCAATGAAAATAAAACTTGTACATCATCGGTGGAGTAGCTGCTCCACGCTTGATTCTTGTAATTTTGATGAAGTTTTTGATTACCTTCAGGATTTAATTTTTAAGAAATAACGGCTATTTAATTATGTCTTATTTTATAATAATCATGATTCTATTTTATATTTTTTTTACTCATATTTACTACTTCAAAGATCATATAAATAAAAATTTTTAATTAGATAATATTGTATTAAATTAACGGGGCATGATTGAGTGGCAATGACTCATTCATCCTTAATTAAATGTTGAGAGTTCAATCTCTGACTTTGAATATAAAGCAGCCTTAAATCTCTGAGCCAACTGTCTCATCCTTTAATATGTCAACAATCCAGCAAGAAAATTAGTTACTGTAATCAACGGTGGACACTCTGATATTACATAAAAAAAATAAGATTGTATTATATTAATATGTCAAAATTAAACTCTACCTTCTATGCCTTTGATAACTGGTAAAGTATCTTTTGAACATTATTACTTTCCTAAATTTCCAATCATTACACAATTATTTTTCTTAATTTCGCAAGTGTATCAATTCTTTTCTCCTAGTAAAAAATATTTACATATTTATCATTATTATATAATTATATATTTGTGTATATAGTCATGAGACCTAACGAAAATTGATAGTTAACTGGACTCCTTAAATATTTAGTGAGGGGTTTGATTCCTAATGCTGTGTATGGAGAAGATTTCTTAGTCAAAGACAGGATCCATATATGTGAGTTCTATACTTCGAGAGGATTAGCCATTACTTTTAGCGGTGGATACCCTTGGTTCATCCGAACCAAAAAATATATTAGTGTATGTTTTCTACGCTATAAAAAAAGTATAATTACATAATAATTAAGTAATAATTTAAAACTATTTTAAATTGATTCAACATTATCAATTTAAAAGGCTTGCATCTCTAATGATATCTCTTGCAGTGCAGGACAGGTGTTACGCTGTAGTGTTTTATTTTTTATTTTTAACAAATACGAGTCCCATCACGTTTTGGCACTAAATAAGCAGACAAAAAGTAGGTCTTCTGCCCCTAAATTTTGGTTACAGCGGGAAAAGTCTTTACACCTTTTATATTCTTTAGTTTTTACATGTAATAAAAATAAAAAAAATTACAAATAAGAATTTTTTTAATAAGACTTAAACTTATGATCTAATATACATTATCCAAATCTGTCATTACTAACCTACTCTGAATGGTTTAAGAAAACTTTTAAATATCATTATAATATATATTTTATATTTGAGGAACTAATATTTAATTATTTTAATTGTTGGAAATTAATAATTTTAATTTAAACACACTGATAATATAAAAAAATTTATATTATTATTAAATCAAATATCTTTCTTAACATGTTTTCTCAAAAAGTGTAATAAAAATTAACCACATAACCATGAGGCCTAACATAGTTAGTAGTTAACTGGGCTCCTTAAACATCTAGTTAAAGGTTAAATTCCTAACAGTATGTATGGAAAATGTTTCATGGCCTGTACAAAATTCTTTTACATGATCAATATATCAAAGTCAATTCTATATTTAATAATGAATAAATTGACTTTTTTTTTTCAATGTTCATTTGCTAAGAATATTATTATTATTATTATTATGTCCATATTAATAAAAAAATATAATATGTCCATAAAATATAATAATAGTGAAGAAAATAACATTTTAAGAGAAAAGAAAAAGTACAACCTGGCGGGTGTTGGAGGGTGGCGAGTGAAACTTTGCAGGTACGGCACAGGGTATAGGCGCACCATTCTGCGAAACCCGTAACTGTTGAGTGCTGAGTTGAGTTGGGAAAAACGCTGATTAAATTGATGCTGATGCTGATGATGACGGTGCCACTGAAATGCGCAAGCTCGAACCTTGCACGACCCAAAACAACAACAACCTAGTCCACTCAAACACAACATTAAGAACAACAGTGCATGTCGTAACGCCCCTCCATCACCATGTCGACCAGACCAAGAGCCAGGAAAAGGGTATTCGCCCTCCGTCGTGCCCCGGATGGAAGCGCCTTCCAGAAATGGTAAACACATAAAATCTCATTTACTCATTTTTTTTTTATTATTATTACTATTTTTCATTTAGATTCTTGTTTCTTAAGGTGGCTCCTGGTTTCCCTGTATATCTGTTTTCCAACTTTAAGGTTTCTTTCTTCATTCTTGCTTTTGGGACTTGATAGAGTGTTGTTGTTCTTTTATTCATTCATTCATTATATATATGTATGTATGTGTAGTGGCATATGTGGGGTGTCTGTGGCTATAGCATTGGCTGATATTCACGAGTGTGAGCACAAGATGGAAGCCAAGAAGTTCAGGAGAACTACTGGAGTACGAGGACTCCCCAAATCCAAGCCACGTCTTCTAGACCAGCCCGCCTCGCCTTTCCGCTTGTTTATGTAGCCTTTGTCACCTTCTCTTACTCTCGCTGTCAATTTTTATGGTTTTTCGTTTTTTTTATCCCATGTTGTTTGTTTAATGGAGTACTAATGAACCATAAAATAAGATGTAGTTGGTTTTAGAGGATAATCTTCAGTTACTCCTATCCTTATTCTGTGAAGGAATTGTCTGAAACCATAACTCTTTTATTTCTTAGGATATGGTTGGTACAGGGTAAAAAACGGGGGTATGGATGAGTTTTATATGTAAAAAATTACAAATGGAATAAGCCACTAGGATTGATCTAGTGATGAGGGGTCTTATTGAGATCAATGTAATTTCAAAAGTATAAAAAACAAAATAAAAAATTTACACATGAAATGTTTGCATATCTTTACGTGCACACGGTTATATCTTTATGGAGTGAAAAATGCTTCACACCCAAAAAATTCACCTCATTTTATTCCACCCACAATTTGTCACGTGTGTCTGAATGATTTATCTAACAAACTATGGAGTGTAGCATCACTGTTTCTGGAGTGTTGTGTTTTATCTTCTTCTTTGTAAATGTGATTCTTGTTCATGTTGTCAATTGAGGTTCTGGTATGTGTAGCCATGTTTACATTTTAAAGATATGATCTTTGAGATGGTAATTTGTTTCTTGTCTGTGTTCAATTACTACAGCCTTTGATTTTTATTGAATGGTGGTTTTCATGCTTGGTTTGTGGCGATAGTCATGTTGTGTTGATTAGCTTTCTTTCACAGGGTATGGTTTGCGAGGGATCATGAGAGGGAAGAGTTGATTGAAGTTGAAAGGATGGGGTATGAGAAGTGGCAAAAAATGTCTGAGAATGTAGAGGCCTGAACCTTTTTAATTAGTATCTTTAAAGTGAAGCTTGTGTTCCTTTGAAGAATAACTTGCCTTTCTCTACAGGATAGGTATCCATATGTTTTTCATGCTAAAATGGTGGACTCTTATCACCAAGACATTTTGGATAGGGAGGCTGAGGAGATTGTAAAGGTAACTGGACAATGTGGATACTGCAAAGTTATATTTTGGTATTTGTCAATGATTGAAACTTATTCCTTTATTCTAGCTTGCTGATTTTTGGATCCTCAGAAACTATTCATTGAACTTTACACACTTGTAGTTGTATGGTTTCACTTGGGCATTTTTGAACACTCTACAAAAGAATTTATCACATTGAACCAAAAGTTGCATATGCGAATTCATTATAATAGGAGCTTTTGTTATTCTTCAGCTTCTTAGATTCATGACTTGGTTTTGTTGCATGCTTTTCATTAATATTATCCAATTTCAATGCTCACAAGGATGTTAAGGGCATGAAGCGAAGCTTATCATTTTTCTGACTTGCACAATATTACAGCATGTCGACTTCCTGTTCTCGATTATGGATGTCAACAAATTGATTTAAATAACATGCAAACATGAGGAAAGATGTGGAAATGGGACCTGGCTTTGTGAAATTCTTTTTATTCATAGCCATTGTCATATGCTCATGTGATCCTCAATTCCTCATGCCATTGTTGGTTATAGACAAATGAAATTGATGGTATTCGTTCTTTGGAATTTATGGTTCATACTATATCCATAACAAGATGATTTGATTTAGGTGGATGATGAAGCTGACTCAGCATCGGCTAAAAAGAGCGTTAGGAAGTTTGGGAAGAAGGTTGTTAAGGTTTGCCTTCTTCTAAGTCTCGATGGATATTCTGGTTTTCACAATCTGGTTGTGCAGTTACTTTTACACACTTCATTTTCAGTTGTTGCTTGTTTGAATTGTTTACAGACCAAAGTGACCTATGTGGAATCTTCATCTTCGGAGAACTAAGAAAACTGTACCAGTGATGCATGACTGGTTTTACAATGATGGTACAAATATTTTTCTCCCATTCTCCCTGTGTCTAAATGCCCTTTTTTGGTCAAACTGAACTTATCATTATTTTTGGTACAATTCAACTTATCATTTGATTGTAAGTTTCAATCCCATTCAGTCTATTTTTAAATCTCTCTATTTTTCAATTTTTTTTTTTTGCTTGCTCTCTCTCTTTTAAATCTCTTACCTGCTTATAATCTTCTCACTGTTCTCATGTGAATTGAACAATCATTTCCCTCACCACATTATTAACTTAAAATTTGGATATTGAGATCATGAATATCTAAGGATGCATAATAAATAATCCTTGAGACTAAATTCTATTGCTCCCATTTTATGTTGAATGTTGTGTTTAATAGGGCCATCATGTTAATAATGATGAAAAAGTAGTTACTTGCAGTTTCTAAAAGGCAAGTCATTTGGCTGTTGTGCAGGAACCATAGTGGTCTGGAATTTTGTAGTTCTGCATCAATGAAGGCCTTCATTGCATCATGGAGCTTGAAGAACACAGTTTCTGCTGTCTTTTATTTTATCTTTTTGCTGAATTTTAATTCAAGATAAAGTATGCTGATTATATCAGTTCATATATTTTGGTGAAATGTTGGTCCAGATACATTTGCATTTGGCCAATCTAAATGTTGCTTTTTGTAATGAATTCAAATATTTGATGGAAATGAGTCAAATGCCTATGTCCTTGCTGGATGAGAAGTGATGCATCAGGCTTCTATTATGCACAATATATTGTGACTGAATGCAGAGCATGTTTCTCATGTTTCTCTGCAGTAATTGTGGAGCTTCTCAGCCCTCTAAAATAATTTATTTGCAATTTTGCATAAGTTTTAAAAGTAAACTTATTTTAAATTTTTAATGCACTCTTACCCTTGGACTGTGAACTTCACCCCTTGCAATTCCTTTTGGAAGTGCAGAGCAGAGGATCCAATTCCATTTCTCACCTTCCTACAAACGAAAGAAAAAACGTAGTCTATGATGTGTCACTTTCTCTCACTAGGTTTTCAAGCTTATAATCCTTTATGGGTTTTTTCTGGGGCATCATAAAGCGGTTTTATTGATATTTTTTAAATAGCATATCTTGCTGAATCTTCGAATGTTCACTAGTTATAACTCGAAAAAAGTGTAATGCTATATTTGCGGAAGGATGAGGAGTGGAAAAGGAAGTAAAGGACGGATTCATTTACCTTCATCTTAAAAGAAAGAGAAAAACTGAAATCCCAGTTGTAGTACGAGAAGTAATTAAATGGGATATTTTAAGTAGAAGTAGAGAATGACCTCTAAACCTAGATTTTCAGCTATAAAGTTATGAAATTAGATTTGTTACCTCAAATTACATTGAGAGATTTAAACGACCGATTAAATGAGAAAACTATACAAGTGAACTTAAAATTATATTTTAATCCAAAACTTTAAAGACAATAAATGTACAGGTCCATTCATTCCCATATTATATAATTTTTATTTAAGTCATTCTTAGCCAATATGAAATCTTACTTCTCAGCACTTGAAATTCCAACATTATTGAGCACTGGTATATGTGATCACAGGAAAACGATCTACTTCAAGTTAGTTTGGTCTGCGGAATATTTTGAAAACAAATTAGATATTATGGTCTGTATAAACTTTACAAATTTAATCGAATTGTGTGTTTTTATGGAGAGAGTCAGATCCAGTCACGATTCATGGTTTGGTGCAGCTTCAAACCAAAAGGCAAGGTTAAGAAAACCGGACCGGGTATCGAACCGGTCAAGGTACTGGTTCAAAGGTTTAGAGGTCCAACCGGTTCAACCGGGGTTCAACCGGAATATAATAAAATATATATGTATAATTAATTAGAACATAAAAAATATATTAAATCATTAACATTAACATAATTAACACAAAAATATATATATATATTCATAGATTTATAAAAATAAACCTAATCCATATAAAATTTTTCTAGTTTTAGTCACACAATATGGTTATAAAAGTATTTGAAAACAATATTTGTTGGATGACTAGCGAATTTTATGATGAGCAGCTCGTGGATATTAGTATTTTTTTTTATATATAAAATAAATATAACCCATTTTTTTCATTTTTGCTTTGTAACTGCTATAAAATATTAGTATTTAAACTTTGAAACTAAAAAAAAAATAAATAAAAAAATCAAAAGCTTCGGACCGGTTGGACCGATCCGGTTCGCTGGTTTTCCCGGTTTTGACCGGTTAAATCTGCCGGTTTTCCCCACCTGACCGGCCAGGCGGTTCCTGTTAATCCGGACCGGCCGGTCCGGTCCGGTTTTCTTAACTCTGCCAAAAGGTCAAGCAGGCATTGTCGTTTCAATGGTTATCATTTTTGTTTGAACTTTGTTCGTCATTGCAAATTTCGAAATGTTTATCACTGTTTTCATTTTTTTTTGTTCCCTTTTTGTAAAGGTTTAAGGCTTACTGTGTAACTTTGCAGGAGAGTTTGATTGTAAGGTTCATAACTTTCTTGGTAGCCTGGACAATCTAGCTAATATGTTGACAAAGTTAAAGCTTGGATTTAATTGGCATTCAAAATATGAGTTTAGGGCGACTTCAAGAATTTGAAGACCGATGAAAATCAAATCAAAGTACAGATTTGTGATAGGATGATTTGAATTTTCAAACCTACCTTATACATGCATCATGTGTGTGTATTGCAAAAGTAAAAAATCATGGGACAGTGGAATGGTGCACCACATGAGATGGAAAATTAAAGTGGCTAATTTTCAACCCCATGTGTTGCACCATCCCATGATTTTTTTACTTTTACAATATATACACATGATGCATGTATAGGATAGGTTTGAAAATTAAGACAATCCTATCACATAACACAGGATCCATAATAAATTTTCTTTAAAGCTGACCAGCTAATTAGTTTTCCTGTATTCTGAAATTGAAGGTAATAAGAAGAGAATTTTATCTTTTTACGAAGACACAGGTTTGATTGGAGTGTTGTTTTAGTGTAATAATTTCCTCTCCATGTTTTCTAGAGATTTCATAACATAACTGGTACATTACATCTTCATGAAGATGGCATCATATATACTCAAACATGGTAAAGTTGGACTACCATTATTTTTGTTTTTCTTCCAAATAATTATTGCTGCTAAATTGTCTTGCCTTAGTTAGTTATAGATCACTCTAAATGCCAAAGGCCTAAACACCAATAGCAAGAGACAGTTGTTTAGATGCGGTTTGCATTGAATTGATCTTGGTTCTGCAACTGATTTATTATGCAAATCTGTTATGTTTTTGGGTCATCGAATCACTATTTTGGTTCTAGTTTGCTTTGGAGGCTAAATAAACTCTCTTTCTTTCTACAATATCCTGTCAGGCATGCATGCATGCAGCATGCTTATGTAGGATTTGTGATGCATGAATGTACTAACACTCTTTTTCAAGGTACATGATACAATACATAGAATGCCATATTTATGAATTAAAAAAACTAATCACATAATCCCTTAAAACCTAACTAATTTCCGGCCGATACTTGTAAATTAGGGACCTGTGGGTTTTATGATCTGAAAAATTACATCTTAGAGGATTATTTGAATTTTGTTTTAAGTAACTCATCCACATAGCATCTCACATGTTCACTTTAGAGAAACATCTTCCGCTGATTTGCCACATCAATTGCAATTAGTTAACTTTCTAATAGTAAATGAAGGAGGGCAAACTAGGTGACATTTTCAATTTTTCATTGATGGATGGTTTGTAACCATATTCGTAACTACTCAATGAATTTAAAAATATATCTTGACCTTATATTAGAATAAGTATTTTTCTCAATCTAAACTTTTAACTTGTAGCAAATATAAATTCTAAATATTCACTCCTATCAATTCTGCATGATAATGCATAAAAATAGATCACTTTCCTTTTTCCAAAACATTCATGAACAATGCTTTAAAGGTACATGTTACTTTTATCCCAAAAGAGGAGTATATCTGTCTTACACAATAAAAGGAGAGCTCGATTATGATTTATGACACATTATTAGACTTAGCGTATTTTATATTATAATCTAGTTTTATATTAATATATGATTTAAATAGTTAAATATGTTACCAAATATATAGGAAATTCGACTCAATAGACAACAGGTTATTAGACAAAAGAACTGCTACTTGAACAAAGTAGTTTTGCCTAAATAAATTGTCATAGAAATCACACGAGAAACTCGATACAATAATAAAGTAATAAACTTACTTATTTATTCGAAAATTGATAATATATCACATTATTTTCACAACTAAACAAAAAAATTTGTGTCTTTCCAACTTTTTTTTTTATTCTGTTTAGATGATAATGTAGCTTTTTTAAAATCAAAAGAGAACCAACAAATTCACTTTCAATTTGGTGGGTAATTTCCAGTTTGTACTGTGGGAGAGTGCTGACATGGCAAAAGTCAATGTCTACTGGATTCTTGCAAGGATCAGATTAGGTTCCTGATTTCCCCCATTTTATCTTTCCTTTCGCCACAGAGACTCCAAAGAAACCAAGCTAAGCTCCACCTTCAACCATGTCCTGCATCAACACCACCTTCACTTCCATTATACCCTCTCCCAATGCTCCTTCCTCAACACCCAGAAGATCAAGTTTCAATTTTTCCTTCAAATCTAGACACCCAATTACTTGTTCCATTGGAGGTAATCTTTCCTGTACCCTATGATCCTGTTCTTAATTGCCTATGCTTCCCTCGAAGCCCCGCATCACATTGTGCCAATTCTTTTATTTATTTATTTATTTTTGGTTCTTTTACAACCTTAAGCAAATTGAGCTAACTTTCAACGTAGGTTTGTGAATTAGGCTTGTGCGTGTCAGAATAGGATTTGTCATCCGCAGGTTGTCTTGTCTTGTTCATTGTCTATTTTGTACGGATATTGATACGAGTACCAGGTCTAAATCGAATTAAAAACATATAAAATACAATTAGGATATTTTAAGGTATCAGTAAAGCATTCGATGGTAGGTATTTGGTACAGGTATGTTGACAATTTTGAAGTAACCGGGCATCATGTCCTCTTCACCAGTTCGGCCTAATGCTATTTTATGTGTGGGATACTGGAATGTGAATGATTTTACTCATGTCATTTGCAGCTTATTTGGCCAAAGATTATACATTTTGTAATTTAATGGCTCAAAACTCTAGTTGACAAATTGTATTAATTATATGAATTACTTTTACAACATATTAGGACAAACGTCCGATAATTTTGGCCTGAATATGTTGTTTTTGTCGTGCCCTATGCTTCTTAGTTTTCGTTTTCAGTCCACAGCAGCAACAGTTCTTCTGTGCTTCTTGTTAAACTTCTACTATTGACGTCCTTCATAAACCTGCCATCTTTTTTTTGTATCTGAATTCTTGAAAATAACATCTAGGAACAGTTGCTGAACCAAAGATCACAGCTACTTCCGAACCACTTTTGCTTAATGCAGTTCGTGGCGTAGATGTTGAGAGACCTCCGGTTTGGCTCATGAGGCAAGCAGGGAGGTACATGAAGGCAGGTTTATGCAGCTAATGGTTCTGATTGTGTTAATAGACTTCAGTGTCTGGGAAGTCATACGACAAGACCAACTTAATTGTATTTTGAGAACATCAGAGTTTAATATTTGGTGTTTTCAATTTCCTTACATTCCCAAGAAATTATTGTTGCAATAAGCTGGTGTGGGGTTTTTTTTTTTTTTTTGAAGGAGGGGAGGAGGGGGGGACATTTTCCAAATTGATCTCGATTTGAGAAAATAATTTTTAATATACCCTTAAAGAGTGAAATTTGCATCAACGAAATTATTTGTTGAGTTCTGTTTTGAGTACCACTTAACATTATTAAGTATGCTCTGCTCTGCCATGTTGGCTGGGTTTTCATCCAGCATGACTTGTGGGAGATTATTATAGTCTGACATATGACTATGATATGAGTATGTTTTGTTGACTGAAAGTGGATCTAATTTGATGAACTTTATTAACCAGAGTTACCAAGTCATCTGTGAGAAATATCCTTCATTTCGAGAAAGATCTGAAAATGTTGATCTTGTAGTGGAAATTTCATTGCAACCATGGAATGTTTTCAAGCCTGATGGGGTAAGACTACTCTCTAACACTTATTTATATATTTATGCTATTGTGTGACTGTTTTGTTAGTTTACTTTTGTTCTATGATCTGATTTTATTTCATTAATATTTATAATAATAATTTGCTTTGTACTAATTCTGTGACAGGTGATCTTATTTTCGGACATTCTTACCCCACTTTCTGGAATGAATATATCCTTTGATATTGTAAAGGGTAAGGGTCCTATTATATTTGATCCTATTCGATCAGCTGCCCAGGTTGATCAAGTGAGGGAGTTTGTTCCTGAAGATTCAGTTCCTTATGTTGGTGAAGCACTGACAATTTTGAGGAAAGAGGTGTGACTGGTCCTGTGTCCTTTTGAGTGTCCATCTTTCAATATATGCTTTTGTTCATTCACACCTCATTTCCTTTTACAGCTATATCCTTTCAGTATGGTCAAGTACCATATAACAGGAAATTTTTATTTTAATTAAAGGCACACTGTGCATTTTATGAATGACCATTCGATGTGTATCTTTGTAATGACATAAAAAATGTGTTGAAGTTGAATGTCATTTGGTACCTGAATGAATGTATAATCTTGAAAACTTAAAAGAACAATTCTTCCAAGCTGTCCATCGGCATATGGCTATTAAGATCATCTAAGTTGATATTATTCTCATGTTACTAAATAGTTGTTTCTTTGTTTTTACTGGATGTCCAAAATAATGCTCAATGCCCTTATCGAATATAAAAGCTGTATGGTAATTGCAGGTGGATAATAAAGCAGCAGTCCTTGGTTTTGTTGGGGCTCCGTTCACCTTGGCATCATACGTGGTTGAAGGTGGTTCATCAAAGCACTTCTCAAAAATAAAGAGATTGGCTTTCTCTGAATCCAAGGTAAATAGTTACTTTGATAAGTTGCTGGAAGTTTTCAGCTCTCTTATGATGTCTGCACTTAAACCTCGACCCTTTTCAAATAAGATCTTAATATACAATACTAAAATAAGACAGAGAGTTCAACGTTGAATGTCGAAATTTCTGTATTTTATAGTTCCATTAAGGGTTGGTAAATGACTAGTTTTGCTTGAAAGGTCCATATTTATGATTGGAGTTTGAACTGTGATTCTTCCGTAGGTCCTCCACTCATTACTGCAGAAATTCACAACATCAATGGCAAGATACATTCAATACCAAGCTGACAATGGAGCTCAAGCTGTTCAAATATTCGACTCATGGGCAACAGAACTGAGTCCAGTGGATTTTGAAGAGTTCAGTTTGCCATATTTGAAGCAGATTGTAGATACTGTGAAGAAAAGCCATCCAGAACTCCCTTTAATCCTCTATGCAAGTGGCTCAGGAGGGTTGCTTGAGAGGCTAGTTTTGACAGGTGTTGATGTAGTTAGTTTGGATTGGACGGTTGATATGGCTGATGGCAGGAGGAGGTTGGGAACAAACATAGCCGTGCAGGGTAATGTGGATCCTGGTGTTCTATTTGGTTCAAAAGAGTTCATCACAGAGAGAATAAATGATACTGTGAGAAAAGCTGGTAGAGGGAAACACATACTGAATCTTGGTCATGGCATTGTAGTAGGAACGCCCGAGGAGAATGTTGCACATTTTTTTGAGGTTGCCAAAGGAATCAGATACTAGAAAGCTAGCTTTTGGTGATTCATTTTTTGTAATTTTTAGTGTATTTTATTTAAACTCTTATGAGAAAGGTGTGTGTGACAAATTTATTTGTTCCGTTTAAACTTAAAACAAAATCGCATTCTAAGTTTCTAACACGTTAGATTATGAAGTTCCGTAGTGAGCTTTCCAGAAATTTATACACTCTTTGGATGGTTTATTTCCAATCTCCAGTAGCACTGAAGATATTGAACAGCATCGACAAAAATTATTGAATTTGGTTCATCTCGGTAGTCTTTTACACGTAGGTTATTTAAATAATCAATTATTGAAATAAGTTTAATTTGACAACTTTTCGATATTACTCTGTTAGGGGTGTAGGTAGATTAGATTAATCAATGAATCCAAACCAATCCAATTAGATTGATCTAGATTGGATTAGGTCATTGGGTCAATCGATTTAAATTTAATTAGAATCAATCAGATATTAATTTGATAATTAGATTTGCATCCCCAAGGTTGAAATTCAACCCGAATCAATTATATAATATTCTTGTGACATATCAAGATAACACTTCTATTTTGTTAGGTCATTACTTATGTTATATGTCCTAAGTTGTTGCCAAAATAATTTCTTTTTAAAAAAAATTATAGGAAGTAGATGAAGTGCTCAAAATTGAAAATTGGATTTAGAGATGATAAGTTTGTTTTATATCTCTTTTGAATGTCTTCAATTAATAATGTTTTTGAGGCTATATGGACATATGAATTGTGTTGTTTAAACGTTTTGAGTTTGAAATTATTGTGATATTAGAATTGTGTTGTTTGGGTACTATGATGTGATAATGTGACATTTAGAAACTTCAAGTTTGAAGTTGAATGTTATGGTATTAATATTGTGTTATTTGGGCACTATGGTCTAGGTTTCTAGTCCATGGATATTAGACTACCATATTTATTATTTTCTTGCAAAAATTGAAAAAAAAAAAAGTAAATCAAGACTCAATTCGAACCAACCTGAATTTTATCGGATCAATTTAATCTGGATTTTGCAGGAAAAAAAAAATAAATCAAAGTCAATCTTAAGTAATTGAAAAATGATTGGTTTGATTGCGTTTTCCCCTCAAATCCAATCCGACCCAACTTATTATACTCCACACTCTTGTAATATATGTGAATATTTGGAATGAGTTTATAAGTATGATATTCTTGGAATAAGACAATTTTTGCTTGTGAAAATACTGTTCCCATTTGGCGCATTGAATTGGGTATGAAATTGGAGCTTGGAATTGAAAAATAACTAGCTCAAGTTATTTCCAATTCTTAACTCATCTTAAAAACTGCCAATTCCAAGTCTCATAATATTTATCGTTCTCCAACTATGATTGCCCCTCGCCGACTAATCCACCATCAGTGGCCAACAGCCTGCCACGAATGGTCGATCGCCGATCATCGAGTATGTTCTACCACCCATTACCAATTGTTCACCTGCCACAAACTTAATATATGCATGAAATATTTTGACGTTACAAATCACATATGCAAGTAACAAAAATAGAATTAAATTTATACATCTAGTTTTGGATCTTAATTCTTTGTAAGAGCCAAACATAAAATTTAAGATTATGGACTAACGGAATTGAATTTAAAATTTTGAACACCAATTCTAATTCCACGAGCAAAATGAGCCGTAAAAGACATTTATAACCGGATGAAAATTGATACTTGCTCGCAAATCTCTTTTGAACACCTAATATTTAATCTAAACTACAAATATCCAAAATCTATTAAATTCTAGTTAATTTTGACTCAAATCACAATGAATCCATGTGCCACAAAATGATATTATTGAGTTGATTATTATTTCTGAACACACAATTTATTTTGGCAAAATTTTGATGCTAATAAGAGCACGATGATTTAGTATTAGAAAGGGGATAAGAGAGCAGATCAAGTACTCTATCAAAATCTGTTATCTCAACTCTCAATATCTTAACATTGGTAGCTTCAACTCAAAGAGATATCTTTGCCAAAGAGACTGCTGATTCCTTTCCCAGGATCACTTTGTTTTACAATAGACTCTCCAACCAAAACCTGCCAAAAATATATTGGTACATCAACATTTTATGATGACACATTCTTTGGCAAACAAATGGGTTGCTGAAATTCAATAACTATACTGCTCAATCTAGATATGAATAAAGAAGGCACAAGAAAATATCATGTTGCAAATGATTTGGTGGTAGATGATGAGTAATTTGGCTGAACCCCCCACCAAATTATTAGGCAAATCAAACTTAACCAGTGCTAAAGCCTCATGGATGTATCAAGTTCAATGTAATTGACCAAAATATAAGGGACCGAGGATTGTCACTGAGGCTACTACTGTTGGATTTAGGAAGAAGTATGCCTATTATCGTTTTGAAGATGTTAATCAGATTTTACAGTGTAGAAATGAAATTTCCAATACTTACGGCTTTAACACCCGCTTCTTGCACACAGGCAATATCATCAGGAGTGAACAGACCTGATTCCCCTACCATCTGAAAAAGCAATGTAATCATTAGCAGGATTTTCAAAATAAAATAACATCTCTCATCTAACTCTAGATTAACAAAGAAAATGCCACTTACAATTATGTTTTTCTCATGTACTATTTTGTCTCGCTCTCCTTCAAGAAGCCTATTTGTGATGCCTATATTCACCTCAAATGTTTCTGCAGGCCCAAGTAGAAAAGGCACAAATAATGATCCATAGCCTTAAGTTTAAATATTCACACATTGACACAAAAGGATAAAAGACACAGAGAGAGAGAGAGAGAGAGAGAGAGAGAGAGAGAGTGATAAGGCATACCAAGATTACGGTTGTTGATACCAATGAGCTCAATCCCCTCAATTCCAAGAACACGATCAAATTCCCTCTCATCGTGCACCTACAAGAAGACATAAAATTTTCAAAACACAAAGATTTCTTTTTCGTTCCTCTTGGCCATCTTGAAATAAAAGATTCAGCACACAGTTGACCTAGGGCTAGGAAGAAATCACAAACAAGAACATGCAACACAGATTGAGAGACCGAAGAAAATTATATTGACAGCTTTTGCATCACAGTATAAGGACTAAAGATAAAGCACAAGTATCACAATTATCAAATCATTTGATTAAAGCTGACCTGGTTTCTTTCTAGTTCCAATTTAATCTATACTATAATACAATCAAATTCTTACCTTCAAGAATATAATCATCATGTTAAAGAATTTCATTGCATATATACGCTTCACAACTCAAATTGGCCCACTCTAGGACTAAGTTTACACTAAAAATGGGCTAGGTTAAAAACTTGGGCTCAGGAATAAACTCATATTAAACATCAGATATCAGTATGCTTACAGAGTTTCACTAATGTTTGATACTATATCAAATTATGGGAACAGAACAAAGAGGCACCATCCTTACCTCAACAAGTGCGGCCAATCCAAGTAACTTGCAAATCTTAATCATATATTTGATGTCAAGATCAGGCAATACAGCAGCGATTAAAAGAACTGCATCTGCACCTTTAGTTCGAGCATAATAGAGTTGCCATGCATCTATGATGAATTCTTTGCATAGCAAAGGACACTGCATGTTTATTTCCAGAGTCAACATCGAGGCCTACATAAAGCATGAAACTGTAGAATAAAACCCTATATGAAGGATTAACACAATTCAGAAAGCAAACCTTTACTCCAGCCTTTCTTATTAGCTCGAGATTTTCAAAGCTTCCCTGGATCAAAAAAACCAAGATCAAAAGTTAGTTATCATTTAGTCGCAACTTCTCAATTGACCAAGTATTACCTAGCAGCACTCCAAGTCGTAACAAGTTTCTAACGAATTCCTAGTTGTTTACCTTAAAATACTTTTCATCTGTCAGAACACTTAGACATGCTGCTCCACCTTTCTCGTAAGCTTGAGCAACTTCAACCTATCACATAGAACCTTTCAAATAGTGGCATATACCATGAAGAGAAGAAATATAAGGTAACAACAGTGTTGGAGAAGATAATTGAAGGGCTTGCCAGGTGATAAAATTCTCAAAAGAAAACATGACCTCTTCCTATTTTGAAGCAATACTTCTTTGCAAACAATGAACAATCCAAGGGAAGCATTACATATTTGACAGAGGCTCAAATTTTTAAGTATTTAGTACTTATTTGGTCAATGGTTATCTTGGTCGTGTAGTATGGTACAAAAAATCGAAGCACACCTAAATAAGTTTGTATTTACATTTAACTGGGGTAAATGGAATCAGGAAAAATTTAAGAATAACAGAATTAACTTTATAAATGCAATAATAGAAAAAGCAAACTGAGAGCTTATAGTAGATGAGGTAAGAAGCAATTTATTTTGATAGGCATCATAAAGGGAGGAAAAAAAATATAATTAATAGGGTGAGAAGGTATGCTTAAGATGCTCAAAAGAAGAAATTGATATAGCATGAAATAATTTACAATCTATCTTTGCAAACATGACTCAAATCAAGCACTTATGCTGTAACAAGTGGATTCAGGGAAGCCAAGTGAAAAATACATAGTTTAATAGCCTAACCAACAAGTTGCAATGATGGTGCCGACTAGTTGAAGCTGACTCAAACATTTCCAACATTACATCAATAACAACTTCAGAACTTTTAAAAAGAACTAGAAAGAAATCAACCTAGTTGTAAAAATGATGGTCTAAAAAAGAAAAAAAACAAGCAGACTTACTGGATCAAAGTTCTCTCTCAAGACACCTCTACTTGGTGACGCCTTCTTCACTTCAGCTATCAGTCCAGGCAGTCCAGTTCGCTCATTGGCAGCCCTTAGAGCACCAATAAAATCCCTAGCGGGAGGAGCATTTGCAAGGTCCTTCTTCAGCACACTGAGGGGCTTCCTTTCTTTAAGCTGAAAATGAAACAGAACCAAGCATTACAGGCAGCCTATTTCGTGAAAAAAACAATATATCAATAATAATAGAGCACAAAGCAAATCAAACACAGTACCTGTGAGACTTCTATGTCCTTGTTCCACACAATCTCTTCCAAAATGTTGCGGGGAGTATTGCCCTCGTTCTGCAACCGGAACTCAAATGGTCCTACATAATGCAAAGGGGGACCGGATGGTGGCCTTCTCCTTATCCTTATACCCTGGCTAGCAGCAATTTCATCTCGGAACATTCCCACTTCCCACTCCTTAACCTTGAGAGCCTCTGACACAGATTCACTAGATGTTGCAATTGCAGCAGAACCCTCAGTAGACTCCACCTAATCAAAACATCCACACACAATTGAAAAAAAAAACAAAAAACAAAAAACAAAACTGGGATTCCTCAAAAATATTAAATTCTTCGTTCTACACTCCAATTGAATCCAAATTCTACTTGTCCAACACATATCAACATTCACAGTGAACCACCATTACTTCAACCCAAAAAAAATAAAATCAATATACAGAAAGACCCAGATAAAATTCTTCATTCAACAACCCAATTGAACCCAAATTCCACTTCTTTATCATATGTTAACATTCACAGTGAACCACAAGTAATCCAGCTCCAAAAAAATAAAAATAAAAAAATCAATATACAGAAGATCCAGATAAAATTCTTCATTCTACACTCCAATTGAACCCAAATTCTACTTCTCCAACATGTATCAACATTCACAATGAACCACCACTAATCCAACTCCAAAAAAAAAAAATTATCAATAAAAAAAAAAATCATTATGCAAAAAGACCAAGATAAAATTATTCATTCTAAACTCCAATTGAACCAAAATTCCACTTCTCTATCGTATGTTAACATTCACAGTGAACCACAACTAACCCAACTTAAAAAATAAAAAAATACATACAAAAAATAACAGATACCCAGATAAATGCACAACGAAACACAACAAAAGCTAACAAAAAGATAGAAAATTTGTGAAAAAGAAAAAAGATCACCTGTGCACGAACAGAGAAAGTGAAAAAAGGGTTTCTTCTAGAAACTTTGACTTGGGTTGGGGAAATCCAGCTTCTGGGTCTGGAAGAGGAAGAAGGGAAAGCCTGAAAGGGTACCTTGAGAGATGCCAAAGCTTCCATTTTTTCTGGAATCGAACGACGGCAAGAATGAAACAGAGGAAGAGGGTGCGTTTTACAAACGTAGGACTAATCGAGCTGTCGTAAGAAGGAACAGAGGTTTTTCTTCTGACTCGATTTTTATATTGAAACATGCAACACGTGCACACCCATTCATCCAGCTGCAAAAACCTGTTGATGTTTGTTCTCTGTTTCTGGGTGATACATGGGATTTGGCTGGGGATTGGATTGGAACGTAAAAAGAGGGAGCAGTGAAAGAAAAAGAAATATGAATAGAAATTTATTTATTACTATTATTTTATATTTGTTATAACTTAGAAGCATTATAAGTTTCCAGTCTTGGATAATTTGATAAAACATTTTATATTAATAATGTATCTAAATTAATCTTATTTTTTATTAGGATTTTCATATCTGGTTGAATGAATGAATATTTGTTATCATTTTGAATATTTGTTGAACTTTTGGGAAAAAAAAATCTATTTTAGTTGTTTAAACTTCCTTTTTTTTTCAAAAAAAAAATGTTTTGATATAAATACCTAATTGGAGTGTTTAGGATTATAAACTTAAAAAACTAAATATAAAGCCAACATCTAAAATGGGATTGGATTTTTAATAAATAATGTTTGGTAACTAACAAAATTTTTTAATTTTTTTTTCTCTAAATGGCCTTTAGCCCAGAACTAGTTCAAAAACAATCAGAAGTAAAATCAGTAAGTCATTTTTAAGTTAGTTTCATCTAATCTCATTTTTTTTCTCTATCTATTATCCTTTTACAACGTTTGAGAAACTGATCAGACTAATTTTATATTAGTTTCAAATCGAATATTAATTAGTTATAAACTAGTTAATTTTTATTCAAGTTGACATAACTAAGTCTACTCTTTACCATAGTATACTAGTTTTTAAAGTTGAATGCCCCTATACAAACTATCCAACACCTTGGGGCGGCGTGATCAGATAAAGATTACATCCCCAAAATTATTCACCATTTTAAACATGATTCGAAGGTGGAAATTGGGATGTTTAGAATGTTGGATTGTTATACGGGTGTGGCTCTATTTGTTGGCGGCATCGGATATTCCTTGTCCAAATCAGGCAACGGGGAGCGTTCGGCCTCGCTCCATGTAGTTACGAGATAAATTTTGTGGTGTATACCTGTTTTTTTTTTTTTTTTTTTTTATATTTATGGAATTATTTAAATTCATAACCTAATGCATACTACTCACACTCCTCATTACTAAACCAATCCTAGTGACTTGTGATGTACATATGCTTGTCATCGATTAATCAATATCAGTATATATCTATATATATACTACTCCACGTGTAATTTTTAAAATCCGGTGGCCAATGCTAAACCTTTGTTTATTTGTCTTATAAATTCCGCGAGCTTATGAATTATTATCCTCGAATTTCTTGGGTAGGCTTGGAGTCACCGTGTCTCTAATCGCTTTCACTAATAATATGTCACCAAGTAAACCTTTATACTAGCGAGACTGGCATAATTGAAGTTCTTTTATTTGTAAAATGAAAGATAACTTTGTTGAATACCTAAGCATTCTTTTATTTTGTTAAAAGAAACACCCGAGAGGGCTCTTGTAACATGGATTCGATCATAAAAGAAACAAGAAAGCAAATAAAGACTCAATGCAAAACTGCAATTCCTCAACTATTTCACCTCCTTAATCCTAAATCAAAACAATGTGTCTAAGGTCCAACACAAGGATAAATAAAATTTTGTATTTAAATAAAAAAAAGGGTAATGTTCCCAAAGATAAGAAGGAAGGAAAAACAAAAATTAAAATACAGCAGAACTACGATTAAGTACATTGAATCATCTATTGAATTGGGAACTCTTTCTTCCTCCATTTAATTGACAACTTGAATTCCTTAGGTGATTGTAGTTCCCATCATCCTGCAGAGATAACCAACAGTTATTCAGAAGCTAGACATCCTATTAAAAGCTTTCAAAGAATGTTGAAATTCCAAGAACAAAAACGAAGAAAAAAACAAAGGTCCTTCACATAAGTTGCTATCCTAAATAATCATCACAGAAATAGGTAGTTAATACTCAGTACACAGGCTCCTGAGGACATACGTAGGAAATAATTATAGATCATCTCTTAGATATGTAACAATGCAGAAAATGTTCTCTGAGATGCCTGTGTATACCGATTACAAATGGAGGGTATCATTTGATAAATCATACTAACTTGTTCTCAAATATGTTTAGGTACATATGGCTGCAGAAGATTTTATCCTAAAAAACCACTTCATAATCAAATCAATTCAAGCATCAACTTATCAACATTTCAAAAAATTCTAAATCAAAAGCTACACCGTTCAACATAAGCAATGGCAACACAGATCATACATACCACATTAAGATAAGAGATCACCATCAAGCAAAAATCTTGCAAAGTTATAATATCACCACAAAAGTCAACAGAGAAACAATAAAGTTCACTGCTGCGCTGCACAGATACCCGTACGAGTATTCGGCTGCTGCAACACAAGGATACGCTATAAATCATGTTATAAACATGTAAAATACAATTGAAAATATATAAAAGTATCAGAATACCTGATACGCTACGTATCCGGTATGAGTATGTTTATTATTTTAAAGTATTCGTGCATCATTGGGGTCTAATATCTGTTAAGAAGAATGCTGACCTACAGGATCTACAATCCTCTTTCATCATCACATCTCAAGAATGATCTCATAAGAGCAAACAACAGCAACTCCGGGGAAAAGAAAAAAAGGAACTTGATCTTAATTTTGCATAATTCACAGCCATTCAGGTTCTCTCTACTCAATCATCAAATTCAATCGAACAAAAATCTCAAACAAGCCAATCCGTTATGCTTGAGCCAGTCACACATCACAAAATTAACCAAATTCTTCACCCCCAAAAAAGAATTCCAATTAACTCTCACTTTATAAATCTATTATTCATACAAAAACCCTCACATCAAATTGTTGCAGCACACAGATATAGAAAGCAACAGAATTGACCAAAAAAAAAAAAATAAGTATAAAAAAAAAACTCACAAGAAAAACGAAATCCAAATCACGATCTCCTAAGTGTTCAGTGCAGAGACAAATCAGAGAGATCCGCGAAGCCAAAAAGAGGAGCAGAGAAAAATATTAAAAATAAAATAATATATACCTAACCAGATCCGACGATGATGTTGTTAATTGGAATGAAGATGAGCTTCACGAAGAAGCCTACGAATCCCATCACCACGAATCCGATGGCGGTACGCACAGCAACCTTCGAAAATTCTACAAAAACCAAAAAAAAAAAAAGGCATGGGAAAATGCAGATCCACAGCACAACACAATGATTTCAAATCAGAAATTAATTAATTAATTAATTGGTATTAGGGTTGGAACCTTTGCGATCAGGTTTGTGACAGCGCTTCACGAGCCTGACGCTGTCCTTGGCGAACTCTCTGAGGGGATCGAAGACGGAATCAATGGCGTCCATTCTCTCTCTTCTTCTTTCTGCTGTTTCTGATTTCTCTATTGTGCGTTTGGTTCTGAGAATCAAATAGGTGCTGATTTTTATGAGGTGGTTTCACTCTTTTTTATCTTTTCCTTTTTTTTTGGGTTTAAAAATACAAAAAAAATTGAAAAGAAGAATTTGAAATACACGTTTAACAGGCCAATGGCACGTTGACATGCTGGAGGATTATTCACGCCACCTTGGAACTCACCCTTTGTGTATTTAATTTTGTTTTTGGTCGCAACTGATCTAGTCTGAACTTGTTCATTTTTTATGGACTTTTTTTGGCACCATTTTTATGGGCTTACTTCCTTGTTTTTCATTCTTTTATGGGTTCTCATCATGCTCTATTGCGGCCCTTTCTAGCGGGTCAGTTTTCATACATCTTCTGGTCTGCAGTTGAGTAGGGCTTCTGGGCCTCTTGCCCCTCTCCATCTCGGACAAAAAAAACATAATTTAGTTCTTAAAAATATTTTTAAAAATTTATAATCTAGTTTTTTTTAATTTGATTATTATATATGAGTTATTTTTATATTTTTATTTTGAATTTTATTTGTATGTACTAACAATATAAAACTTTACATTGTCAGTAAATATAAATTTATCAAAGTCAATTGTCAAATGATTAAAAAGAACTACTCACTATTATAACCAATAGAATTTTATCCCTTAACCAAATATACCCAATTAGCCATAGTAGGAATAACTTATTAGATGCATCATATTGTTAGATGGGATGCAATTTGAAAACCGATAAAAGCAGGTGGGGTTGGATTCAGGAAGGCCACTCACCCGAATCATGTGTTCATGATGAAATTAGCATGGCAGCTGATTCAAAGGAGGGCCAGTTTATGAGTTAACATGATGCGTTCAGAGTATGGTTGCAGTGAAGAGGTTATTCCAACTATGAAAAAAGTGAAGAAAAAAAATTGAACTGATGTTTGTCTGGGAATTATTAAAGGGTGGCAGGATGTTCAGAATAGTATTGTTTGGTTAGGAGCTGAAAGAAAGACTCGTTTTTGGTGTGACCATTGGTTATCATGAAGACACGATGGAGGATAAGGTTGCTGTTTATGTGTATGAGAATGGGGATTGGTATGCTTGGCCATTTGCTTCGTGCTGATATCCTTGAATTGTTTGTGGCGATGAAATCTGCCTTTGTTGGTCTTGACAAGGATGGTATTGTTTGGCTTCCCCATTACAATGCACCATTTTATGAATTTAATTTTCATGCATTCTTGGTGTAAAACAATTTTACCTTCACAATCAATAGAATTTCACTTTACCAAAGTGATAAATCATAAAAAATAATTACCTACCATTGCAACCACTCAACATCACATGCTTTTTTTTTTAGGACTTAATTTAAATGTAGTGATAGTGTAAATTTTTCTTACTTTATTATCTAATCAAATATAATCATTCATATGCATGATTCTTTATGTTGTGGGATGAAACTCAAATCATTTGTGTTAATGTGGCAATAGGACTATATAAAAAATTTGTATCCTATTAATAAATCAAAGTTATACTCTTTTTCTTAAACAAATAAAGTATATAAAATATAATTTAATTTAGTTATGGATAGTCATATCATTAGATCATATACATTCAATAATCATATATGACAAGAATTAAAGACCAATTAATTTTTTTAAAAAAAGATTTTTTTTTTATTTTCTAAGATATTCATTGTCGGAGCAAGACTAATCCCTTCGTGTACAGTATGGTAAGTCCATTTAAAGGATAGATACTGGTCATGAATTTTAAAGTTGCTTCATTTCTATAGCGAGAATCGAACATTCAATATTTGATTAAGGAATAAGAGAATCATTACTATCTCAAGATAAAACCAGTGAATTTTGACAAATCAAGATAAAACTTTTTTTTCCCGAATATAAAACATATTTAACCCTTTAAGTTTTTTTTTTGTTTTTGTTTCTGTGCTAATAGTATTTCTCGAGAGCATCACCTTCTTCCGTAGTCTTTTGTTTAACTGTTTGAACGAGTCAAACCTCCTCTCAAGCAAGCTGGGCATCCAAGAAACCCTCGCTTTGGATTCAAAATTGTTCAAGTCAGTCACCTCTGAATTCAAGAAACAAGCATACACGTGCACATGGACAGAGAGACAGAGACAGACAAAATTGTTAAATCCATGTGTGAAAGGGTGGAACACAATGTCAAAATTAAACAAAATTCAGATTAACAAGCATTAATCGAGTACAAAATTCCACGCAATTCTGTCGTTCAATGTCTAAAGTCTTATTTTCCCAATCCCAAAAACCTCAAAAGTTAGACCAAAATCAATTTAACAAATCGCAATGTATTACTCCCTTTTGTTGTTAATATACGTTATTTTGGGTCCTTTTTTTTTCAAAATATGGGTCTTTTTTTCATTTTAATAATTCATTAATTATTTTATACATGTTTTATCTCTCTATTTAATTGGAAAGAGAATCAGTGGAAATTGAGTGATAAAAGAAAATTTTTATCTTTTACTTTATTTTTTAAAAATCAATAAGAGTCAATTATATTATTACCTTAATTATTATACATAACCCAAAAATAGCCTCAGGAGTAATTAATTAAAATATTTTCAGTCACATTTTAATGAACTATGAAGGCTGGATTTGTATTACAAAAGCGAAAATTCGTCCAACCAAACAAGCTGGATATATATGTGAGAAACAAAATTTCGCGGTTTAAAGTTTTTGACTTTTAGTAAATGATTTCAGTTTGATCCCAATCTTACATGGAGTTCATGAAAACTCTTACACAACGAGTGAACCCTCGGCGGAAATAAGTGGAATTTTTTTTATCAGAATACAAATTGCATAAAAGAAAAAAAAAAGCAAGTGTAATAAGAGACAACTACTAGCAGTATAAGAAAATGGATACAAGAAAATCAACGGAGAAAATGTAAGTCAACAACTCTTCCTCGGGCGTAATGTATGCCGTATAATTTTGAATATGGTTGGCCTCTTCCATGCCTTCCACCAAGAACAAGAATTTATATATACATTAAATATCTAAAACTTAATGCAACATTAATTACCAGTGGCGATTAATAAAAGAATTTAACAATATCGCAATAATAGAAAAGGGCATTATATATAACCAACCCAATGGATTAGCTCATCATCATCAAAAGTAAGTTGAGCTCTGGACAAGCTTTATATTTACAATTCTAGATCTTGGGATTTAGACTTTCCTATCTAATCTTTTCATATTAAAAGAAGAAGAGTGCTATATAAAATCATGCGCCGTGGTGGTGATATATGTACATGGACAGTAATTAAGATAGTAAGACGAATATCTTTTAGTTGTAAGGGATTAATCGAATAGAGCTTAATTTTCATACCTAATTAGTCACAATTTTGAACCTACCTTTTAAGTGTCATTTAGGATTTTTCACATAAAGATTAAGCATCAATGGATTGACATAAATATAGGGGAAAAAATGGCTATTTAAACTAAACTATTTTTTTTCTTTTTTTTTTTCCATTTGTACACTTATTTTTGTTCTTTTAAATACATGTTTTTCGTCACTGAATTAAAGGGAATAAAAGTAATTTTTTTTACAAAATAATTAATATGTTTTTAAAATTCTCAAATGACATATAATATAATTTAACATGATTTTTTTAAGGAAAAAAAAAACTAAAAATAGATGGAAAGATAGTATGAAAGTTAAAGGCGAAGGTTAAAATATAAAGGAAATCAAGTTTGGTGACGGTGACGATAGTAGTTCCAATGTCAAATATCAAAGATGTGGCCCTAGGCCACCAAATTCTATAATGAGGTAGTATGCGTTTTTGTCTTTAATTAGAGCATTAATTCATAATTATAATTATTCTTTTTGAGTATTTTGGCTTCCGATTGCCGTGTCAAATTCACGGGTTTAATCATTCTACCTAACATAGAACAAAACAAAAGTGTATTAGCTCATTTGATGAATTATGATGAAAATTGCCAACTCTCTGTCCAGAGAGTATAAACTATAAACTGTTTTTTTTTTATGTGATCTGTTTATATATCTTTTACAATTTGAATCTACTAATTTTCACAAACATAAACTGAGATAAAAAAATTTCTTTGGACGCCATCCCTGAATAACTATGACAAAGAGTGCAGTTCCTCCACTGGTAGGTGATTTCTTGTTTTTGTTTCTACAAATAATTCGCGTATTTTTTCAAGTTAATTTTGAAGTTAACTGGGATTGTTTTCTCTGGACACAATTTTAAAAGCGCATTCCTATATCAATTTCGTTCACATTTGGAGTATGAATTATTTTAAGTATTGGCAAAAGATTCAAATATGAGCAATCATGCACTATATGCATGCAAGAAGCATATGCCTGTCAAAACTACACCAACCTGGCCCTGGGTTAATTATCCCACTGATTAATTTAAGGTGCCTTGTTCTTAATACACATGCAAAGTTAGGTAGGTGGGGGGTTTTGAAAATATATTTTAAGGCCACGTTAGATGAATCATCAAAACATGAGAAATTGTTGTCAAATGATTTGCCGTGTTACCTACAAACTAATGCAGGAAAATTAATTGTGCAGCACGTCACGAAAACGGAAGGTTGGCCTTTTCCTACTTCCTAATTATATATAATTTTTCGTCAAGAAGACTTGCCAATGAGTAAGAAACTCAGAATTATTATTATCTGAAAATATTTTATTAATTCCCAAATTAACAATAAATTGACTTAGAGTAAAAAAAAATTAATTCACATGCCCGGTTAATATAAATAAAGTTTATATAGACATCTAATCATATAATGTTAGATTAATCAATGTGTTTGGTCCAATCCTCTATTATCTTACAAGTCTTGCAAATAGAATCATCAAAATGGATAATAATATAATCTCTTTTACAGTCACTCTTAGTGTATTATATAATTAATAAAAAAAAAATCAAATTTCACTCTCACCGTTCAAATATGCAGAAACATATAGGACATAAATAATCTGCATCCTTTATGCATAAAATCTCTATTTTGGACACGAGAAATATGAGAACGAGAGAGAGGGATTGAACATGCAAATGAAGTGGGATCGGAAAACCAGCCAAAAATATTATTTCACCACTTTAATTTGATGACCATGATCGATGTCCTAAAAACCGTTCACAAATTACCTTGTATAACTATTTCTGGCTATATCTAACCCCCATATTTAAACTAACACATATTATAAGGGTGAATTAATTGCAAAAAATAAAAAAAAAACAAGATGAAAAATAAATTAAGCTGATGGAAGGGTGAAGAAATGCCTGGCTTTCCCATGTACGCCGCTAGTTAATCTTCCACACTGGTGAATTCTCCACCGGAAAACTGAGTCCCTCTTCCTCAAAACCATATCTTGTACCACCAAACGCGGCATAAAACATCACCACCACATGGTTGAAAAAAGAACCTCCGCAGGCTCCACATGAATTGCAATGACAGCATTTTTCCCATAAGGAACATTGCCATCCATGAATTTCTTCTTCCTTTTCTTCATGTTCATGACTATGAAGTTAGCATACCATATGTATTTGGCTCCAAAGAGGGTGTTTCCTAGAGAGGGCGTCACTTTGTTCATGTTTATAAGTCAGAGACAGAGGGAAAAGGGAGAGGGTATGGAGAGAAGAAGGGTGTTCCCAAGAAGAAGACGAGCATTTCCCGTTGATGTTGTTTCCAAAGAGTGTTTTAATTTCCTTGCGGTGGGCCAGGAAAGAAGGCATTTTTGTTTCACACGTTGGGGTGGTTCTCTTTGTCTTCCCCTCGAACAGCAGTCAATGGTTTTAGCTTAGCTTAACCCTCTGTCAATGACCAAACCACTTAATATATTATTTCTTTTGTTGAGATTTTTGTTTATACTACTTCTCCTAAAACATCTTCCTAATATTTATTAAAAGAGATTAATTTTAAATAAATATAAAAGAGTTTTCACCTTTTATGTTATCATTTAATCACCTTTTAATTATTTGAAATAAAGGAGATTAAAAGAGATCAATTTTTAATACTATCAATGTAAAAACATCCTCCTAAAAACACCTTTTATTTGTAACACTTTTAAATTAGTGAGTAGTTTGACTCACTTGCTTTTACTGATATAACAATACATGATTGAGTGTCTATGTAATCTTTTTTCACAATGAAAACATATTTAAATTAAATTATTATCAAAATAGGAAGATGTGAATATATTTAAAGATCAATTTTGATGGACTTATATTATAAAAGAGAATTACACCGATAGTCAATCATGCTTTTACCTGTAACACTACTATAGTAGATCATTGAATCAAATATTTTTGCTGATATCATATATAACTGGATGTCCATGTAATACCATTTTACATGTAAATGCATATGCATGTAAATTAAATCCATATATTTAAGGTGCTAGACACATAAAAATATTTAATATCATCTTAATTTAATGATTAAAGAGATTATGGAATTAAAGATGGACTAAAATTAAATGATTATACGATTATTGTTTATTCTTATACTGACTTCTGTTTCTTTCTATTTTTTCTTCTCCTACACCTTACCAGCTATGGTAGCTTCTAGGTAGGGAACAATGTACCTCCAAAAGGGCTAAAAAAGGAACTAAAGATTTGATTCAAGGACAATTATTTGAAAGGGAAATTTGAAATTTTTTATATACACAGCTGATTGGATTTTGGGATTAGCATTAGATTAAATCTACCGGGTTTTGTGACACTTGTCTCTACTACCGTTTTATTAGTCTTGCACTGACCTGCCCCTCCATTGCCGGAACAACTGGAATATGTATTAACTACACTGATTATGGAGTGGTAGATTACTGTTGTTTTAAGCAACTAGTTGTCCGGCTGGGTGTAATATACTCTCCTGAGGGGACTATATTCGTCATTATCGTTTCGTTTGAAGCATGGAATATCAATAATTGAGCAAAATAATTAGTGTATGTGACCGCTAGTTACTGCATGTGATACCATTACATTCATGTGATGCCATAACTATCGATGTTGATGGGATTGTGCTTTCATTTCACGTACATGTGGAAAGCAGAGTATATGGGATTAATATTATGGATTTGACCATAGAGCTATCTTGGTTGCTGCTGTGTTCTTGTTCTGAGATTGTTTTCTTTAGTTGTGTTCTGCTCAAGCTTTTTGGTGCCGGTATCAATCTAGCTCTGGGGTGTTTCTTTGCTTTGGTCATAACTCTTATTATTGATGTATTCTTCTTTTTTTTGCTCCCATCCTGCATGGGTTGGTCAAGCTTTGTCCATTTATCAAAAAAAAAAAAATATGGGATTAATATTATAGTATTAGTGCGACAAATTTGATTAAGCATGGTGTGGGTCGTTTTTCTTTTTCGTTTTCTTTTTTAATTTTACCTTTCTCTTCAAGTAATTTTTGTTTAATGATGGTTGTTACAATGTTTTGTTAAAGTTTTCAACATTAGTTTATTGGGCCAATACTTTATTTTTAATTTTAATTGTGGTTATTACTGCAAATGTTCTGGTAAAATATTTCAAGCTTAGTTTATTGGGCCAATACTTGATTTCAATTTCTGAGAATTTAGGGAAAAGAAGTTGGTCCAATAAAAATAGTCACAATCTCAGGCGATTATATATACAATGCCAACAATTTAAATGTTGTCTTTTTTTCTTTTTTGAGAAAACTACAACCCTTCGTCTTGAGAATTATATTTAAAAAGGTGGCAATTCAAACTTCTGTACTAATAACAGTTCACTCCAACATTGACCTAATTCCTACTTAACTATGAAAAATCAACACTAGATATGTCTAGAAGTTTGGCACCAGCATGAGAAGATTCTAGAAACTTGTGGAATCATGAAGAACAATGTAGAATCATGTGGAACTATCTAGAAACATGTAGAGATATGTAGAACTATCTAAAAGCATATAGAGATATGTAGAATTATTTAGAAGCTTGTAGAGATACGTAGAACTATCTAGAAGCTTCTAGAGATATGTAGGAGTTATCTAGAATATCCTTAGTAGATATGTATAGATGGTTCTAGAAATATGGAGATATGTGTGGAGGGTGAGAAGGTTCTAGATGAAAATCTAGACCGTCCATTAGAATTAATCTCCACCGTCCATTGAGAAGGTGGAAGCCTATAAATAGGCAAGAGGATTATTTGTGTAGAGTGCATTAGCAAGTGCATGAGTGAGTGCATTAACAAGTGCTAGTGAGAAGCATTAAGAAAATGCTTGAGAGTATGCAAGTGTCTCTTGAGTTAGGTGCTCAAAGTGAGTGAAAACATAGGTGTTAGTGTGCTCTAGTGTACAAAAGTATAAAGTTATTCAAAAAATAACAAAGAGTTTTATTTTCAGTGCCTCCTAGCTCAACAAACTAAAGTCACTCTAGAGGCAATGAACTATAGCTCACATGACAATGTTCTTGGTTCAAGTGATCAAGGTTTGTTGGTATTGGATTTTATCCCCATTTGCTCATCTTCTTCCCTATTTCTCCTTAGCTTTATTTGGAGATCCCTATAACCCAAAAAAAAAAGTCACTTTAGGTGAAAAAAACAAAAACACTTGAGAATGGTGCTTTATCAATGCTTCACTTGACAATTTGGGAATATGGTGCGACTCACAAGATAATGAGATCCATTTTCTAACATGGATGTTGTAACACAAAAACATTTGATGTGTAAATGCATGATGGAGCATTTGCATATACAGATTTTTAAACAGATTCTATTGGTATAGGAATACGATGCATATCTTGAATGTCTTTGATGGTTAAAATCCCATTCTTTATTTGATTAACCGATTTATTGACATAATCTAGATAGAGAATTTTGCTTAAAGACGGTTATTTCATTAGTCAGATGCCTCATGGCATACTTTGCTTAATAAAATTTGAAATTAGATTAACAATCTAAGGAAAATAAATCAAAACATATATGAGAAAAAGATTCATCATTTGATATAACTTCTTTAACCTTTCATTATTACTGCTATTTATTATTCACATAAGTAATTTTTTTTTAGATTATCATGTAATTATTTAACCCAAAAAAATCTAAACTATTATAGAATTATTTTTGTAATTGAATAATAAATGATACAAAATATTCTTATTCTTAAAATATTCAAAAACTTCTCAATAGTAAGGTGTCGCAATAAAACCGACATCAAAATATACCTATTTCAAGTCTAATTGATCTCATACATTACATCTGACCCTTTTAAGGACAAAAGTTATTCGAATATATAGATTCACAATATACTTTTGGATTGGGAATGAGTATCCTTAGGGTGCCCGTGTGTTGGGTTGGTGGGTTGATATATATTTTTATTCAATTTGCTCATAACTCATTAAAACAGTGGATTTGATTTGGTTGAGCAGATATTTTCTTTCAACGCAATCTGACCCAATTGACTAATGAATTGATTGAGTAGGGTGAAACTCAAAATGATATATATTTAAAAAATTAAATTATGAAAACATGCTAAAAATATTTAATAAAATATAATATATTTTAACAAGCATGTCAAGTCTAAATCTTAATATGCTTAAATGTAAGAAAACATCCACAATTCATAGAAGTTTTTTAAGCAAAAAAAAAAACATTTCAAGCTAAAACCAACCAAAAAAAAAAGCAAGCATGCATAAGTCATAAAAGTAATGATGTGCGTATAAAAGAAAGACACACATCTAAGTATTTGTTTTGATATAATTTTAAATGATTTGCATGGTAAAATTAGCTACTTCCATATGAAATTTGAACTTTTTATGAAATTATTAAAATTAATTGTAATTTGGTATTTTTGCAGTCAAATAGAAGAGTATTTTAGCTAATTTGAGAAAAATTTTAGAGAATGTTACAATAGAAAATTTGTATCTTTTTCCACAGAGATTGGATTTATTTGGACAAATAAAAATGTTTTAAAAAGTTATAAAAACACTCTACAAATTTGATGTTCAACTCAAAACCTAGTTCTAAGATGTTCTTGGTGAAAATTCTATTGCAAGATTGAAAGATGTTGTTATCATGATGCTATCTAATCTGGCCTGCCTTTACCTCATATTTTGCCAATATCTTAGAACTATAGAAGTCCAATTGAGGTGATTATTGCAATGTTGGAAAGTTAATTCAATTATCTACAACCTTGTTCTTATAGTAGAAGGCTGATTCCTTACAAAACTTGCAAAATGTCGGTTTAGATTTGCCCTTGCATCAAAATGTGAATTGGCCCAATCTTAGGCCCAAGGGAGCAAGAAATCAAATATTTTAGGCCCAATCTGCGTCATTAAGGCTTATAAAACCCAAAACGAGAATGGGAGCTATAAATACATCATTTTAAGAACGATGGAAAAGGGTTATGACTTTGGGGTCTTTGGTTGGCCTCTTTTTGCCAATTTGAGAGACATCAAGGAGGAGTTATAGGTTTGGTAGCCACATCAAGGAGGAGGAGGCGCAAGATTGAGATTCATTTTTCTTGTCTTTTCTCTTTTTTATTTATGTTTGGCATATACATTCCATATCTATATATTTGTATTTGTTAAACGTGTTACTTGGCTAAATACCTTATGCTAGGATGATGATGCAACTTATATTGTGATTATAATTGTTTGAGATTTCCAGACTTCATGAATTCTTCCTTATTCAATTGAGTTTCTATTATATGTACTTGGTGTTATTTATGGAATCATGACCCATAGATTAATCATAGAGTTGTGTAAACGTAGAGGAATTTAGATACATAGTTGAGATTAATGAAGTAGAAACCTTAATACCTAATTGTCAAGGGATAGAGGTTAGAAATTTCATAGGGCTTTGTAATGGATTCACAAATTGTCAATGCTTTTAGTTTTAAAATTCAACTTGAGGAATCAATTGAGTTCTAAAATCTAGGAGGGATTAGTATGCAAGGAATTGGGTATCAATTAGATTACAAATCTCTCTTTATCAATTGATAAGTTAGATATTAATTAGACTATGAACTCAATCATTATAGGAACAACTATGTGAAATCTGATCACTAATGCCCTTTCCTTTGTTAGCTTTCATATTTCTTTTGTATTTTTTTATTTTGTTTGTATTATTTTCTCTATACAACAAATCCAAATAGTTTCTAAGTTAGGGAATTGTTAATTGATTGAATTAATTTTTGTGGAAATGATATTCAACTCTTTTATTACTTGTAGGATCCAATGCACTTGTTGGAGAGCCGCATCAAGTAATAATAACATTTTTGTTCTAAAGTAGTTTTTAAATTCAATAAAAATAATTATTTAGCCCAAAAAACACCATTGTATTTAACATATTTTACAAAAGTTTGAGATCACTCAAAACAACAAATTCAAATGGATTGAATTGTGTTCTATACACTACAAATTTTCAAACCCACAACCCAACTCATTCTTGATGGAATAAAGATTTTTGGGTAAATTATATTTATCTCCAATAAAATTTGATGAAATTCACTTAGCTTCTTCTCTATTTGTAAAATTTATATAGCAGGTCTATGAGTTTGTGAAATCATTACACTGATCTCTACTAAATTTGTAAAATCATTATATTGTCCTTCCTATATATCGTATAATATACGTTGCATCAAACCAAGAAAGGCCAGTTCTATCTAGAGCTAGGTATATGGACCGCGGTCTATGGATCAACCTGTTTAACTCGCAACCTCCATAAAAAATGGACCAGAAAATTTTTAATCTGTCAACCCACGGACTTTTCTAATCCGCTCCGCTAAGCCCACGGGCTAAATAGGCTTGGCCCGCGGGGCCCGAGGACCAACCTACCCAACCCGCATAAAAGTTAAATGCTCTAGCCTGTAGTCCAGTACTAAGCTCCAGCCCACAAACAATTTTTCTACCAAGCCAAGAACACTTTAAACCCACAACAAAGACACTTGATAGTTAGGAGTTGTTAATTTATATTCTTTAGTAGTTTCAATTTTTTTATGATTGGATGAGTTATGCATATTTGATTGATTTGTAATTTGTATGTTATTATTTTCGAAAAAATTAACACTTGAATTTTAATATTTACAGTATTTAGTAATTAGTATTGTTATTTGTTTAAAATTTAAATTGGATTTTGTAAAGAAAAATGTATATATATTTTTTAGATAAAATATATAGTATAAATATAAATATATAATATAGGGTACTAAAAAAAGTAAAAAAAATGAAAGAAAAAAAAAAGATGGTCAGCTGGCTAGTCCGCGATTTGATGCACGGATTTCTTAGTAGGCCAAAAATGCTGACTGGTCCGTGGACTTAGGCGAAGTGGGCCAGGACTAGGCAAAATGTCAGTCTATTTATCAAGTAGACCGGTCTGGTCCGGCCCGTTTAAAATTGGCCCGTCGCGGACTGGGCTAAGCGGACCGGACCAGTACGCATACCTAGTCCTAGCTCTATCCGGATAAATAGAGGAGAATTGGATTGAATTTTATCAAAGCTGAAAAAAGTGGTGTAATACTGTAATTTGCTTAAGATTATTTAACCCAAAACCCAACGATTGACCCTGCACAACCCATATTTTGTGGGTTGGCGGATATTGAAACCTGTGAATTCATGAATGGATACAACCCAGTATACCTAGCTTTTCGAGGAAGGGGGAAAAAAAACATACCTTTTAAATGGGTGACCCCAACGCATCCAATTAACTCTCAGGTAAATTAAATTAGCAAACTTAAAATTTTGTGGTAGTAAATCAATGCTCAATGGCAGACGGAGAAGGATTTCAACAAGAATCTTAGAATTTTCACTAACGTTGAAGGCTTAGAGAGACACAAACATCTGTGACGAGAAAAACGCCTGCTTACACCGTCGACCCTGCTTGAAGTGACAAGTAATTTGTTTGAATTTAATCCATATAGTCAGTTTCAACATGTGTGACTTTACCTGCTCCACTATTAATAGTATGCCTCTACATTATCTAGACGACATCATAAACAAGAATTCCTCACCAAATGCGTTGGACTTTGGTTTAGGTAGCACGTCCCTCCGGGACTAAATTTACATATGCTCATGTATAATTCTAATACGTTTAAGTCCTTTATCCGCATTAAGAACCCGAATGACTTAAGTATGATGATTGATTAGTGGAATCAATTATGTAAATTTTCGAAGCAACATTCATTAGAACTTCAATGGGAATGATAAATACTTTTGCTTGCATATAAGTTGATTATATTTATAACTTGTGGAAACGTCAAGATTTGCCAATATGCACATATATTTGATTGAGTTGAGTTGTGAACTATTTTCGACTCAATTTGTTAATAGCTTAATAAGTTGAGCTTATGAGCGCAGTTTGAGCAAACGATTTGAGCTCATTTATTAAATGAGCTGAGCCTAAACTTTATTGTATTCGACTTACTAGCTTTTGAAGTGGCTCAATACACGTGTGTGTATATATATATATATATAAAATGTATTTATTATCATATGTATTATGGTGTGTTTGTTATGACAGTTAACATAACTTGATAATCTTTTGTATTTGGTGTATGCTATGTAAATTAGGTTAAAAATAGTCTACGTATTTATAGTAAAGATTCTAACCTATTAATCTAAAGGATTCAGTCCATATTCAAGTAAGTCAACTCACGAGCTAGCTCAAGTTCTGTGAGATTTTAGTCAATCGAACATGAATTTAAGGCTCAATTGTTGATGAGCTTGAGCAACGAGCGAAATAGATTCAAGATTTCAATGTTCGATATTACAACTTGAAATCGCTCCACATTCTAATCTCAAGAGTGTCTAGTGAATGTTGGAAACTGGCTACCAATAATGACTATATAGTTTATAGAAATTTTTACCCATTTAAAATATAAAAAGTACATTATCTAACAATCTAAACTAAACAGATATTTGCTACAGATCTGGACAGTTTTTATACATGGGCGAATATGTTAGGGCGGCCCTTCGGGTATTCATGTTGGTTTTGGATACGATAAGCTGCCTGACATATTCAATGGAAAAATGATACGTGTAGGATAATTATTTTAATTATCTAATTAATTGATAATCAATCATCCATGGTTACTTTTAGCCTTTTATTGATCTAAAGGCATGGTTATGTCATTAGATATTTTTAATTATTTTTAAGATCTAAATGTAATTTGTTTTGAAAATTTAAATACCCTCTAAAATGAAAACTGAAAGTTTAAACGTGAAAATTCAAATTCTCTCTCAAAATTCAAAAACATACTAGAAATATTATTTTATTGATTTTTCTATAATTATTTAATTATTTAATTAATTTAGGTGCATTTAGTTTATAATTTCCCATTTTCAGTCTAGAATCTCTTGGTTTGAGAAATCAAAATATATGAGGATCCATTTCGTTTGAGGAATAACTTCCTATTTGATACATTTGAATTCCATATTTGGAAGTTGCGATCAAGTTGATCCATTAAAAAAATTGATTCAATGCATTTCTTATGTACCCATAAATGTTATATTCAATTTGAATTAGATCAATCTATATTGATTGATTGCCTCAATTATGATGTTCCAATTTTCATTACTACACACAATCTTATGTTCCTAATTCTAGTGTGTTAAATTTGAATTTACAAGTTTAAACTTTTAAATTTTTAGTTTGGAAGGAATTTAAATTTTTAAAACACATTACATTTAGAACTTAAAAGTAATAAAAAAAATCTAATGACATAATCATGCCTTTTGATTGTTAAGAGGCTAAAATTAACAATGAATGATTGGTTATCTGTTAATTAGATAATTACTTCAAGCAACCTAGCATATCCCAAACACTTGAATTGGTTAGATCTATAACAAATGTTCGTTTGGTTTAGATTGATAGATAATGTTTTTTTTTTATTTTAAATGGATAAAAATTCCATAGTTTATGTTGTTCTTCTTATTTGGGACGTTGGTTTTCCACTTAAGAAGGCTACTGCATCACACAGCTGTGCTTATTGTTAAGATAAGGAATTGAGGTTGTAAAAGGAGAAACAAATAGTGAAGATTTTTTCTTTTTGAGGTATAGTACCGGTCTCATATCAGAGGGCTTGTTGCTCAACTCAAATATTCAACTATTATCCAGGGATCTTTTTTTTTTCAGACATCAACTGTTTTCCGGTTTTTGGTCAAAAGATATCAAGTGTTGAAACACAATTGTTTTCAGATGAAAAAAAAACGCAATTGGTTTTTGGTCATATGAGTCGTGATTTCTGACACCCAAAGTGCACAAGTTTTACAAGTTTGGTTCCTGACAGGCCCATATTTTGAAAGTAAACATATCTATGTTTTTATTAAGCCCATTGATTTCGACGAACAAAATGTCCATAGTTTTCATCAAAGATAGGAATGCATTTCATATCATTCTCTATACCCCTTGTTTGAGACAATAAATAATGGAGACTGCCTTTGGGAATGGTGGGGTGTGGTCGAGCGGTAGGGGTTCGTTCACTCTTAACCAAAGGTTAGGGGTTCGATCCCTGCCTTTGGGAATGGAAAAGCTTCCCCGAGCCAGCTATCCCACCCTTGAGGTGCCCACACAAACTGGCGAAGGGATTAGTCACTGTTGTCGACTATGGATACCCTTGGGAGACCAAAAAAAAAAATAATGGAGAAAAAAAAATAATGGAGACTACATATTCTAATATATATATTTCTTTCATTTTATTGTTAAAACCAGATAGTGAAAAATATAAGTAACATTATTATTGAATAGAAAAGCTAATTCGTTCAAGGGTAAGAACAAATGCGATAACTTCGTTGGGTTTTAAGTAAGGGCCTGTTTGCTTTGCTGAAAACAGTTTTTAATTTTCAATTTTCAGTTTTTGTGAAGGGAAAACTGGAAATTTGAGGGCCTGTTTACTTTGTTGGAAATAATTTTCAGTTTCTAATTTTTGTGAATCAAACCTGAAACTAAAATTTTTTCCAAAGAAAGCAACAGCCGCTTTCGCTTTTCATTAACAAAAACTAAAAATTAAAAACTAAAAAACTGTTTTCAGCAAAGTAAACATACCCTTAATTTTCTCGAGTTCGATTTAATATTTTTGTTAAAAAAAAGCTAAAAAGAGCAATAAATAGTTCATATATATTTGTACCCCAAAAAAGAAGAAGAAGCACTTATAGAACTTCAACATATGGTTAATTTTTTCGGTAAAGTAGTTAATAGTTAATTTGTTTACAAACGATGGTTTACTGAATTAATTTCTTAATTTTTATACAAACTGGTTGACAAGCACTAGTAAGTTTTCTTGATTGGATGAAAATGACCCGAGACCAATTATTAAGCTGTATGTTTACATGTCACGCATCACCAAGATTATACATTGAACTGTGTAATCTTAGTCATAATCCACAGGTTTCGAGACATAAACTAGACGATCAAATCATGAAAGGGTTTTTTCAGTCATTACGCTGTCTTTGGCCATGCAGTAAAAATAAAAATACAAATTTTTTAAATCAACTTCGTATATAAAATTTATTTAGAAAAGTTTTATCCCTACTTCTAATATTCAACCAAATATAAGGTCTATTTGGATATTATAACTTTCAAAAAGTAAAAGTTATATTTTTATTTTTTATTTTGTTTAGTTAAATAATTTATTATTTATATAAAAGTTATTCTCAGTACTTTTTAAGAAGTTAAAATATTTAACTTCTTAAGAAATACTTTTTAAAATATTAAAAATAAATATTCTCTTTATTTCTCTTTATTATATATTTAAATATAAAATTATTTATTTATAAGTTACTTTTCAAAATTACTTTCATATAAGATCTCAAATAAGCTATTTATCTAAATAGGACCATAAACCTAAGAGTACTAGTTAAACATACAAAAAAACAAGTTTCAAATATTTTTTAATGGTTCACATATTTAAAAATCATAAAATTTTCAGTTTTCGATGTGAAACTTTTCACTTTTAATTTCTAAATCAATACTCTAAATGCATTGGCTAGATAAATCCAGTCATTAATAGATTGCACGATAAGCCAAAAATCAAATTAATTTCGACCTAATTAAAATTGAAATATTCCTCATCATCATTGCAGTAAATGTTTGGACCGGTGGGGGCAGTGACAACAATACCAGGGCGGGGAGAAATAAGAAAAGAAAAATAAAATAAAATGGGATATGACAAGCATTCAAATTGTTATTTTTATTATGTGGCAGAATGAGGTTGAGGGACTCTGGAAAAAATTCTCTGCCCGGGTGCAAGGATAGCCATGGGATCAAAACTGGTCTTTCTATCGACAAATCTGGTCCATTGACTCCCAAAGTGTTTGATCCAATCCTCCTGTGACTGGTAGTGTGGAATGTATAGCTTGAAATCAAAGCCTCTGGTTGAGCAAAACTGAACAATCTCATGGTTCTGTGCCACCAAGTGTTCAGCCGGTGCTCCCTTTGGAGGTGGTGCATTGTATCGGAGCAAGGCTACTATGTAGAATATGTCGCTGTCGGGCACCACCACCGAGTGACGACTATCCCACCTGAATATTTATTTTATATCAGAAACATGTGAATTAATTAGGCGATATATAATTCGTTTTATTTTTTTTCCTATTGCAATCATAATTTAGACAGCATAACAAGCATATGTATTATCCATTTCATAATTCATATCAAAATTTCCATGTCCAATGTCAATTCGATGTGCACGACTTTAACAAGTGATTGCCCCTGTTGTGATTTTGTCTCTTACATAGAGACATAGTACATAGATTGTTATTTGTTTCGTATATAATAAATAACAATATATTACCTATAATTAACATTTTAATAGAGAGAGAGAGAGAGATGAGAGAGAAATTAGTGAAAGAAAAATAATTTAGTAAACTACTTTTAATTTTTATAATATTGATAACTTTAATTTTTTTTTTAAAATTTTGGAATTTAAAATTGAACCATATATAGTTTACTTGTTCCGCAACAGTGGGTAGACCAAAATGGGCCCATCGATCCCGTTCTTGAGGATGTCCTTGAACACCCCACGATCAAACTCAGCGATGTTGGACTTGGACACGAACACGTTCAGCCAAGGGTGAGGTGCATCCCAGATCCCGTTGACTCTTGCTTTTTCCTCCACGAGCTTTACACGTTGCAAGAACTCCACGTATCCCATATCCACCTGAAACCTCAGTCGCTTAACAAATCGTAGCCGTCCAAGCATTCGATCCACAACCTATACGAGAGCATAGAAACCACTTATTATTGTCAGGAAATGAGCTTGAGAGAGAGTAGATTAGTTGGTTTAATTACTCACCGCACCAACATGGGAAGGGTTGTCTGTGTTACGATAGTGAAGAGCGAGCTCCAAGCAATAGAGGACAGGTCCAGCAGTAGAAGGGATACAAAGCGGGTCGAACACTTGCTGCGGCTCCAATGGCACAGTAGGCCATCCATTGGCTGGGTCGTTGCTGTTCACTAGAACGAACCCTTCTATATAGTCAAAAGACTCACCTACTTGGGCAGCCACAAGCGACTCTGCATCCTCAGCAAACTCCTCAAATTCAGAGTAAATCACCCTTATCCATCTTACCTAATCACCCACGTAAATAAATAAGATCAGTGTTCTATATAGGGTCACAGTCGCTGCGATTATGACCATAATTGCGGACATTGCCGCATGATTGTTTTTTCACACAAAATGCAAGGAAAAAAAAAAAGAACAACAATGTGGCACCAAAATAACAAGTTTCTAATATATTTGTTACAAATGGGTTCCTAATTTATTCAAATACAAATTTTTAATGTTTTTAGAACAATAATCATACAAAATTAAAATTTCTATAACTTTTTTATATTTAACTTAGATCTTTAGATTAAATACTACATATTTATTATTAAATTTATATTCCTTCAATTTTGGGTTTTTTTTGTATATTCGATTTGGACAATGTACTTATATCAATAAGGTATTTTGGAAAAAAACCACACAATGTAATGTTTTTAATATAAAATCCTCCAAAGACAAATTCAAATAAAAGGAAAAAAATAGCATTGAATCTGTCAAAGGTAAACTTAATGTAAGTTAAAAATAACATAGAATCCACCTATAAATAATATAATGTATGGCGGATTCCATAAATACTATATACAAAAAAAATTACCCATTGTTTCATATTACTGTAAAATGTCTATTAAAGCATCATATACAAATTATTTTTCCTTCAAGTTTAAAAAGAAAATCTTAATCATAATATAATTATTTTCCTTTTCAACCATATAACTCGTCCATACATTAAGCTTAAAGATATACACATTAAAACCAAAAAAAAAAAAACTACACATTTTACCACTTTATTTATTAAAAAAGATTTAAACAATTAACAACAACCCAAAAAAATAAATATATACAAAACAACAACTTACTAAAAAGAAACAAAAAAAAAAGTAGTAAAACCCCTGTTAAGTCCTAACCTAAAATTTTAAAATAAAGAAATAAAAAATTAAAAAAAAACCACAAAACAGCTCATGACCCATCCAATCAAATAAAAAAAAGTAATATTAAGTGAATGATAAAGTCATACAATAATCTTATACCAATCTTTACAATATTCTTTATCTTCTTATAAGATTAAATATTGATTCACTAAAAGATAAAAAATATAACATATTGATGTAAAATTATTGTACCACCTTATTGTATACAAAACATTATTTAACCAAAAAAAATAAAAATCCACCCCAGCTACCCCCACTTTCTACAACCACCTTCTCTTTTCTCGTTCTTTTCTTCTTCGTTTGAAAAAAAAACCAGCAGCCCCATTTTCAGTTTTCGATGGACCGCAATTTGAATCCCTAAATAAAACTAAACATGCTCCGAAATTTATTTTGTTCTAAAACAAATGGGAACCCAAAAACGAAAGGGAAAAATAAAATGATCATGTAATATTAAATTAATTAACTTATTCGCACCATATCAGGAGCTTGTTGAAGCATGACCCTGGCCCTAGTAATGATACCAAACTGTCCGAGGCCACCAAGAACACCAAAGAAAAGCTCAGAGTTTTGCGTTTCTGAGCACAAAACCGTATCGCCTTTTCCCGTTACAACCTCCAATTCCGTTACATTTGACGTCTGTGGTCCGTAACGGAACGCTTGGCCGCTAATGCCGGCGCACGACAGCGTTCCACCAACCGTTAAACTCAGATAACCCGTCCACGACCGCGGTGCCAGCCCAAACTCCAAAACGCAGCGTTTAAGCACATCTTCCCATAATGCCCCTCCCGAAACGTCGACGTATTGCGAGCCATTAATCTGAACGAGCTGAAATTGTTCCTTCATGGCGCGCATGTCAAGGACGAGCCCTTGCTCCGCCATGGCTTGGCCGTTGAAGGAGTGGCCGTTCCCTCTGGCGGCCACGGTCAGACAAGGAGAGCTCGCCGCTGCCTTAACAGCCCGAGCGACGTCGTCTGCGGTGGCGGGCCTGAGGAGTGCCAGGGGCTTCACGGATTCCATGCCGCCGAAGTCTTTGCTTGCTATCCCGCTGTCGTCGGTGACGGCTTCGACGCCCAGTGCTTCGGAGAGGATTGTGATATCGCCCCCGTGGCCTGGCGCCATTGATTCTTGTTTGTTCCGGTGACCGGTGAGGGGTTGTTTTGGCTGTCGGAATTGGCAGCTTGTTGTGGAATGAAGTGAGCGTCCTTAGGTTTGGTGGCTAGGAAGCTGAGTTGTAAAGGAGTGTTGTTATACGGAGTAAATAAGAGTTATGGTACTTGGTATCACTTGACATGTTGGGTCGACACACTTCTCAACACTATTAAAAAAAACACAAAAAAAAAAAGCATGAATCACATTTAAATAGATTCATATTCTATTCCATTATTAGTGAGAAGTAGGGATATTGCGTTTGGAGACATCTCATGCGAGAATCCGAGGCCGATGCTACATCTTAAAAGTAGGACAAGAATCCAAAAAGATAATACTATTTTGATAACAGCAATACACGTTGTGAGCAAAATATATTAAAGCTTTCGTCGAGGAAATTATATGCACATTAAGTAAAAGATTTGGTTGGGTCAATTATCAATAAAATCCATGTGTTTGGATGCACATTTTGCGCTTTTTATATTATCGTGTTACCATCGTGATTCATTAACTTAATTTTATTAATCAATTCGGCAAATGTCAAAAGAAATCATTGAGTTAAGTGCGATCAGGTTGTCCATGACCTATATATAACCCACTGTAGTCATGATTTATTTGATTTAACTAAATTATTTTAGGAGTTTTTCTAACCTAAGGGCAGTGGTATAGGGCACCAAACAAAAAAAAAAAGTTTAAAAATTTTAACTTTGACCGGATCTCATGTATTGAAAACCTAAATATAAGTGTAATTGGATAAGGTTGGTTCGAGTTTGAGCAACAAATGAATCCAAACCAATCAATTTTAATGGGTTCATTTTGGTTCAAGTTCATAGATTTTTTTTTGTGACCAAACCTTAATCGAATTGAACCGATTAAAATCGAGTTGGTGGGATTAGGATGATTGAGTTACTGGATTATTATTATTTTGTGTTTAATTTTTTAAAAAAATTGCAAACTTTAAAGCTGCTAGCATTTTATCAGTTTCGTATAAATATATAGCTCAGTAACATCAATAGACATAACTAAGTATAATTTATTAACTAAATTCATTATATGTAGAAAAAAATAAAATAATATTACATATAACATATGATCAAGTTGGGGTCATTATGTTGAAATTTATGAAATTTAATACCCAAACATATTGTTATCGGATTTAATTGGTTTTTACCCAATTACCTGAGCAAACTCGAATCAATTTAATTGGTTCAGTTTAATTTGGGGTGGTTGAGTTGACCCAATCCACTTACACCCCTACCAAAAAGATCATCTTCCTAAAGCAAAATTTCCCCCTTTTTATTCCTTAATTAGTGTTAGGCACTAGTTAAATAAATCCTTATTTTAGTAAATAAGTTAAAGTAAATTTAAACATTTCAAAAGACTTGTTTATTTAAACAAGTGTAGTTATTTGAAAATTTATTCATCTATAATTTAAATATATTATTGTCTTTAAACACAAAATCCTCTCCACACACATTGTTATCAAACTTTTAATTTGATACTTAAACCCAACGCATTACTTTATCTTTTTATATATATCACAATATATCCTATCATGTATCTTATTCTAAAAGGGGATTCGTAGTTTAATAGAATTGACTAAGTGGCCTCGTTTGGAGAGTTTGGGTTCGTTTCAAACCATTTCTCACCAAAACATGGCCCACCAATTTTAACTAATATTATAATATACACTAAACATTTTTATTCTATTTATTTATAGGGTATTTAAAATATTTTAATGAAATAAAATGAAATTGAATTGAATTCAATCATTATTAATGTGAAATGTGTCTAAAAATAAATTATCTTTTTATTTTTACTATTTTATCCTTCATTAATAGGTTAGAAATAAAATATTATATTTAAATAAGATTATTTTGATAATATTATATTTTGGAGCTCAATTCCAACACCAATTCCAATAACAAAAAGGAATTGATTCTTTTTATATTTCAATTCTTGGGTTATGTTTAATTTCAAATGAAGAAATTGAATTATAATTATTGAGTAGATTAAATTCTAGGAATTTTCAGCCACTTTATCATATGTTAATCCTACTTTTATATTTCTATTTTTCCTCTATATTTATATTGGATGCTTTAAACTCATTTCCCTTCCCGTGCGTGCTTTTCACCCATAAATGCTTGCCCTCTATTAATTCATTAATTGATTAATTAATTAATCGGGTTAATTGAACAACCTTTGATGTTTCCGGTGCACGTGATGATCAAATCCCCAATCATACATGAACTACTACTGCTTTGTTAAATCGATGAAATTGCGCTTTTCAAAGACTGGTTTTCTCGATTCCCTTGCACGTTCATATCCTTCATTAATGCTTTGATTCTTTGGATTTGCTGGGGAAGTGCATACACGCAAGGGATGCATTCTTATTGAAGAAACTTCTCATTTTTCCCCTATTTTTATCATTTTAATTCTTCCCTCTTCTTTTACGGCAAAAGAGAGAGGCTACAAGAGAGGGAGGGAGATACTGCGAGGGAGAGAAACATTGCCGACAGAACTAGGTGGCCTTGAGACACAGGCCCACTGGTGGCTCAATCGCAAACACGCAATGCGGTGAGGTGGGGCTGATATGCACCGGTGCATGGTGGCGGCTCATGATTCGCGGAGTTTCCGTGGCAAGGTGACTAATTTATGGCGCTTCTTATTTGGGATTCCACTTAAGTAGGCTACATGTATCACATCATCACATGCATATTCTTAAATCATAAATGTTATTTAATACATAAAAAGTAAATATCTATTTGGATAATCATTCCTTAATTATAAGATGTAACAATTATCCCTATTTATTTTATTCATCCTTAATATTTAATAGTTAAAAGATAGTTGTCTCCATAAAATTCATTTTTTATGTGTTAGAATAACATTTCTCTTATTAACAATTGAGGTTGCAAAAGGAGAACCAAAGCGAATATGTTTGAAATGGTACTGATGGTCTCATATCATGTAGGGTTCTATTGCTCAACTCAAATATTCAACTTTTGTAAGTGTGTGTTTGTAGGTGCTTGCTCAGGTAAAGATAGATTGTTGTCTGCACCTTGCAGATCTTGTACCGTCAAATAACAAACTGACATGTGTAAGTGATAAAATGGTTGATATGGTACGTTGAAGTTGATGCGCGTGAAACAATGAGCACTTGCTACCCTGACATTGCACCACCTAGAGCATAATAGTTTGTTTTTTTTATTTCATATATATATATATACTAAATTGATAAACTTTTATTAGAAAAAATAATGTATTAAATGGTTACTCTCAATCCTCTAATACTAGTGTTTTAAGTGATTAAGCTTTCTATTTTTTTTTCTTTACTTGATAATTTGATGCCTAAAGTAATAACTTATCTTTTTTATTTTATTTATGTCACTAATTTAAGGTGTGTTTGGTTTCAATTTTCAATTTTTATTTTTAAATTTTCAGTTTTAGAAATTTTGTGAAGAAAATACTAATAATTGAAAATGAAAACTCAAAGCTATATTTCATAATTTTCACAATTTTAGTATTTTCTTCACAAAATTCTAAAAATTACAAAATTGTAAACGAAAATTGAAAATTGAAACCAAATGCACCTGTAATACCTGGTGTACACGTGTCAGTAGATAAGTTTCGGGTGATCCTAAGGTCCCCCGGGACCCACCCGTGTTACCGGATTCGGGTTTTTGCTAAGTTTGGAACCCTATACCTCAATGAAGGGCTATATGTTAGAGCCACTTTCTTGGGATCAAAAGTCCTGGTAATTACTCTCTAGATGGATATGATTTGAAGAGTGATTTGTAATAATTTTTAGAAGCCTCTAGATGTGTCGTTTCTAGCCCCCAAGTTTAGAAAATCGCCGGAATTCCGGAATTTAAACTAAAACTCAAAAATGAGATTTTGATTGGTTGGGATTTTGATTTTTTTGATATTTTATTTGAATTCAAATGGGAAGTATTTTCTTATTTACATTTATGTTTTAAAGTTAAAAGGAAGTAAAGAAATGTTTAACTTAGAATGAAGAAATGTAAATAATCATGACAACAATATGTCTTCTGTTATATCACCAAAATGTTGCTGATATAAGCTCTTGCTATCATGGTTGCTGTCCACGGCTTTTATTCTTTATTCGGGTGAATTATTCTTTATTCTTCTTGTCGGGGTCTTTGTCCTGGTAGCTTTCTTTGTACCTCTGTCCATGGTAGCTTTGTCTTTGCTGTCCACGGCTGGCTTTGCTGTACTACTGTCCACGGCTGGCTTTGTTGTGTTGCTGTCCACGGCTAGGAAATTCCATAGAAGTAGTATAAGTGTTAGTGAAGCTAAAATGACAGAAAAATGTTCAATGACAGCAAGAGTTGCTGTCATAAAGAGTTCCCATAGCTGAGAATGAGTTCCTACAGCTGGGAATGAGTTCCCACAGCTGGGAATTCAGCTGAGAATGAGTTCCCACAGTTGGGGAGTTCCCACAGCTGAGAATGATTTCTCATAGCTGGGAATGAGTTCCCACAGCTCATCTTGAGTTTCCCACAGCTGAGGATAAGTTTCCACTGCTGGGAATGGGTTTCCACGGCTAGGAATATAATTCCACAGCTGTGTTAAGTTTGCCACAGCTGAGGCCTAAGTTTGTCATAGCTGAGGCCTTAAGTGTACAGTACCCCATCCTAAAAACACGAATGGAGGGGTTAAAACCCTTCCCCTTCATTTTCTTTCCATTTCCTTTGAACCAGAAACCCTCTCCTCTCCTTTTTCTCTCATTTTTCTTTAACCCTATTCCAACCTAGCTCCCATAAATCATTAAGGTAAGTATATGTTATAAGATCTTGTCTCCATTTTTTTTTTGCCATTCTTTCACATTCTCGAAATGGGCATTTTTATTTCTCTCTTTTTGTCAAATGGGGGTGCTTCCCCAATATTGTTAGGGTTAGATTAGAGTTATTTAAGTGTTGATAAATTTTAATATTGAGTTGATTGGTTATTTTAGTCGACGTGGTGTCTCCCCCTGCTTCCCGGAGCTCAGTTAGAGTTGACGTCAACTCTCCCTCCCTCTAGGTGAGTAGGTTTAAACTCATAGCCTTATTTTTTGCCATTACAAGTATGTTTTATACATGATAGTTATTAAATATGAAGCTGGAGACAAGATAAAGTGTATATTACGATTTTATATGCTTATGCAAGCTAGAGAAAATTTTGATTTATGATAATAGTATGAAAATGAAATTTAGAAAACTATGGGACCATAATTGCTATGACGTGTGTGATGAAAATGTTTTATATGTTTATGAAGAGACTTATTGCAAGAATATATGCTTTAATAAGTTGTTATTTTATTAATCATGTTTTGAGAGTTTATGATATTTTATTATTTCGAGACTTGAGATTTATAAATTTGGTTTTAGAGTACTCAGTTGAAATATATATATATATATATATATATATATATATATAATGGGAACAAGAGTGTGATCTAGCTTGGAATAAATTGTGTTATTTGATTTGAAGATATTATGGTTAAAAACCCTAACATTTGAACTATGATTTTAGTATTATCAAGTATATAGAGAAACATGTTAGTAAACATATGAATTTAGAAACTCAATTTTATAGTACCAGGAGGTACGGAATTCAGTATCACTCTTAACAACTGCCAGATACATATTCTGTGGGCTTGAAATTGGAACGTTTTCAAGCGGTGAACCCTTAGGCTCGATTTTCACAGCCACAGTTATGCTAAAGTCAGATTGTAGAGTTATATGAGTCCAGAACTCTCAAAGTACTAAGAATTTAGGGGCTTTTGTTCGCCAAGGACTGAGCACCCACCCTTCAGACTTAAATAATTTTATAAGTATCTAAATATTTTATGATTTCAAGAGTAGAGTAAATATATAAAGTTTTAAACCCAGAGAAGAGCCAGAGCGGAGTTTTAGAGAAAATTATTAGTTTATGATTTAGAGATTTGTGACAAAGAGCTATAGAGAAACAAATAGTGAGTTAACGGCTGGGAAAAATGATCGTTAACCTTGGTACCAAGTTGTCCTTAGAGGCAATCTCATAGAGCAGAAATGGAACCTAGTTAGGTGTCCGATTCGGATCCTTGCGGATCCTAGAGATTAGAAAAATTCGCTATGTCATGGTTGACATGCATAGCTAGAGAATATATCGTTATGCAATGCATAATTAGAGACCCATGTTTCTCTATTAGCATATAGTTATTTATGTCATCAGAGGTTATTTATGATTTTAGAGATTATTTGATTTACGAGTTATTACATATATGTATGGAAAATGATTTATTGCTAAAGTAAGAACTCAGATATGTGTTCCTATGAATTTGTAAATGCAGAGAGAACTTTTATATAGTTATGCCTATACATATCAAATGATTTGTGATTGCTGCTTGTATATTAATTATTGTATCTTCTTGGTTGTCCCATATGGGTGATGGGTGAAAGCTCACTCACTGAGTCCATTGACTCACTCCTCTCCCTTCCTTTCATAGTTGCAGGTACAGATGTTCGTCAATCTCCAGCTCTGTAGACTCAGTTGCTCTCAGTGGTAAGTCTTATCTTGATGCAAGGCTTATTTAGGTTTCTGTCAGTTTAGAGAGCTCCAGTAGTTTTGCAGGCAAGATCCAAGTCACGCATGTATTTTGAGATGTTATAGATAAAGTCAGAGATTATGTATTTTCCTATATGTTTTAGAGCTCAAGAACGAATTTTGAAACATAGACTATGCTTAGAGATTTATGTGGAAGCTAATGATAATGAATTTGTGATTCAATCTTCAAATCTTAACTAGATTTCAAAGCATGACAAAAATGTTTTAAATTTATATATGTGAATATTTCATTTTTTTATGGATTTGAATATTACATTTTAATTAAAGAAAAAGATAAGGATTTGCAAGAAAATTTCACTTTAAGTATGATATTACACTATTTTATGCATTTAGAGAGATACGTCACCCAGAAGGCTTACGTGGGGATGAGATTCCTCACGTGTCGGTCACGCTCCCAAGTGGAGTCGTGACAACACCCTTATTTCTTCTCTTTCCTAATTTCTCATTACTAATTTCCTTTTACTTTTTCTAACATCCACATGATTGGGCACGGACCAGCGAAGACCCGAGTTTGGGTCCTAACCTGTGTCTCACCACTATTCATTTGCCAGGTGGGGACGATTGCCATTACTTCCCCTTTTGAGGTTTATTTTTAGTCGAGTCAAAGTCCTTTTTGATTTTTTGGGTTTATTGTTATTTATTTAAAAAAATAAAAATAAAAATATATTTGTTTTATCCGAGTAATAATCAATTGTAGTATCCCAAAAAAAAAAAATCTCTGGAGACTGCCTGGGCGGTCATTGAGACCGCCCAGGCGGTCATAAAAAATAATAAGTCGGTGGGAACTCTCTGGAAACCGCTCAGGCGGTCATCAGAGCGATAAATACCCCTACTCAGGTCTAGAAACTTCACTTTTACATAAAACACACCCCCCAAACTCGAAGGAGCTCGTTCTCTCCCCCAAAAAAATTCACTCCTAACTCCATTTCTTCTATCTTCTCTTAAAATCAGCTTCAATATTTCACTTCTAAGGCTTTAAGGTAAGTTATTCTAGTGATTTCTCCTCTATTCTCTCCATTTCTCCTCGTTTTTGGGGGGTTAGCATGAGAATTTTCTACTTCTTAAGGAGGTAGAATTCTTTCAATGTGATAGGGTTATATTTGAGTGATATAGAGATTTTAGTCGTTAATCTAGAGTTCTATTGCTTTATTGATAGATATTGGTGCTGTTCTCACCTCCCACAATTCTGTTGGTGCTATTCCTGTGTCTACTACCACTCCAAGTGAGTAGGTTCACATCTGTAGCTTCTCTTTTTATCATTACATCTATTTTTATCTAAAATATGAAAGTTCATGTGATTTTAGAGTTATTCTGTGAACTGTTGAGATTTCTGTGAACTATTGTGTTTTGAACTGTTGATTGGATATGAGCACATGTTTTCTTGAAAACCATGGGACATCTATATTTCAGAATGAGATTTTGTATAATTGTATTGCAAATTTGACCAATTAGAACTGGTTTTATGATGGTATGGTTTTGATATTGTATACTGATATATAGAAGATATTTTTGAACCCTAGGATAGAAGACTTTGAAATTGATAGAGAACAGAATGGGGTTTTATTGGTAGCGGTAACTATAGGAAGCAGTTATGTATGCAATGCAGATTAATCCAACCTTAGTACCAAGTAGCCAGAGGCGATGATTTGAACCTTATTATCACAGGGGACGCACATGCTGTGATGTATTGTAGATATTCAGAGACTTATTGGCACAGGGGACGTCATGACATGCGCCGGATGTGACCAAAGATATTCAGAGACTTAGTGTCATACTGGAGACGACGATACGTAACGCCCAGATATGACCAGACAGTTATACTCAGAGATTATTGTTTCTCTATTAGACTGCTGTTAGGTCAGATTGTAAAGAACCAAGATTTGAGACATTGAATATAACTATGAACTACTTTTATGTTAGTACTGTTACTATTATTACTATTTTTGGTGTTGTGTACCTTTTTGGGTGTCCCATGAAGAGGGGTTCCAAATGAGGGCTCACTCACTGAGTTTTGGATTCAAAACTCACCCCTCTGTTTCCTTCATATTTTACAGATCAATGTAGGCTTTGAGGGCACTTCTGACCATCCTCTTCCCCTGACATTAGATTGATTCTTGAGCCCATTAGGTGAGGTGTCTGATATTTTGCTCTGAAGCGTTCTCCGGTGTGATCTGACCGGGACCGGACCATAGAGCATGATCACATTGTGCATAGTTTTGTTATTTTATATACTTTTTGGGATTGTGTAACTATCACTTTTATAAACACTTTGTATGTAAAGGACTGTATGCATATTTAGCGACATTGTATATTTGCTTTTTGAAAGGAATGGAAATATGTCTTTGTTTTTCTAAACTTGGTTTTCAACAATAGGTGATTTCATGTGAAATTAAGGATTTATTTTAGGGATTTTCTTAATTAAAATGCATGTGTATAGACGACATAAGTCACTAGGCTTACGTGGAAAAGGGATTTCTTACGTGCCGGTCACATGCCCAAGGAGGGTCGTGACATCAATGGTTATGATTAAGAGGTGGATGTCTTCTTTATATATTGTTAAATTGTAAGAATTTATTGCGTAGTCTAGTACTAACTTGAATCCTATGTAAATGCAGATTTCTTTTTTGATAAGTTGTCAGTCAAAAATCCATGTCCAAAATAAAAATCAATCAACAATTTTTTTTTCTTTTTTAATTAAAATCCATCAAACACACAATCATTTTCTACAAGAACGATGTGGCTATGAGATTCTCATTGAACCAGAGGATACGTCGACACAGCAAAAAACTATCAAGTCAAAATCTTTTTTACCATAAAATTTGCTCTTTAATTTTTGTATTAATTTTTTATTTATTTTTATAAATATATAATTGTTATGTTTTTTAAGGAAAAATAAATATTATTAAAGTTATAATTAATTTGCATAATAAGCTATAAGGTAACCGTATTTACGGATGTATTAGGAGTGTAGTATGATTATGTTTCCACCCTTTCTTAATCATAATTGGACTCTCAGACTGAAGTCTTTTCAAAAGATTAGTTTAGACCAAATCAAATGTTTTCCAATTTTAGTTAAAATTAAAATTGGCGGTGGTCATTTTTAAAAATTGGTTGTCATTTTTCATCGCAGTGCTCTCTAGGGACATTGTGACAGATATATTTTTACCTTCTATCTTGCTATTTGCTGACTTAGCGGTGGAGCCCTTATAGGTACATAACACTGTCATTGGAGAAAAAAGAGTTTAAGTCATCTTTGTGTCTTAGAACCATCTTTCAAAGTAAACTAGAGATATTACCTCATCCTATCTATTTACTTCGTTACAATGATATTATTAGTGGATAAGGTATAACAAATATATAATATTTGACATCTACTAAAGTTCCTTTTTACATAAAAAAATGTATAATGAACTTAATAAGGTCTTGACATGTCAAATTAGGCATAATCATACTTTGATGTATAAAGATTTTCTCTTTCCCTTATCTTATGCTTATATATATATGTGAAAAGATTTTAAAAACAATTGTAAAATATATAAATAAATAATAAATAAATCTAATATGAATTATTTTTTATATGAATTTGAAATAATTAAAATAACAATACAAGCAAAATATTATAAAATAATTGATTTTGTAAATTTATAATTAAAAATTATATAGATTATAACTTATATGAATAAATATTATAAAATCATTAAGGCTTTTGTTTCGGTAATTGTAGGGTTTTGGTACCTTTTGTATAATCAATAATTATAATTTGATAGATTTCAAAAAACTTAGATTATTGGGACATATGGCTCGTTATTAGCTATAATAACTAAGAGGTACCGGTACCTTTGGATTTTATAGGATACCAGAGAAACTCCAAATGATTACTTGTATTTTTTAATAATTAGATAAATTATATTTTTATTTTAATATAAATTGGTTATAAGTGTTTGTCATAAAGGATAATATTATTTGATGTGATACAATTTCTTATACACTGACAAAACAAATATTGCATTGTATTAAAATTTTATCTAACATGTTATCTATTAATCATATCATATTATTTGTGTCAAACATTGTCTAAGTAAATAATTATGAATGTAGTGGTAATTTACGTAATTATTTAATTGTAAATTTCAAAAGTCGATTTATTTTACAATATTTATTTTTTATAGTTATTTTAATTATTATTTCATATTTATATAAAATACAATTTATATTACATTTATTTGTTATTTTTATATTTATTTATGATTATTTTCATATATATATATATAAACATGAGAACAGGAGGCCAAGAAAGAGAAAATATGTATACATCATAGTACAATTGGACCTAATATGACATCTCAAGATATTTTTAAGTTAATTGTAGATTACTTTGATGTATAAAGGAACTTTAGTGGATGTAAAATATTACATATTGACTAATAATGCCATAGTAAAGTGTATTAGTCTCTTTTTTTTTTTTTTGTTGAAGAAATTGGATTTCAATTCATTTATTCATTCACTTAGTATAATAAGTATCCGAGGATAAAACATTATAATTTTAAGAATTATCCACAATTAATTCAGGCTCAATGGCCAACCACAATTATTACATGTTAAGTGATAAAGGAATACGGACAACTTGATGAGAGGAACCTACTATGGGTTTTCTTACAAGTTTCACCTGATGTCTTCAATCCATTAGGATAAAAGATACACCGACTTAACTTGCTATATAGGAACACTGAAAAATTTCATATGATTAATCTTTTGTTAAATGCTTGGGTTGGATGTGATATCAATTTATATTTGGATGTGATATTAAAAAATATTTAGAAGATGAAAATTTTAACTTCTCAATTTTTTAAATATTTTTTAGTATTTTTTTTACTTAAAAATTTTACCCAATCAAATTGAGAAAAGCAAAAAAGTAATTTATTTTATATCAAAACAATGACATACAAACAAACTCTTAATCTGAAATGAATTTTTTTTTTAAAAAAAAGATAAACAGTTGCTTTAGCCATCAAATTATCAAGTATTATATTTAAAATTAAAAAGTTAAAATAATTTTCTTGAAAAAAATATAAAGCATAATAACTCAAAACACTAATATGAGAACCGAGAGGAATGATTTTATATCTTTTTTATATATAAAGTTAATAGTTTATTATTTTGTTATCATAGATATACGTAAAACAAAAAATAATTAAGGGGAGCCTAATTTGGCCCCAATCAAACACATTAATTTGCTGAATAAAAATGGACACCTGAATTTGGCCCTAATCAAACACCTGTCAAAAACTCGTTAAGGGAAGCCTGTTTGGGTTTGAAAAAAAAAGAGACAGAAAGAAAACCGGCCAGTACAACAGTAGTTCGATCCATTTAAGGTTGGCTTGCAAGCTTAAATGGGTCAAGACGTTTGAGACTTTTTTTCTCTTTTTTTTCCAAAGAAAAATAAAGAACTAAAAAAGACAATAACAAATACAAACGTAGAAACTTCAAGTTTATTTTTAATTAAAAATTACGAAAAGCATACGAGAAATGAAACTTTATTAAACTTAAATATTGTAATTTGTAAAGTAATGAGACTCAAGTTTTTTAAATAAATAACTGATTAAATAAATAAACAGATAGATTTATCAGCTCGACGAGTTAGGCATATTGGCCCATTAAACCTGCAAACTGGATGAACTTCGTTGAATCTATTCAGTTTTGATGGGTCAAGAATTTTTAAGTTCGGCCCACCTAATTTTGGTCCGTAAACAGTTTAGTCCTATATACGGGTTTGACATGTTTTGATGTCAATACTATGAGGTAATGAATCTATGGGTGTTTTAAAGTTTTAGGTAAGGTTTAGGTAAGACAACACTTGTTATGGATTCATCAGGAGAGAGTCTAAAAGATTGACCGTAGATTTGCATTATTTATTGAAATATCATAATTTAATGTGTCTAAAACCTCATCGCAATCCAAAAGCTTAAGATATTGACTCTTCCCCGGTATATTGCATTTATCTCTCGATAACATGGGTCTTTTTAAGTCACACTCATGTCACAAACACTCTCATTTTCTTGCTCTCCTATTCTCCTTTCCTATAATCAACACAGACGTGTCCGTAAGAAAATTATTGAACTCTTGAATCCCCAAATTCAACCTTGAATTAATACTAACATTGATGGAGGATCTAGATATCCTTCTATCTTTGAATAATTATCTGTTTTAAAAATTTATGTAGTATTAATTGTTTTATAATAATAATATTCCTATTAAATAATATTGAGTCATTAGTAAAGGATAAAGAAAGTTTAAGTATTAAAAAAAACATAACTTAATAAATTATTTTTAATTTTTACTAGTATGTAGTATTAATTGTTTTATAATAATAATATTCCTATGAAATAATATTGACTCATTAGTAAAGAAAGATAAAGGAAGTTTAAGTATTAAAAAAAAGATAATTTAATAAACTATTTTTAATTTTTACTAGTATGAATATTTCATTAATCATTTTTTTAATTTTAAAAAATATTTATAATTGAATAATTATTCAAAGACAAAAGGAATAACAAATATCCAAAAGCTGAGGACTTACCCAGAGTTACTTCCAATAATAAATACAATCAAGAAACTGAAAAAAAAAAAGCCAACCATGACCATTATTACCTATGTAACTGTAAAACTAACCAACGAGTTATCTATCACCTTGTTACGCCAGCTGCCATGGTTTTACAGTGTAGTTGTGGTCGCGGTCATCATGACTAATTTACTATGCTCTGATGGCAAAAACTACAAAAATAATTAAATATTATCAACACGACTATAATTATAGAGTAATGTTATTTTGACTCACACTTTGTGAGACACCATGTTGACATACTCATATTCACTATTGAATTGGATGTAGACCTCACCTAGTTTGGGTCCCACATCCAATCCAGAATGTGAGTGTGTCGACACAGTGTCCCAAAAAATGTGAATCAAAATAACATTTCTCATAATTATATCACGGCCGCTTTTTACCGCCACATATCAAGATTAATATTATTTGTACATTAAAGATAGACACTCACAGCAGATATCATAAAAAAAAAGGACACAAGAATATTTGAGGTTGATGGATGCACGGAGCAAAGGTCAGTAGTTCTCTCTAAATAGTGTCCACTATGAGTATCTTGCACCATAATAACATAATATACTATACGAAAGCATTCTCCTAATACTAAAAGAAAATTAATTAGTCTTCACTCTATGATTGCCTCCCTCTTCTACAAATATTGCTAAAATATATTATTATATTCATCGTGAATAGGATATTGTGCTGATGACTCAAAACTCATTCACTATTAGATAAGGTGTGAATCCTGCTTTTATGAAGTATGAGTTTACATGCTATTTTATACATAATGAGTATAAGTAACACATTTATTATATATGAAGTTGTTGACACATACGCTGATACATAATCACCTATTAGCCAATGGAAACCAACGTTCGTGGAAAGAAGACTGGTGAGCCATCATGAACAAGAGGAACACTAGCAAGAGAGCCACTCCCCATGGAGACCCTCCAGCCCTGTGCAGCGACTCCCTCTCCTCAGGCAAAGGTATTGGGAACGACCCTCCACTCGAGAGGCAGTGAACAACAAGCAACAACATAAGCGGAACGAGCGCAAGCAAGATCTTCACCTGAACGAGCAAGTCCTCGAACACGGACTCGTAGTTTATGTACCACGAGAAAGCCAACACGAAGAAGACGACAAACATGAAGAAGAATAGGTGTACTGGGAAAGAGAAGTATTCCCAGAAATAGTACTGGTTATGGTATCTGGCCATTTGAGGCAGTAATTCTATTAGAACTGTTACTCTTTCAGGTGTGTTCTTTGGAGCTTTCTAGGTTGGGGCTTGGATTTGAAGAGGCAGAAGGTTTGGTCAAAAAGGTTTATATAAGGAGTTGGACCTAGTTGGAGCGTGTTCACAACGCAGGAAGTTCATGATTGCCTTATTTTTTATTCTTTCGTAAGGGTATTTTTAAAAAAACTATTTGTTCATTTAGCCTATAATGAATAATGTTAATTATATGTCTAATAAGTAATAACCACAAGAATTTAATTTCAAATGAATTATTGCTTTGAAAATATTTTATACATGAGGAATGCTAAATATATAGTTCAAAAACAAAAGCAATGAATAAATACGAATCCTACGTGGTCCAATATAATTAAGAAAAAATAAAAAAAAGTGGCATTAAAATAGCAGGAACCAATGAAAACAAAACTCTAACTTCTTAATACTATTCGCAACAAAAGTACGAATTCAAATTCATACTAAATATATTTTTTTTATGTAAATACTTGTTATCTTATTAATAATAAGAATATTTAATCATGTTTACTATCTTAAAAGTCTCTAGTGATATATAATCGAATAATAATATAATTTTTTATTCTAATCATGTACTAAAAATTTAAAATTAATATAATATGATCTCAATACCACTTATTTTCTAGTCATTAAGTTGTTGTATGGCGTGGAATAAAAAGTAAAAAAGAAAAATGGAATAAGAAAAAAGGAAAAAAAAAAAAGAAAGATGCAAAGTGAATGAGTGATGTATCTGTCAATTTCGGAATGGCTTTTCCCGCTTTATATAGAAATTTGAGATTCTACCTTTTTTATTCTGGGCGATACATCTAGATAATCCCAGCAATGGTGAGAACAATTCATGGGTGAGATTCAAAATGGGTGTCATCCAATACGTGAATGCCAGATGCTACCGACAGTAGACAAGAAACGTGTGAGGTTGAGTAAATCAAGGAAGCGAAGTTTTGAAGCCACGAGGGTGCGGTTTGGGATAAACCGGGGCAAAGTGGTGTCATATCATTGGGAAAAGATGTGTGTTTTTAACTTTTTATGCAATGGGAGTCCCATATAATTATCGTTTGGATTTTGCCCGTCCCGTACCAGGTGTACCACACGCTGGCCATTTAATTACATTTATAAAGAGAAATTAAATTAATTATTGCATCTTTTAATATATTTAGCCACACTTTAAAACTTTAAAAATGTGGTTAATCGTCTATTACACTGAACTTCATCTTGGGTACCATACCCTTCACCTGCAATTTTCAAGCTTTATTCGAAGGGTTTTAGGTATCATACCTGGTAGAATTAGATCGATTTGCATATCCCTGCAATCCCTCTACAGGATGCATCTTTTACAATCACCCATGATGTATCGTTTCTTTTTCCTTATTTTGCTGCTTTCGGTTGTATCGAAAATATTCGTAGAGCTGTAATAATGCAACACATGTAGAATCTTGTGTTCTTCTTAGCTTGGGCCAGTATGGGTTAAATCCAAATATCATAATAGATGCTACGACGTGCATAACGCCAGTGGCAAGGCCCACATCCGGTAGTTGTCCCACCAATTTTATAATCCAATGGAAGATGATTATTCAAAAAGATTTTAAAACTTAAAGTAAATTTTAAAAAATATATTACTTATCTTAAACATGGCAATATATTACTTATTCTAAAGTGTTTTTTTTTAATCCACCAAAAAAACATGGCAATAAATAATGGGTGGATCAACCAAGAAGATACAACACCTATCTTTCATTGATTTAAGTGAAAATGAGTTTGCACCACTATTATTATTATTTTTTTTCTTAAATAGTAGGCTGTTACATTTTTAAGAACTTACTAGTTACTTATCCCATACATTGCACAGAGAATATAAATCAAATATTGTTAATTATAAATATTTGATATACATTTAATTTAGGTTTAATTTATTTTATTAGTTCCTATAGTGTCACTAAATTTCCAATGTCACATACTATGTTGCGGCACATTATGGGGTTGCGTATGTTGCTAATGCTAGTATTCTCAAATTAGGAAATAAATAATGGGATATCTCTCTACACCATGTTGTATCTCCCGCAAATTGAACTTGTACCGTGTTCCTTATCAATGTTGCATGAATAATATTTACTCTATAGTTTTCAAATTTCTTATATTTTTCTTTTAATTTGTTTCATTCTTTCTTTCGATGATGATCGGCAATTAATTGATACGTTGGTCATTATCAATCATAAAGCAAATTAAAGAATATAAGTGGGGGCTCAAGCGTTAAAACTAGAAAAAGGACCTTGTTGTAAAATGTAGTCTCAAAGTCCACACTGAAAATAAAAATATTGTGCTATGATATATCCCAACACAAGGGTCACCAATTTTTGCCAAAGACTGAAAATGAAAAGGTTTGTTTTAATGGCGCAAGTGATAAACAATGGAGTATATAAGTTACAAAAATTAAAAATAATTCAATTAATACGTATTAAATGATATTTAAGTGACAATGATAAACAAATAAAAAAGTATGTGATAAACTAAAATTATTAGAAGTGAAAGTATAAACTTAAATATAAAAAATATATTATATGAATAGTGATAATTCAATTTAGATTGGACTGGACTAATTTTAAAAACTAAATCCAATATCCGATTCAATTCATACAGTTTTTAGAGACACAAAAAGAAATCGGATCTAATCTTTTGTGATTTTTTTTATCGATTTTTTAATTTTGATCGAGTAGCCAATACGTATGTTGTAGATGTTAGGGTGTAAAAATTTCGTAAGAAATCATAAATTCAAATGATCAAGTTCTATTTTATTTTATTTTATTTATTTATTTTTTAAAATGGCCAAGTTGCTATCTTTTGGAACCTCAAAGAACCGTTCATTACCAATTAATACTATGCGCATAGAATCGGTCTCCATCAAGTGCTAAGAGTCGGTGAGGGTGAGTTCTGGTCCTGTTTGGTTGCTTGGAAGGTGAAGGAAATTGCACTGTGGCCTGTGCGATCAATTTGCGCAATGGCTGGAATGTTAAGAATTGAGAAGAGGATGGGAAGAGGAAGGTTAAGAATTGAAAATATAATTTTGAACTTATAATTGATCCAATGGCTGGAATGTATATTTTCACCTCTCACATATAAGAAACTCATTTTTGTTAAAACAATTACATATTTAAGTTGACTTTAATGTTCGATACAAGAAAAATATTTATTTTAAATTATTTTGCTAGATAAATAAATTATAATTTAATTATTTCAAAGTTGACTTTGAGGCTAGATAGTTTGTTTCACTAGAAATGAACAATTGTGATTCATATTTCTATTTTCATTACTAGCCATTAATTACATTGAGATTTTTAATTGTTTTGAGATATTTTTATTTTTAAAAGAAAAATCATGTGAGAGCTATTTTGATTGATTTTGGTTCTTTTCAAAAGAAATTGAAGAAAATATTTAGAGTAAAATGCAATCTGCATTTTCAAGTTGGTTTTAGTGCTTGAAATAAATTTAATATTTATTATATTTTATTCCTTCAGATATTTCAATTATAAATTATTAGTTATATTAAGTTGACTTTGGTGCTAGATAATTTATTTTACCACATATAGTCCATATATCTACGATCATTATATAGTCACTTTCTTGAGTCGATATGCGTGCAGTTTATAAATTGACAATATATTTTCTTTGAGGTTGTTAATTATTTTAATATTTTTCTATCTTTTTAAATGGAAAATCAAATGAGAGCAATTTCAATTGATTTCGACCCTTTTGAAAAGAAGCCGATGATAAAGCATTTAAAGTAAAATGGATTACGTTTTCCAGTCGACTTTAATACCTGATATAAATATAATATTTATTACTAGATATGAACAATCGTTATAGCCAGTCCATATTTCTACATTCGTCATATAGTCAAAACAAATTAATAACAATAAATTTTATTCCAGGTTCATAACTTGCATTTACCTTTCCTAACTAAAAATTAAGAAAAAGAATACTGAGCTTGACATCAAGATATGTATATTTTGGCTACTCTCAATCACTAGGTCCAAAGGTCTCCCACGGCCCCCTTTAATTCCTCTTTTTTCTCAATTTCACTACACACACACACACACACATAATCATCCTCTTACTAATTTTCATATTCTTCATCACCTACTTTTAGTTTCCCACTGAAAAATGACTTAAAGTAAAATAGATTACGTTTTGAAGTTTACTTTAGTACTTATTATAAATATAATATTTATTATAATTTATTTTACTGGATAAATAAAATAATATAATTGTTTTAAATTTTCTTGGGTGCTAGATAATTTATTTTACTATATGTCAACAATAGTTGTATTCTATGCATATTTCTGCATTCATTATGTAGTCAAAACAATTCATTATCTAGTCAAAACAAAGAACAATAAATGTTATTCCAGGTTCGTCACCTTAATAATTCAAAATTAAGAAAAAGAAAATTGAGCTTGACATCAAGATCTCAGAAAAAAAGTAAAATGTATTTTGACTACTCTCAATCACTAGGTTCAAGGTCTCCCACGGCCCGACTTTCTCATCCTCTCTTTTCACTATATATAAAGTGCCATTCTCTTACTACTTTTCATATCGTTCATCATATACTTTTAGTTCCCAACTGAAAAATGACTTTCAAGAATTTCCTACTCATCCTATGCCTCTTTGTCATGGTTACTCTCATCCCCTCAAAGGTAGCTGCTAGGGGCTTTCTAGAGACTTCCTTTAGCTTTATAGGAGGTATGTTTGGGCTTTGCTTTTTGTTTGTTATTGAACATTCAATCATAAAATGATCATAAAGGTTTGCCTACTCATGTTAATGATGAGTTTTTGTTTAACAATCAAGCTAAGATTCTTTCACAAATGATTGTGTTAACCGATAGAAATTGCATTCATTATTCATGCATTGCTGATTTTCAATACAAATGTGATGATGCACATCATTTCATTTTCCACAATTCAAATATTTGCAGTGAAGGATGTCAGAAAGACAAATGACCAAAGTGAAATTGGTGATAGAATGCTGGGCGCTGGTAATGGCTTGGATATAGCTGGTGAAAGTAATACATGTGTTTTTTTAGAGTTATCATGATTCCATGAATTGTTATGTCATTTATATGTTAAACTAAATTTTACTTATGTAACTTTAAAAATGACACTATTATATTGAAAAATTCATTGCCTATCTGCAACTAATACAGCAGAGGAATCAAAGATAAATCCAAAATCAGATGGCATAGTTGGAGGAGGACAAGGGATCCAATGTCGCAAGCAATGTTGCAGCCCACTATGGGGTTGCGTATGTTGCTAATGGGAAACCACATAAACTGGATTTATATAGAGATGTATCCATCTAGTAGCTAGTATTTTCGAATTAAGAATAAATAATGGGATCTCTCTCTACACCATGTTGTATCTATCGCAAATTCAACTTGGGACTGTGTCACTTATCAAAGTTGCATAAATAATATTTACCCTATGGTTTTAAAATTTCTTACATTTTTGTAATAATTTGTTTCATTATTTCTTTCGATTTTTTTTTATTTGGGCTTTCGAATTGTTACTGATGATGATCGGTAATTAATTGATGTATTGGTCATTATCAATCACAAAGCAAAGAATAGGTGGGGCTCAAACGTTAAAACTAGAAAAAGAACTTTGTTGTCCAATGCAGTCTCAAGTCCACAGCGAAAATACTGTGCTATATATATAACACAAGGGCCATCGAGTATGTAAGACCAAATTGTGAAGTGCTAAATATTTGCCAAAGACTGAAAAATGAAAAGGGTTGTTTTAAAGGGTGTAAGTAGTTCGCTCTGAATAACTTTTGAGTGAAAAATTAAACCGATCTAAATATTTTAAACTCTAGCGATTTAGATTGGATTGTAAATGTAGATTTTAAATTTAATTCAATTTGATCGAATTTTTATCAATTTGAATTAGATCGGTTTAATTGGTTTCTTATAAAAAATAAAATAAAATTTTAATAATATTAATTATAAGCTAAAAGTCACTTTTTTTTATACATAAACTAAAAGTAACTTAAGCCAACGAAATGAATAATCATACAAAAAATGAAAATAATTCAATTAATATATATATATAATGATATTTAAGTGACGATAATACATGCTTTAAAAATTATGTGAAAAATTAACATTATTAGGGGTAAAAATTAACAAAAAATTACATATAATTAGAATGGATATTGTGAAAACTTATGAAGCTGACTATTGGATTTGCATATACTCGATATTTCTACAATCATTATACAGTCATTTCCTTGAGTCGATACTTGTGCATCTTATAAATTGGCAATGTATTTTCATTGAGATTGTTAATTATTTTAATATTTTTCCATATCTCAAAATGAACAATCAAATGAGCGTGATTTCAATTGATTTTGACTTTTAAAAAGAAACTGATCGGAGAAAGCATTTAAAGTAGCATTAAATGGATTACGTATTCAAGTTGACTTTTGTGATCGCGACATATAAATAGAATATTTATTATAGTTTATTTTTCTAGACATATAAACTAATAATACATACAAACTAATAGACTGTGTAACTAATATAGAAATATGGATTGACCAGCGCAATTGTTCATATCTTACAATTACCTAATAGCTCAAAATTAATAAAAATGAAAATTGAGCTTCACATCATGAACTTAGAAAAAGAGTAAATACATTAGGACTATTCTCAATCATAAAGTCAAAGGATCTACGACAGCTCCGCTCCCACCCCCCCCCCCTCTTCTCTCTCTTCTCTTTTCAATGTATATAAGGCTAACTATCATTCTCCTACTAATTTTCATATTGTTCATCACCTACTTTTAGTTTCCTATTGAAAAATGACTCTAAAGAATGCGCTACTCATACTAGGTCTGTTGATCATGGTTGTTCTCATCCCTTTAAAGGTAACTCCCAGGGGTTTCCCAGAGACTTACTCTAAAACAGGTATATTTGAGCTTTGCTTTCTGTAGATGTTGCCTGCCTCCTCATTAATGATATGCTTTCCCTTTGAAATTATTATGTTCTTGTTTAACAATCAACCCCAGATTCTTTCAAAAATGATTGTGTCAATTGATAAAAACTGCATTCATATCATTCGTGCATTGGTGATTTTCATTGCAAATGCAATGGTGCATATCACATCATGTTCCACAATTTAAATGTTTGCAGTTAAGGATGTTAGAAAGGCAAATGATCGGAGTGAAGATGGTGATGGAATGCTAGGTATCGAAAATGGCATGGATATGTCTAGTAAAGGTAATATATGCATTTATTTTTTTTTCAAAGTTGTCATGATTCCATGAATAGATTTCATCTATATGTTGACTAAATTAATCTTATGGTACTTAAAAAAAACAAAATGATATACTACTATATTTACAACAAATTATTGCCTATCTACAGCTAATATTGCTGAGGAGTCAAAGATAGATCCAGGATTAGATAGCATGGGTGGAGTAGGACTTCAAGCGCCCAGATGTCGCGTACATTGTTGCTACTTTCCGTATTTTTGCGTATGTTGCTAATGTAAAACCACATGAACGAGTATATATATATATAGCTTAATAATTAACAACAAATAACGTATGGGGTATCAACGCAGTGTTATGTCTGCCTCAAATTGAACTTGTGAGCAATGTTCACGATAATCGGACTTGACCAGTTGAACCGAGGACCAGATACTCTTATATTATGTTTTGATAAGTGCAAAAAAAGAACATCATTTTTCAGAAATCGGTCAAAAGCGAGAAAAAAAAATCAGTTAAAAACCCGCTGACCGCTAGTATCGAAGGCAATTCAGCAGTTCAACGACGGGACAAAAAATTGTGACCGCCAGAAAAAGTGCTTTGCTTTGCATTATCTTTTGGAAGAAAATGGGGGAGGGATGCGACGTCGGTATTGATTATTGAAGGGAGGAATGAAGTGAAGGGGCCTGCTATGGTTTTTCATAATGTCATTAGATTGGTTTTATTTCATGGGCCACTTAATTCACCTAGTTCTTTTTAAACATAAGGCCTCATGATACAGACCAAAAATCAAGACACTAACACAAAAAAAAAAAGACACACCTTTTATTTTTCCTAATGTGAGGTGGCGTATGCTATGCATATTTTTGGAAAAGACATTTCCTTCCAGCTGTGAAGATGATTAAGAATCTCAGTCGTGACCAAATGAAAACTCATGACAGATAAAGCAAAAACTACTACATTTAAACATAACTTTATATGACATTATTAATAGATTTTTTTTTTGGCTAAAAGAATAATTAGATCTTCATATGTGGTTAGCAGACTTGGCCTGGTGATTAACTTGATCAAGATATTTGGTTACTGATTGAACAAAATATAATTAAACTCATATATAAAAATACAATTTAGTGTAGCTAGTTATATGAGTATATATAATTTATGACGCTTAATAATTAAACTCGATGGCTCGAGTAGTGGGAAAGGAGCGGTCTCTTTGGGTTCGAGCCTTTCCACTGAAATTTTTGGAAAATTCCGCTGATGCTCTCTCTCCAGTCTGGATGTGGTTCAATAATTGGGTGGGTCACTTGACGATTCCACAAAAGCCGACCGGTTCGCCTTGATTTTGACCAAGGTTTTATTTGTAGAACCGATCAAATACAGGAACTTCATCAAACCCACGGTTCACTAATTTTCGGTCTGAATGGTAGGTCCGGATTGATTATAATAACTATGTCTTCATATAAATATACGAGTGTATATAATATAATGGAAAAAATACAATTAATCCTATGAATTTTAGGACAGATGCAATTTAACCTATGACTTTTATAAAAGTGTAATTTGACACCCTTTACTTTTCAAACGATGTGAAATAAACCTTTTGTTAGTTTATCATTCAATTTCTCTGTTAAAATGTCATGTGTCAATCACCTTTATAATATGAATTTAATTTCTATGCATTGATAGTGTAAAATTTTTTCGTACAATCATCCAATCATGTATTAACATATAAGCCACCATGATAGTTAATTTTTATACCCACTACTTGAAAAGTTATTCAAACTAAATATTTTCAATCGAATGACAATCAATTCATCAAAATTAAACTCATATAATAGTATAGACAAAATTATGCTTCCTCTTTCATTCCTAATTACTAATCGTAATTCCTAGTTGTTCCCAAACTCCAATGACAATATCACATAGCTTTGGGGTGTCTATGTGGGAAGGGGGCAGCAGCCACAATGCAAGGATGTAGGCCGACGATGTCCACAGCAGAGCCCCGGTGGAGGTGGCGAGCTCGCGATGGCTCTGAGGGCAAAGATGCTTTGCATGATAGTGTGCGAGTCAGAAGGCGGTGTCGCAATGGCAAAGAGGGGGACTCAAACGTGGCGGTGTTGCGCGACGTTGCAATGACGTGACGGTGAAGGCTATTGAGTAACTGAATGTATTATTATTATTTCACTGATCAGCAAAGTAGCTATATATAGTACATGAGTTTTGGTTACTTCTAACTAACTACGTGGAGTAATAAGTACAAGTTCTAACTGAATAACAACCACTGTAATGCTAATTACATAAGTTCTAACTGAATAACTACTACTGTGATATATATACATCAATACTCCCCCTCAAGATGGCATGAAAATGTCTTTGATGCTCATCTTGGACAACAAATTACTGAATTGTGGTTACGTAATGGTTTTGTCAATAAGTTCGCTTAATCGATCTTGAAAGTGCATACATGAATTAATCGAATAGTGTCATTTTGAACTTTTTCGCGGATGAAATGACAATCCACTTCTATGTGTTTAGTATGTTCATGATATGTTGGATTGGAAGCAATGTGAATAGCTGCTTGACTATCGCAATATACAGCTGCTGAAGTGTGAGGGATGTGAAAATCTTGAAGTAAGGACTGCATCCAAGATAACTCACTAGCTACTACAGCAAGGGCCCGATATTCTGATTCTGCTGAAGATCGTGATACAGTAACTTGCTTCTTTGATTTCCATGATACTAATGAGTCTCCAATGAACACACAAAAGCCTGAAACTGAACGCCTTGTGTCTGGACATGAAGCCCAGTCCGCATCAGCATAAGCACGAAGATGAAGAGATGAATTTGCAGCGAAGAATATTCCTTGACCTGGGGACTGTTTCAGATATCTTAGTAGATGATGGATGGCTTGGAGATGGAGAGTTGTTGGCTTTGAAGAAAATTGGCTAAGTTTATTTATGGCATATGCTATGTCTGGGCGTGAAATAGTTAGGTAGAGAAGTCTACCAATCAGCCTGCGATATTGACTAATGTCAGAAATGGGTTCTCCTGCATCTTTGCTTAGTTTGAGTGTTGGGTCCATAGGTAGCTTTGCTGGTTTTGACCCTAGGAAACCTGTTTCTTCTAGTAATGACAAAGTATATTTCCTTTGAGATAAAAAAATGCCATCCTTAGATCTTGCAATCTCTAGGCCAAGAAAATACTTGAGAGAGCCTAAATCTTTTAATTTGAACCTTTTTTGTATGATCAACTTCACTTCTTGGATTAGAGAAGGATTAGGACCTGCCAATATAATATCATCTACATATACTAACAAAGCAACAAAAGAGGAATTAGAGCCTTTAGTGAATAAAGAATAGTCATTTTTGGATTGTGTGAAGCTAGCTTCAAGAAGAACATCAGTAAAAGTAGAGAACCATTGTCTTGAAGCTTGTCTCAAGCCATAAATGGATTTATTTAGTTTACAAACAAGGTTCTCCCCCTTATTATGATAACCTAAGGGCATATCCATATAAATTTCTTCAAATAAATCACCATTAAGGAAGGCATTATTTATATCTAGTTGTAACAAATGCCATCCTTTTACTGCTGCCAAGGCTAATAAGACTCAAACATTAGAGAGTTTAGCTACAGGGGAGAAAGTTTCAATGAAATCAAGACCAGCTTGTTGAGTATATCCCTTAGCAACCAACTTAGCTTTATACTTGTCTACACTTCCATCTGGTTTGTATTTAACCTTATAAACCCATCTACATCCAATGGTATGTTTATTTGGTGGAAGAGGGACTAAGGTCCAGGTATTATTGGATTCCATGGCTTCTAATTCAACTTTCATGGCCTGTTGCCATTCAGGGATTTTATATGCTTGATAATAAAACTGAGGTTCAAAAACTGAAGAAACTTGCATTAAAAAATTTTGGTATTCTAGACTGATTTTGTCATAAGATATATAATCTGAAATGGGGTAGAGGCATGTGGTGGTGGATAAATTGTTGCAATGATATTGACTCAAGTATGGAGGAGGTTTATGGATTCTAGTAGATTTTCTAATAGGTAAAGTATCTACAAAGCAGGAGTGTTCCTAGTTATTTTCGCAAAGATTTAATTTGGTAAGCTAACTACATCAGTTAAAGTTTGGTTATCATTCATACTCGATTCTGTAGGAGTGTGAGTATTAGTATTTGTGGGCTGAATAGGTATTTGGTTAAGAAAGGTGAAATCGATAAAGGTTTTGGTAAGACCAAGTCTGGGAAAGGATCAATGATATTGGTTAAAGGTTGTTTCTGGTGAAAAGGGAATACATTCTCATGAAAGACAACATCTCTAGAAATAAAAATTGACTTCTGATTGAGGTCATAAATTTTGTATCCTTTATAACCTTGTGGATAACCTATGAATATACCTGCAATAGCCCTAGGACTAAATTTATGTCTTGAAGAAGCTAAAGTTGAAGCATAACAAGAACAACCAAAGGTCCTTAAGATACTAAAATCAGGATCTTTTGAATATAGTTTTTCATAAGGTGTTTGATTTTTTAAAACTTGAGATGGGGTTCTGTTTATAAGATAAGTGGCTGTTGTTATACAATCACCCCAAAATTCTATAGGAACTTGAGATTGAAAAAATAAGGCTCTAGCTACATTTAATAGATGCCTATGTTTTCTTTCAACTATAGAATTCTGTTGGGGAGTAGCAACACATGAAAATTGATGTGAAACACCCTTTTCAAGTAAGAAATCAGTTAATGCAAGTTCCCTTGCATTATCGGATCTAATGCACTTGATATTAGTTTGGAACTGAGTTTTTACCATAGCAAAAAAATGTTTAAGTTTGTTTGTAGCTTCAGATTTTGTTTGTAATAAACAAGTCCAGGTATATCGACTATAATCATCTACAATAGTTAGAAAATCTGTGACATATGTTTCCTTTTGAAAAGGTCCCATGTATCACAATGTATAAGATCAAAGGTTTTTCTGCAAAATGATTATTAGATTGGAAAGATAATCTGCATTGTTTGGCTAATGGACAGATGGAACATTTATCTATGTCACAAGAGTATTTGTTATTAATGGAATCAACATGAGTTACAGTGAATTTTATTGTATAATAAGAAAGTGGTTTGGAAGATATATGTCCTAATCTAGAATGCCAAGTATATGGGGAAACTTTATTTGAGACAACTGAATTACAAATAGAATTGGAAACAAACTGTAAAGAAGGAACACTAGTTGAGCATGATTGAGAAGGATGAAAGACATAGAGACTATGATCCACTTCACCCTTGCCAATCATCTCCAAAGATATTTTCTCACAGACAAGAAATGATTATCATCATGAACAAAAATATGGGATTAGTTAGCATTAGATAACTAATTGATATGATGTTAAAGGAGAAGGTTGGAACATATAAGACTTTCTGAAGTATAATTCCTGAGCAAAGATTTATGGTGCCAATACCAATTGCTGGAATTTTGAGTTTATTTGGCAAAGTAACATAAGAATTTGTGATTTCTTCAAAAGTATCAAATTTAGATTTTGAATAACTAATGTGATTAGTTGCTCCAGTCTAATATCCAAGAATTAGAGTTTATATTATAGTGAGATACAAAGTAGATAAAACTATACTGCGGTGTAAGGAAACAAGTTTCTTGATTATCATTTGAGGTCTTTGATCCAAAGAAATTGTGATTGCAAAGATAGCCATCAAATTCTGATATTGAAGTTGAGTCATTGGAGCAGAGGGATCAAGAGATGCCACAACAGATTTTCAGCCACCATATTTATTGAGGCTCTTGTTGAAGGATTTCTTCCTTAGGCTTATATCCTGGAGGATATCCATGGAGTTTATAGCATTTATCAACAAAGTGTGTCCTAACAGATCACAATGAGAACATTTGGGCGATTCTTTTTAGTTTGATGATATTGAGGATTCTTTGAATCGGCTTTTGGACAAAGAAACACTAGAGGTGCATCAAGAGTAGAACTTGAAGCGTAATGCATCTTTGCCTTTCTTCTTGGCTTACAAGAGCAAAAGCTTCGTGAGATTGAAGGAAGAGGCTTCATTAACAAGATCTCAAGCTCTAACTTGATGATATGAATCATTAAGTCCCATGAGAAAGACTATGACATATTCTCGTAATTATGATGAAGATATGCTTGATGTGCAAAGACAAGTGCAAGAAAGTGAAAGACTAAATTGGTTGAGTTCTTCCCAAAGACATTTCACTTGGTAAAATATTGATTAACGTGATAAGGAACCTTGAGATAGATTTACCAATTCTTTTCTCGATTTGATATTTCCTCGACCGCTTTTGTTGATGAAATCTTGCATGAAGGTCTTGCCAAATGGAGACAAAGAGACCAAAAATGATGCTTGAAGCAATTTCGCCTTGGATACACTGAGGATCCAAGAACAATGAAATCATTCACCCTTTCCATCTTGCATGGGCAAAGGGCACTAGCATTTGGATCAGGAGGTGAAATAGAACCATCAACAAACCAAGTTTGTTCTTGGCATTTAAAGCCATTTCCATGGACCTCTTCCATGAAACAAAATTCTCACCGGTCGACTTGAGAAACAAGAGTTAGTCCCCGGTTGATCCGAGGAATGAAGAAGAAAGTATGGGTTGAAAGATTGATCATGCTCTGACGCCATGGTCGAGAATGAGTTTGAGCAAGAAATGCACTTTGCGTGATGCGAAGAAAGGAAACGCAAGAAACGCAGTAAAGTTTCAAGAAGCTTGCTGAGAGAGAGCGGAAGATTGTTTATCACCGATACCATATTGAGTAATCGAATGTATTATTATTATTTCACCGATGCTAAAGTAGCTATATATAGTACATGAGTTTTGGTTACTTCTAACTAACTACGTGGAGTAATAAGTACAAGTTCTAACTGAATAACAACCACTGTAATGCTAATTACATAAGTTCTAACTGAATAACTACTACTGTGATATATATACATCAATAAAGGCAGCAAGGATAGGCGGAGATCTGAACGGCTAGATGACTTTTGGGGACTAGGCACCTGCAGCAGAGGTGTGGGTTGCACGATGGAGATTGTGGCAGAGCTGACGGTGGCAAAGAGGGATACAGGTGAGAGAGCGAAGTGAGGGTTGGGGTTCCTCTCTTGTTACCATCTTCTCTGTTATTTCTTTTTTTTTTTTAATTTGATTGTCAATTTGGCCCCTTTCATCTTGTTTCTTGAGGATGAGAGAGATACTTGAGTGTGTTTTTGGTGCATCGCGTGGGTTTCATTTTGGTTTTGAGCTGTTCTTTGGTTTCATTTTGTTTCTGGCCTTGGTGCTTATGGTGCATGGCTATGGTGATAATAGAGATTTCAGTGGGTTGTGATTTGCGTCGTTATTTTTTTTTTTCACCTTCCTTTTCTGGTTGAGAGGTTTTGACTTGACTATGGGGATTTATGATAGGTTGTTTTTGGCGTGTTTGGAAAGATGAAGATGATAGTGGCTATTGATGATGTCATGCGCGTTTCTAGAGTTAGGAATATAAAAGAAGGTAATTTTCTCCATAAAATTAAGTATGAGATTGACACATAACATTTTAACCGAGAAACTGAATGATAAGTTAATAAAATATGAGTTTTGAACAATTTGAAAAATATAGGTGTCGAATTACACTTTTTATCAAGTCAGAGGCTAAATTACACCACTCTAAACTTCAGGTGTTAATTGCATTTTTCTCTAATATAAATATAGATTAGCTTAAATATATTTTTGATTCATAAAAAATGAGCAACTTTTGATTTTAGTCCTTAAAAAAAGATTATTTTATTTCAGTTTAAATATTTTTAAAAATGTTTGGTTTTAGTTCCTGTTATTAAACGATTTATGTCAAATTTTTTAATTGACTACTGAAATGGTTAGTCCATTTAATTTCACATGATAATCAATAATTATACATGGCAAAGACTAGAGCTAAATAGATTTTAAAATGTTTGGATTAAAACCAAACAGAAAAAGTTTTAGGGTCTAAGACTAAAATTTACTCATTTTTTAAAGACCAAAAAATATTTAAATAATATGTATTTTATTATATTTCAATTGAATCAATTTAATGCTGGTTAAACTAGTGAACAATTGAACTAGGAGTTTATTCGGTTCAGTTTTCATAACATTGCTTGTGAGTTATCAACATTCATAACTAATATTTCCCGTGTAGTTTTCAAATTTCTTACATTTTTGTTATAATTTGTTTCATTCTTTCTTTTGACTTGTTTTATTTTTTGGGCTTTCGATTTGTTAGATAGATGGTGTTTTTATTTTTTGGGGTCAAGATGATGATTGGCAATTAATTGATATATTGGTCATTATCGATCATAATGAAAAGTTTGAACAAAAATATCACAAAGCAAAGTTTGAACCATAAAACAAAAACTGATTATATCAAATTTTTGAACCGGCTAATGGAAAGGTTAGACCAAAAATATCACAAAGCAAAGTTTGAACCATATGTGCGTGTTTGGAGCTTTGAAATCTTTATATCCTTGGGACTCTGCATCGGAGATGTTGCACTCATTGGCCTTTTATATATAAAAAAAAAACATAGAGACAAAAAAAATTAATTCTCTGGTCACTTACAAAATTTTTAATCCACCATGTGACCACCTCTGGCACATATTTGTTGGCTTGGGAGCTTGGCGTTTCACTACAAAGATAGAAGTAAAAAAACCATTTGAATTTTTGGTCTTCGGCAAAATTAGACGTACTTCAGAATTTGGTCTTGCACTCTTGTGTACTTAAAAGTCCCTTTTGTGGTACAACATAAAGTGTGGGGTCCAGCCGGTGGGCTCCACTATTGAAAAATTGAAAGAAAACAGGGGAGAAGAGAGAATTTTCAACGCATGCACAGTGCACGCGTGATGATTTTGGTGCTGCGAAACACGCGAACAAGTTTTTCTCCTGCAGCTGTAATATGCAGATCGCGTTTACACTGCAAGAACCTCTATAAATAGAGGATTTCGAAGAAGCTGAAGACACAAGTAGAAGCAGCAAAAAATAGAGAGCTGTAAATGAGAGAGAAAAATAGAGAGTGTGAGTAAATCTTAGAGAGTGTAGGGTATGCATGGGCATATATACTGGGAATATTTTTTAGATATCATCTCTATTACTCCTTGGTACTGTAAAATTGTAGTATCTGAATAGGAGGGTTCTCACTGGGATACACTATATTTATCTCTTGGTTTGGAGAGTGTGGAAAGGATATTTTGTAATTATCCTAAATATAGTGGAATATTTTTCAAAGTTTGTCAAGTGGTTTTTCCTCTGGTATTTGGGGGTTTCCATGTTAAAAATTCATGAATAGTACTATTTGTAAATAGTGACTAATGGGCCCCACAATGAATAGTGATACATGGGTCCTACCATAGAAAATTTTACTATTCACCACTGATACTTATTTTGTTGCGTTGCGTTGATTGGTAGATTTAATTCTATCAGATTTAATTTTGGTACTCATTGTCACACATTAGCATCATTTAATTACATTGTGAATCAGTCTCTGAGCCCAACAAGTGGTATCAGAGCTTTAGTATGGTGGGATTTATTCTTAGTATACTCTATAGTTGCAGTTTAATTTGATCTTTCACATCAGAAAAGAATTTCTCCCTGGTACTTGAAGAGCCACTTGGTGTCAGAAGTGGGATTGAGCTCAGGACTGCGCTGTGTATATTAAATGGAGGAGAATATGGGTACCATGATCAAGCTAACAGCAGCAAATTGCTCCATTTGGTTGCCAAAAATGGAGGATATACTTTTCTATAAGGATTTGTATGATCCTGTATAGAAGGGAGATACAAGACCAGAAGACATGTCAGAAGAAAATTGGAAAAAGATGCACCAGAAGGCCATTGGGTTAATTAGGCTGTGGGTGAATATCTGTGTATTCCACCATGTGGCCACAGAGACAAATACCCATACTCTGTGGAAGAAGTTAGAAGATCTCTATGAGAGAAAGACTGCATACAATAAAGCTTTCACAATTAGAAAGCTGGTGAATCTCACGTACAGAGATGGAACGTCTGTTGCTGAGCACTTGAGTGACTTCCAAGATATGGTGAATTAGTTAAGCACCATGCAGATAGTGCTGGATGATGAGTTACAAGCACTATTACTTTTTAGTTCTTTGCCAGATAGCTGGGAGACCTTGATGGTGTCACTGAGCAACTCTACTTCAAGTGGAAAACTGTCTTTAGTTCAAGTCAAAGATAGTATATTCAATGAAGAAACCAAAAGAAAAGACTTAGTGGAAATTGATAATTCCCAGGCCTTTGTTACAAATAATAGGGGGAGAAGTAAGAGCAGAGGACGGTCCAGCAAACTAAAGGATCGATCACAGTACCAGCCAAGAAGAAAGTTTATATGTTACCATTGCGGCGAAAAGGGGCACGTCAAAAGAAATTGTAAGGCTTGGAAGAACAGTGACAATAAAAATTGAAGGAATCAGGATGCGACTGATAATGAAAATAGTACAACTCCTGTGACAAATGGGGAAATGGTGTTGCTCTCTTTTGCAAATGAAAAATGTCATGTTGCAAATTCATGTGTTGAATGGGTCGTTGACTCAGTGGCTTCGTATCATGCCATACCCAACAAGGAATTCTCTACTTTGTACAAAGAAGGAGACTTTGGCAAAGTAAATATGGGTAATAAAAGAAATTCTGACATTGTGGGAATTGGTAATGTGTATATTCAAACAAATATAGGATGTGCACTGACATTGAAGAATGTGCAACATGTGCCGGATTTATGCTTGAATTTGATCTTCATGCATGCTCTGGATCTATCCGGATACCATAGTAACTTTGGTGATGGTAAGTGGAAGCTCTCCAAAGGTTCGATGGTGATTGCCAGGGGAGCAGTGCATAACACTTTGTACAAAACTCAAGTTAAGCAGATCAGAGGGTTGAATGCAGTTGAAGATGATGCTTCGCCAAATTTGTGGCATAAAAAACTGGCTCATATGAGTGAAAAAGGATTGCAGATTTTGACTCAGAAATCCCTTATTCCTTATGCCAAAGGTACAAAATTAAATCCTTGTGATCATTGTTTATTTGGCAAGTATCATAGAGTATCTTTCAGCAAAAAGTTAAAGCTAAAGAAGAATATTTTGGATATGGTTTACTCTGATGTATGTGGTCCCATGGAGGTGGAGACTTTGGGTAGTAGCAAATATTGACGTTCATTGATGATGCTTCACGAAAAGTGTGGATTTATTTCCTAAAGAGGAAGGACCAGGTGTTTGAATACTTCAAAAGGTTTCATGTCATGGTAGAGAGAGAAAGAGACCTTTGAAGTGTCTTCGCAGTGACAATGAGGGAAAGTACATTTCCCATGAATTCAAGAACTATTGCTCTAAACATGGCATCAAACATGAGAAAACGGTTCTTGGCACTCCATAGCGTAATGGTGTGGCCGAAAGAATCAACAGAATCATTATGGAGAAAGTCAGATGTATGTTGAGAATGGCTAAACTGGCTAAGCCATTTTGGGGTGAAGCTGTTCAAACTGCGTGCTACTTAATTAACAGACCTCCGTCTGTTCCTTTGGGCTTTGACACTCCAGAAAGAGTATGGTTCGGACATGATGTTAGTTACTCTCATTTGAAGGTATTTGGATGCAAAGCCTTTGCTCATGTAAGTAAGGAGCAGAGACAGAAGCTTGATGATAGAGTCATTCCTTGTATATTTATAAGCTACAGAGATGAGGAATTTGGCTATAGGCTATGGGATCCGGAAAAGAAGAAGATTATTAGAAGCAGAGACGTAGTGTTTCATGAGCAAGAAACTATGTCGAATTCTACTATTCCAGAGAAAACTAATGAATCTGGTGGTAAGGTTGATTTTACACTAGTCACTCTTCCTAAAGAAAATGCCACAACAAGGGAACAAGTTCAAGACCAAGAGGTTGACGACGAGCTAGTAATTGATGATGCTGGAGATAGAGGAGGTGTTGAGCAGGGGGAGCAATCTCAAACACCACAGCTTAGAAGATCTAGTAGACAGCGACAACCATCCAGCAAATACCCAGATCGGAGTATGTCCTTCTCACTATGAGGGGGAGCCGGAGAGTTTTGAAGAAGGTTAGACTCATAAGGATAAAGTTCAGTGGTTCAAAGCCATGCAAGAATAGATGAATTTCTTATAGAAGAACAATACTCATGAGCTGGTGAAACAGCCTGAAGGAAAGAAAGCCTCGAAGAACATATGGATGTTCAAGCTAAAGAAAGATGGTAACAAGCTAGTGAAGTACAAGGCTCGCTTGGTTGTAAAAGACTTTGCTCAAAAGCGAGGGATAGATTTTGAGAGATTTTCTCTCCAGTTGTCAAAATGAGTTGTATTCGAGTTATACTTGGATTAACGGCTAGCTTGGATTTGGAGCTTGAGCAATTAGATATGAAGACTGCGTTTCTCCATGGTGATTTGGAGGAAAAGATCTACATGGATCAACCAGAAGGATTGGAGGAGGCTGGAAAGGAGAACATGGTTTGCAGATTGAAGAAGAGTTTGTATGGATTGAAACAGGCTCCTAGACAATGGTATAAGAAGTTTGACTCATTCATGGTAAGTCATGGATATACCAGGATAGATGCGGATCATTGTGTATATGTTAAAACATTTCCTGGTGATAAGTTTATCATTCTTCTGTTATATGTAGATGATAAGTTGATAGTTGGACAATAAGCAAAGATGATTGGTGATTTGAAAAAGAAGCTATCAAAGTCCTTTGATATGAAAGACTTAGGCCCTGCAAAGCAAATTCTGGGCATGCAAATTTTGCGAGACCGGATGGCTAGAAACCTTTGGTTATCACATACAAGAAAGATATGTGGAGCAGGTTCTAGGCAGATTCAATATGAAGAATGCTAAAGCAGTTAGCACACCATTGGCTAATCATTTCAAACTCAGCAAAAGGAGTTGTCCAACTACTTATGAAGAAAAAAAAGGCCATGGATGATATTCCTTACTTCTCTACAGTGGGGAGTTTGATGTATGCTATGGTCTGTACTCGGCCAGATATCGCTCATGTAGTTGAAGTTGCTAGCAGGTTTCTTTCCAATCGAGGTAAAGGCCATTGGGAAGCTGTGAAGTGGATCTTAAGATACCTGAAGGGTAGTTCAAGAATGTGCTTGAGCTTTGGAAGACCAGAACCAGTTTTGGAAGGCTATACAGATGCTGATATGGCAGGTGATCTGGAAAGTAGGAAATCTACTTCCGGATTCGTGTTTACTTTTGCAGGTGGAGCTGTGTGTTGGTAGTCAAAACTACAGAAGTGTGTTGGCTTGTCCACTACTAAGGCAAAATATGTTTCTATGACTGAAGCTGGGAAAGAAATGCTCTGATTAAAAAGATTCCTTGAACAATTGAGAATGAAGCAGAGTAGGTTCATTATTCATTGCGACAATCAAAGTGCTTTGGATTTGAGCAAGAATGCGATGTATCACTCGCGAACGAAACATGTTGATGTTAGGTACCATTGGTTACGTCAAACAATAGAAGAAAAGCAATTTAAGCTGGAGAAGATTCACAATGATGAAAACCTTACTGATATGATGATAAAAGTAGTAGCACGAGATAAGCTTTAACTCTGTGCCGAGTTGATCGGTATGGATTCCAGATGATTTCTCCTAGATTATTTCCCCATCGGCTGGAGGAGGAGAATTGTGGGGTGCAGCCGGTGGTCTCCACTATTGAAAAATTGAAAGAAAACAAGGGAGAAAAGAGAATTTTCAACTCATGTACAGTAATTTTTTTTTACTGTGCACGTGCGTGTGATGATTTTAGTGTCGTGAGACACGCAAACAAGTTTTTCTCCTGCAGCTGTAATACTCAGATCACGTTTACTCTGCAGGAACCTCTATAAATAGAGGATTTCAAAGAAGCTAAAGATATAAGTAAAAGCAGTGAAAAATAGAAAGCTATAAGTGAAAGAGTATTATTCTCTGAGACTGTGAGAGAAAAATAGAAAGTGTGAGTAAATCCTAGAGAGTGTAGGGTGTAGGTATATACATCGAGAATATTTTTTGGGTATCATCTCTATTACTCCTTGGTACTGTAAAATTATAGTATTTCAATAGGAGGGTTCTCACTAGGATATACTATATTTATCTCTTGGGTTGGAGGGTGTGGAAAGGATATTTTGTAATTATCGTGAATATAGTGAAATATTTTTTGGAGTTTGTCCTATGGTTTTTCCGTCGGTATTTGGGGGTTTCCACGTTAAAAATTTGATATGTAAATTTCTTAATTTGATATGAATTGTAGTACTCATGAATAGTACTCATGAATAGTAATATGTGGGTCCCATCGTAAGAATTTTTACTATTCACCAGTGATACTTAACTGCACGGCACTGATTAGTAGATTTAATTATATCAGATTTAGTTTTGGTACTCATTACCACACATTGGCATCATTTAATTACACTGTGAATTAGTCTTTGAGCCCAACATAAAGCACAATATTTTCGTTGTGGACTTGAAGTCTTGAGCTCCACATTTTGTGACAAAGTTAGTGTTCTAGAAAATTTTCGTACTAACTTTTGGACCCTGACTGATCTTTGCTTTATCACCGGTGGTCATCTATATATCAATTAATTGTTGATAATGATCAATAACAAGTTGAAAGTAAGAGTGCAGTAAAATATAACAAAAAAGGTAAATGAATTCGAAAATTATACTGTAAACATTATTCATGTAATTTTGATAACTGACACAATCACAAGATATGTGCGAGTTACATGCATATTTCATGGATGACTATTCAGATTGCTACAAAGACAAATGGGTAAGAGATTCCACCATGCTTTATTTCTTAATTCTAAGATTGTTACTAGATTGATACACCGATAATGTATCCAATTTATGTAGCTTCACTTTAGCAACAAAAGCATGGCCGGTTTGGTAAGATGCAACAAACATTGCATTGGTTGCCATGTCCTACTCCACCCATGCCATCTAATCTAGGATTGCTCTTTGATTCGTTTGCTTTATTAGCTGCAAATAGGAAATAGCTTTTTGTAATATAGTAGATCATCACTTCTTTTTTCAAAGTTACATAAAAGCTAATTAACATATAAGTGACATAATCATATAACAGCCATGAAATCATGGCAATTCTGAAAGAAAGAACACAAATATTACCTCCTTCACCATGCACATCCACCTTATTGCCAGCACTGGACATTCCACCACCCTTTTCACTATGATCAATTGTCTTTTTAACATCCTCAACTGCAAATGTTTGAATTGTAAAAAATGAATGTGATTTTTAGCAAATGATACTTGATACAATCATTTGTGAAAGAATTTTAGCATGATTATTAAACAATAACATAAAAGGGGAAGATCATCCCTAATGAGAAAGCAGCCCTTTAATTTATAACCATTTCAATATTTTATGATTTAGTGCTCTTCAACATATATAAAAAGCAATGACAAACTAACCTGTTTTAGAGTTAGAGAAAGTATCGGAAAAATCCCTAGCAGATGTCTCTGATGAGATAAGAACAATTATGGCCAAGAGGCTCAGGATGAGAAAAGCATTCTTGGAAGCCATTTTAAATATGAAAATAAATTTAGTTGATGAAAGATATAAAAATTAGTAGGAGAACGATACTTTATATATAGGGGATAGAAAGAGGGGGGAGAAATCAAAAAGTAAAAGAATGGACCTCAACTTGATGGTTCAGATTAGTCAATATAAATTTATTATTTTTTAAGGATCTTGAATTTCAGTTATAAAATGTATTTATAAGTTATGAAATTGAAGCAATATTTATTGTTATGAATTTGAGTTGACCATGTAATGAAAGTAGAAATATGAGTTGATTATCAAAATTGGACCCACTCCTTATTGTTTATTATCACTCCCTATTAAATAAACTTTTATTCAATTGTTTTAAATGCCCCATCATTTCCTTATTGTTATTCTTTCCTTTTATAAACTTTTATTTTATAAATTTTTTTTCATATTTGACTCATTTTCTTTTATTTTATATTAAAACCAACAACAAACTTTTGTTGAGAGCTATTTTGATTAATTTTGGTCCTAGTCAAAAGAAACCGAAGAAAGTATTTAAAATAAAATACTTACTATATGTTTTATTTCAAGTTGATTATAGTACATGATAAAAATACAATATTTATCACAGAGGGAGAAAGAGCATGCAGTGGACCACTCCCTATAATAAATATTGTACTTTTATCATGTACTATAATCAACTTGAAATAAAAAAATTTAATGATATATGTAAAATGACTAGATATTGATGAATATTTAAAACAAGATTTTGTTATTTTAAAGAAATTAACATGATTCCTTCACGATGAAAATGAGTGTTACATTATCATTTAAAAGTTAATATAATTATGTATGATTAGATATCTGTGTAATTTTTTTTCATCAATGGTGCATAAAAATAAATTCTATTTTTAAACTTCGAACTCAATTTTAAGTTAATTAAAAAGGAAAAAATCTTGTTGCATTTTTAGGATGTTGAATGACACATTTATATGTTTCAGACTTTTCATCATAAATGGATAGTTATAAATTTTTAAAATTTAAATTTGATTGTACATAGAGAAAAAAAAAAGAAAAAAATTCAGTGATTTAAAAACTTGAGTGATTTTAGACTTCATATAATAATTTTTTTGTAGGTTTCTTTTAGATATAGATGCCTTCATACTTTTTTAGTCAATCTTTAATTCTGTAATACTTTTGATCGTCAAATAAGATCATAGTAAGTAAATATTTCTTTGTTTCTAATGTTAAATATATTAACATTTATATTTAATATTTTAATAACTATTAGTAACTATTATAATTTATCAAATTCACGAAGTGACATTACGCACCTTGGCCTTCTATATATAGGAACTTCAAAAATGTGAATCTATGATCATTTACAAAATATTTAAATCCTCCCCTCGGGCACATACTTATTGGCTTGGCAGCTTGGCCTTTCGTTACAAAGACAGAAGAAAAGTATCCATTTGCGATTTTGGTCACTGGCAAAAAATGAGATAATTCGCAATTCGGTTTTGCGCTAGTGTAATTAAGGACCCTTGTGTCACGATATTGGGCACAATATTTTCATTATGGACTTGAGGTCCACACAGTTTATAGCAAAGCTTGCGTTCTAGAAAATTTTTGTTTTAACTTTTGGACTCTATGTAATCTTTGCTTTATTATTGGTAATCACTGATAGATCAATTAATTGCTGATAATGGTCAATAACAGCTCCAAAGTAAGAATGCAGTAAAATATAACAACAATGGTAAGATATTCGAAAACTAGATGGAGAATATTATTTATGTAATTCTGATAAGCAACACAGTCACAAGATATGTGCGAGTTACATGCATATTTCATGGAAGACTGCTAAGCTTGTGACAGAGACAATAGGGTGAGAGAGTTCATACTTTATTTCTTAATTCTAAGATAGTTACTAGATTGATACACCTATAATGTATTCAATTTTTGTCGTTCCACTTTAGCAACATACGCACTGCCGGTTTGGTAGGGTGCAACAAACGTGGTCACATTTGCCGTCAGGTCCTACTCCCTCCATGCCATCTAATTCAGGATTTATCTTTGATTCATCTGCTGGATTAGCTGCAAATAGACGATAATTTTTTTAATATAGTAGATCGCTTATTTTTCAAAATTTACATAAATAACAATGAAGTTAACTTGTAAGTGACATAATAACACAACTATTCATAGAATCATGGCGATTCTGAAGAAAGAAAAAAAACATGTATTACATTACCTTCACCATGCTTATCCATGTCATTGCCAGCACCTAGTATTCCACCACCAATTTTACCTTGATCAATTGTCGTTTTAACATCCTCAACTGCAAATGTTTTAATTGTGCAATGAAATGATATGTGTGTATTCACATTTGCATTGAAAATTAACAATGCGTGAATAATGAATATAATTTTTCGTAGTTGATACAATCATTTGTGAAAGAAATTTAGCCTGATGGTTAAACTAGAACTTAATTCGAAAGGAGAAGTTTATCATTAATGAGAAAGCAATGCCAAACTGACCTATTTTTAGCCCCTAATTTCATGATTTAGTGCTCTTCAACATATACAAAAAAACAAAAAAGAAAAGCAGTGCCAAACTGACCTATTTCAGAGTTATACGTAACGAGAAAACTCCTAGCAGCTACCGTTGAGGAGATAACAACAATCATGGAAAAGAGACCTAATATGAGTAGAGCATTTTTGGAAGCCATTTTCAAATATGAAACTAAAATCAGTTGATGAAAGATATAAAAATTTGTTGCAGAATAAGACTTTATATAGGGGAAAATGGAGGGAGAAAGAGCAGTGGACCACTCCCTATAACAAATATTGTATTTTTATCATGTACTATAATCAACTTGAAATAAAACATATAATAAGTATTTCACTTTAAATACTTTCTTCGGTTTCTTTTGACTAGGACCAAAATTAATCAAAATAGCTCTCAACAAAAGTTTGTTGTTGGTTTTAAACTTTTAATATAAAATAAAAGAAAATGAGTCAAATATGAAAAAACTTTTATAAAATAAAAGTTTATAAAAGGAAAGAATAACAATAAGGTAATGATGGGCTTTTTAAAACAATTGAATAAAAGTTTATTTAATAGGGAATGATAATAAACAATAAGGAGTGGGTCCAATTTTGATAATCAACTCATTTCTACTTTCATTACATGGTCAACACAAATTGATAACAATAAATATTGCTTCAGTTTCATAGCTTATAAATACATTTTATAACTTAAATTCAAGAAGAAGAAAAAAAGAGCTTTATATCAAGATCCTTGAAAAAGAATAAATGTGTATTGACTAATCTCAACCATCAAGTTGAGGTCCATTCTTCTACCCTTTAATTTCTCCCCCTCTTTCTTTTCCCTATATGTAAAGTATCGTTCTCCTACTAATTTTTATATCTTTCATCAACTGAATTGATTTTCATATTTAAAATGGCTTCTAAGAATGCTTTTCATGATAATTGATTTTGTTGATGATTTTCATTAGTAATTTCTATCATAATTTGTACATGTCAGATATATAGCTCTACTTATGCACCAAAAAAAAAAGATATTTAGCTCTACTTAACACCAATTCACCAAATTAACGAATTTATTGATAAAAATGACCATTCATCATTTTTTTTTAGCAATTTTTTTGTTTAGCCACTTATTCCTAGAAAATTTCGTTGGTAATATCAACGAATTAGAATTCGTCAATAATTATTTACCTCCTTAATTACAAATTAATTATTTTAACCTTTAATTTTCGGACCCTTATCTTATGGTTCTGACAAAAGAGATTAACATTTTTACTATCGGCAATCACTGATACGTCAGATAATTGCTGATGATGTTCATTACAACTCAAAAGATCTATTGTAATGAAATATGACAAATTAAAAATTTAGGAAATTTGAAAATTATATGATTTATTACTCACACGTAACTCTGATAAGTACACAGTCACAATGCATATGTGAGCTACTCATCTTCCTGCATACAGTCATACACACATCATGGTATACATAGAGAGATACATACTTTATTTCATAGTTTGTTTTATTATTTTGCTCTTCTTTTTGTGTATTTTCTTAGGTTTTATTTACTACCTTCTATGTGGATACGTGTTATGTAGTTTGATCGCAACACTGGCAGCCAATTCGTGGGTGGCAGTGGCAGCGTCTTTGGCAGTTTTGGTCATTTTGTGCTCCTCCGCCCGTAGGGTCACCATGTCCCTTCAAGCCATCAAACCCCGGCTTCGGTTTGGACTTTCCTGCGGTATTTGCTACAGACAGACATATATACTATATCATTCTTTCTTTTTTAACTCACATAGAAGTACTAATTAAACCAGTAAATAACACAACTATTCAAAGAATCATGACAATTCTCAAAACAACCCAAATATTACAATAACTGAGTCATGTAGTAATTATGATTGACGACAGAAAATGTGATAAAAAAAAAAAACTATGGATAGTTAAATAATTGTGTAAAAAAATTTATAACGTTAATGCATAAAAATTTAATCCAAAAATTTATACATGGCAACTCTAAATCACAAACAAAGTAATATATATATAATATAGTGATAGTATAAACTATACTCTCACAATAAAATGAGAGTTTAATTTTGATATATTGATAGTATATTTTTTTTGTTATATTATCATATCTAATAGAATCCTTATGTTACTTGCCTCTTAAAGTAATGGAAGTGCAGAATAAAACATGTTTTTGCTGATGTGATAATCTAGATGAGATGACAGTATAAAATATCTTTCACTATCAATATCTTAAAATCAAACTCATAAATAGAAAGAGTAAAAATATCTTGAGATAATATTTTGTTTATTTAGTTCAACTTGTGTCATATGTAAGGTTCATTTGAAAATAACTGAAAAATTTTACGTGAACAACATTAATTAACTTATTATCATTACACTCACTCCAAATAATCAAGCATTATTAAAAATAGTGGTAAAATTATGGATGTACTCTTGCTACTCTCTTGAAGAGTCTAGTATTATTAATTATCGGGAAAAAAATCAAAATAAAATTTCTCCACCATTAACAAGTTCTATGCCGGAAATCAACAAAGATATGTGGTTAAATAATATCATTCTTCTATCCAGCCTTGGTTAGTAATTGCATGCCTGGATTATTATTCTTATGATTTTAGGATAATTATAAGGTTTAAATAGAGGGTTTTCCCTGCCTAAGGCTTCCAATAAAAATAAAATTATAAACTTTTGAATGGACCTCATATCTTAGAAATCACATTTTTTCGCGAAAAGTTTACCTTCTTAAAAACTTTTACTAATGTTTTAAGAGTATTGGATAAAAAAAAAATCCTTAAATATATGATACAGATATAAAACAAGGAAGTGTGGTAATAACTATAGAACCATAATATTGCAATTGACCGCAATAGGGAAGCATTAAAAATCTGTGGTTTCGTTACCGAATGAGAGAATAGTTACTGGAAAGAAATACATGCAGAATGGTAGACAACTAGTAATACCTTGCGTCCCATATGGCCGATCAGTTGCCACAGCCGAGATGAGAAACACTGCGTAGAGCAAGCACAACAGCAAAAAGGGCTTGGTATTCATCTTTGCTATTAAAGGTTAAAACTAAAACTTTTCTTGAAGTATGAAGATTGTGTATATGGACACCTATTTGTAGTGATCACGGACTTACGGAATTGTAAACAATGAAATAAAATGAAAGCTTAAGTAGTCAGTAAATGACATTGGCCTCTTGGTTCTTGTGGATTGAGTGAAGTATAAAAGGGTCTCCGATCTAACATGTCAAAGTTTGAATTCTCATTCATCTCCTTAGAGTGAGGTAAATATAAGTTTTTTATAAGCGCTCTTTGAGTCCCGAGGTTTTTCTTCCTTTGATCTAAAGACATTATTTTCTTATCCTAAATTTTTCAATTAAAAACTAATATTGGCCTTTTGATTTATTTTGTTAAACTATATTGATTGTCTCTTTATAACTACTAAAGATTGTTTTGCTAGTCTAATACTCATATGAGATATAAAATTATATATATATGGAGTAATATATGGAGTAATATAATTTTGATTCATGATATAATTTTAAAATTTCTATGATAGAGTAATATATGGAGTTTGATCCTTGTAATCTCATATTCTTTTAAATTGTTTATGTTTCAAGATAACTGGAAAAAAAAATCCTGCATAAAGTGATGCGTTAAATATGAAATTAGCCATGTGTCTTTATACAATGACTTCGAAAGAAATGATTCATCAACAACACTCACAGATGATGATCATATTGATAACACACGTGCCTAGTTGCATGCTTCTCATACCAGGATCATCACACGTCACATCTAGATCTATGTGGGAAGTAGAGGTGTTAAATGATTCGGTTTATCTCTATTTGCTCTTGATCCATGTGGGGGCAAGGCTAAAAAGTGTTGGGTACCAGAGTAATGAAAACAGATCAACGCAACTAAAATAGAGCTGAGAGTAATAGAACTGACACACAATATTTATGTGGAAAAGCCCCTAATGATGAGGGAAAAACCACGGGCAAGACCAAGAAAGATTTTCACTATGTGAAAGATAAAATTACACCTCTCTCTAAATACAAGGAGAGAACAATAACTCTCTCTCTTATACTAGGAGAATACACCTCTCTATAAAAATAAGAAACTCTCGTAAAACACTATATATATTTCTCTCTACGCCTTCCTCCGCTTCGCTTGTTGCATTGAGAGCCTTCAGCCAGCTCTCTATTTATAGATGCTTAGTTACCGGCAATCAATGCACAAGAATTTCACATGCATTTCTGGTAGGTGCACCTAACTCCTCTCACATGTGCACAAGAACTTTGTTACCGTGCACGCTTGAAAATTTCGCCAATAACATGTACATGCACAAGAGAAATTCTAATGCTCATTTTGAAAATTTTGCACTGCGGCATGTGCTTCTTCTTTTCCTTCTTTGACTTCCTTTCTTCTTTTTTTTCTTTTCTTTCTTTCTCTTTACAAGTGGCTTTACGCCACTAACACCTCCCACTTAAAGCCACTTTTGGTGAGCTTTCAAAACCTCGTTTCATCTTGCCGCCCATGTCAGCCACGCTTCGATAGACCATAGGAAGATCTACACCATTTAAACTTGTCGCTGTTGATCGCCTTTGTCATGACATCCGCTAGGTTATCTTTCAGATGAATCTTCTCGTGATGTCCACATTTCCTTCTTTCCACTACTTCTAACAAAATGATATTAAACTCCTATGTGCTTTGTCCTAGAATGAAAAGTCGGATTCTCTTGCAATGTGCAAGGCACTCGACCGCCACAATACACAAGAATCTTTGACTGTTTGTGCCCGAGTTCCTCCATTAACCTTTGAATCCAAATAGATTCCTTGCAAACTTGTGTAGCTATATATTCACTTCTATAGTAGATAGAGCTACAACAATAGCCCAGAATTTGATAACCAAATACAATTACTCGCAAGTGTAAAACATATAGCCTGTGAGTAGATTTTCTTTATCAATATCACCGCAAAATCTGAATCAACATATCCTCTCGACAACGAACTCGATCCTTCAAAACATAGTGCAACACCCGAGATTCCTCTAATATATCTCAGATCCTCTTTCACAAAGATTCCAATGCCCGCACTGATCTCCGCCATAAACCGATCGACCAATCCAACCGCTTTGAGCAATATTTGGCCCGGTACAAATCATGGCGCATATAAGGCTTCCCACCGCCGATGCATATGGTACTGAGACATTTCCATCCTCCTCTCACCGCTAGGACACACATATATGAGGATAATTTGTAATTCTGTGAAGTGGGGTTGATATCGCTTGCAATCTTGCATGTTGAAGCGCCGCAAGATTTTCATCAAGTAATTTTCCGTGAAAGCCAGATCTTCCTGTCCTTTCTATCTCGGTGAATTTGCATCCCTAAAATCTTGTTTGCGGGTCCCAAATCCTTCATATCAAACTCCCTAGCCAATTGTGCCTTCAATTCTTGGATTCAATCTTTGTTGGGGCCTACTACCAACATGTCATCCACATACAACAACAAAATGATGAAAACATTGTTATCAAACCTCTTGTAGTATGTACAATGGTCTGAACTCAATCTGTTGTATCCGAGGCCAATTATGAAGGAATCAAATCTCTTGTACCAACACCTTGGCGCCCGCTTTAGACCGTATAGAGATTTGGTCAACCTACAAACCAAGTTTTCTTTTCTTTTTTCCTCAAAGCCTTCTGGTTGGAGCATATATATCTCCTTTTCAAGTTCTCCATGAAGAAAAGCAGTTTTCACATCTAATCGCTTCAAGATGTAAATCAAATGCAAAGACACATAGCAAATACTACTCTGATAGTGGTAAGGCTGACAACTGGAGAAAATATCTCATTGAAATCAATACCTTCCTTCTGAGTAAATCCTTTTACCACCGCCTTGCACGATATCGTTCCACTCGATCATTGCCATCTCATTTGATCTTATAGACCCATTTGTTGCCGATGGCTTTTCGACCTTTTGGAAGTGCAACAAGTTCCCATGTCTTGTTTCTATGCAAGGCCTCCATTTCTTCCTGCATTGCTGCCATCCACGAAGACGCATCCGACTATTCAAAGCCTCCCGAAAGTTTGATGGCTCTCATTCTTCTCGTTAGAAGACAAAATGCATCGTGGCTTGCCATAACATAGTCCTAATGCCATGAAGGTGGCTTTGTCTCAGCGTGGTTAATCGCCAACTTCGTATCATTGGCCCCATCGGGTACTTGTTCATCATGCTCGTCTCGTCAATCTCTTTCTTAGTTTTCTCATCTATCCAATAGTAGTGGTCTCCTTTAATAGTGTCGGCTATTTCTTTCTTCACTTTGCAGCTCATTTTCTCGCAAATATAACATCCCTGGCCGACAATAACCTTATGCAAGTGGGATCCCACAAGTGATACCCCTTTACATCACAAAGATAGCCCAAGAATATACTTTTCCGACTTCGGTCTAACTTTGTTCTTTCTTGGGAATTGTACATCACATATGCCGACATCCAAACACCTTTAGGGAAGAATAATCACGCTTGCCATTCCACATCTCCATTGGTGTTTTTAAACCAATTGCAGTTGATGGCGACCGATTGATCACATAACAGGCAGTTTTGATTGCTTCTGCCTAGAAAGACTTGGCTAAACTCGCTGTTTCAAAGATTGCTCTTGTTCTTTCTAGAAGAGTCCTCGTTTATCCATTGCATACACCATTTTGTTGAGGTGTATGTGCAATCCGGAATTGTCTTTGAATACCCTCATGCTTACAAAATGCTAGAAAATCTCCATCTGTATATTCTCCTCCATTGTCTATCCTCAAACATTTGATCTTTTTTCCGGATTCAAGTTCTACTCTTGCTTTGAAGTCTTTGAATATTAAAAACACATTGACTTCTTCTTGATTGGGTACACCTATAGTCTCCTGGAGTAATCATCAATGAATGATACAAAATATTTTGCATCTCCCAAGGACATTTCTGGTGACTCCCACACATCAGAATGAATCAAGTCTAGAATGTGCTTACTCCGGCAGCTTGATCTATCAAACTTCAATCTATGTTGTTTGCTTGTAACACAAGGTTCACAAAAATGGTAAGTTCACCGATTTGAGCCCTGTGAATGAGATTACGCTCGCAAAGAACCTTCAAACCATGTTCACATGTGGCCTAGTTTGGCGATGCCACATCATCATCGCTTTTCTTCACTTGCCGATGCAACCTGATGCATCCGCTTCCTCGCAACGATTCCTTGAAGTCCTCAGATAGATTTGTTATGGTCTTTCGCTTATCAACACAAGAGCACCTTTAACAACTTTCAAGATTCCCCTTCAAGACAGTCTTGCACCCGAGATCATCCAGCTTGTCTAATAGACAATATATTCTTCCTCAATCCCTTCACGGTCGCACTCCTTGAATTGTTCGAATGGAACCGCAAACAATTTTATTTTGACAAAGACTAACACCAAAGATTTTCTAAGGCATGGTCATCTCCCATGAACACAGATCCTTCCGAGACAGTTCATAATCAGAAACTACACGGTAGGAGTCATGTGCCATGATGCTCCTCAGATTCATTATCCAAATATCAATGAGCCTTTTATTGCTTCTAGAACCAATTGCTGCCTCGCTACATAGGATTTCTCCATCCTCAGAGGTACTTGCAACACATCCTTGAGAGGTTGATGCTTCTGGGGATTTATCTGCATTCTTCTTGTTATTTCGACAATCTTTCTTCAAGTGCCCTCTCATGCCACAACGGTCGTATTTGAAGTTCTTCCTTCTTCTTGACTTTGATCTACTCTGACCATGACTCCCACTGGAATCACGCTCCATTGATCTCCCTTTCATCACCAACAATGCCTCTCCATGCTTTGAGTTCTCCAATCTATCTTCCTTATTCCTACGCTTGGACTCTTCTTCAAGAATAGCACCAGCGACAGCATCAAAGGATAGATAGTTGGCAATATTATTATTTGTGATGTTGCAATATTATTATTTGTGATGTTGATAATGAGTTGATCATATGAGTCATGTAGACTTTGAAGTAGAAGCTCCGCACGTTCATTCTCCGCTATTTTATAATCTGATGTTGTGTCGAGAATAATGTGTTCGGGGATTGTTGATGTGGTCCGCTAATCGACGTGGACTCACTCATTCGAAGAGTATACAACCTCCTCTTTAGAAATATTCTATTGTGAAGTGACTTGACCTCGTACAATTTGACAAGAGCATCCCAGATCTCCTTTGCTGTCTTCTTTTCTACACATCGACAATCAATCCGCCATTGCAAGATGTAGATTGGCAACAAAGATTATCATCCATCTCCTTCCACTTTTCATCAAGAATTTCGGCCGGGTCTACTTTCAATTGTCAAAGCAATTGTCCTTCCTCAAGATTGCCTTTATCGTCAGTTTCCACAGGGAAAAATTATTCCCATTGAACTTCTCAAACTCAAATTTTGTTGCCATGGTGTTTACCGGAATCGCTCTACTAGATCGTCACTTTTTTATCGTGAATAGTACCAGATAATGTGAATAGTGCCATATACGTGAATAGTGCCTTATACGTGAATAGTGCCTTATACATGAACAGTATCGTATACGTAAACAAACGTATATTTATACCATATATGGAACAACCAAGATAATGCTAACAATACATCAGAAAAGTATACAACTACACGTATAAACAATGACTAAGAGTAGTAACCCGCAGCGTGAACTATAACCAATGGCTTTGATAAGTTCCAGGTAAAAATTCTTTTCTGATGTGGAAGATCAGCTTAAACTGCAACCACAGAGCATACTAAGAATAAATACCACCTAACCAAAGCTCTGATACCACTGTTGGGTACCAGAGTAATGGACACAGATCAATGTAACTAAAATAGAGCTGAGAGTAATAGAACTGACACATAATATTTACGTGGAAAAGCCCCTAATGATGAGGGAAAAACCACGGGCAAGACCAAGAAAGATTTTCACTATGTGGAAGATAAAATTACACCCCTCTAAATACAAGGAGAGAACAATAACTCTCTCTCTTATACTAAGAGAATACACCTCTCTCTATAAAAATAGGAGAAACTCTCAGAAGACACTATATATATTTCTCTCTACGCTCTCTCCGTTTCTGCTTGTTGCATTGAGAGCCTTCAGCAGCTCTCTATTTATAGATGCTCGGGAAGTTACTGTGCAATTAATGCACAGTAATTTCACATGCATTTCGGTAGGTGCACCGAACCCTCTCACATATGCACAGTAACTTTATTACTGTGCACGTTTGAAAATTTAGCCAATAACATGTGTGCACAGTAGAAATTCTACTGTACATTTTGAAAATTTTGCACCGTGCATGCTTCTTCTTTTCCTTCTTTGACTTCCTTTCTTCTTTTTTTTTCTTTTCTTTTCTTTCCTTTACAAGTGGCTTTACGCCACTAACAAAAAGTTCACAGGACTAAAAGTCCACGTGAGTTTTGTGGATCAGGATCAGCGCATAGGTTTCTGAAAAAAGTGAAAGAGACCAAATCAAAATTAACTACAATTTAAAATTAATATTTATAATTTAATTTTTTTTGGAAATTTACTCTCTTACCCTCTTCTTCTTCCCTTCAACAAACCACCAAGATTAGAGGAGTATGGTCTGAGGTTTATAAAGAAGAAGGGGGGCTTGGAGTAGGGAATTTAGTTATTCAGAACTTTACCTTGCTATTTAAATGGTGGTGATATGCAAACTTTGGAAAAAGAGTAGTAGCATCTTGCAAAAGCTTTAGATTTACAAAGCACCAAGAATAATAGAGGAGGAGTATGGTCTGAGATTTGTAATGTCAATGTTGATAACAATGATCTCTTAAGAACACTGGTGGGAGGAATATGCATAGATATTGGGAGTGGAGATAGAGTGAGTTTTTAGAATGATATATGGGTCCTGAATGTGAGGCTAAGAAAGTCTTCTCCTAGAATTTATTTCTTGTCAGAGCAAAAGGATCTTAGAGTGAGTGAATGTAGTTTCTGGGATGGATTAGATTGGGTATGGAATTTCCAGTGGCATAGGCAGCTATATCAGAGGGAACTGGACTTGTTGTAGGAACTCCATAATCTACTTGGAACAGCTAAGATGAAAAGACATTCCCTGGATAGGTTGGTGTGGAAGTTCGATAAGAATGCTTTGTTCTCTACAAAATCAGTGTCAAGTGCTATAAGTGCTGCTCAACAAGCTTTGGGAGGTGTTAATAGTTACAGCTTTAGTAAAGCAGTTTGGAAAGGTGTAGTGCTGCCCAAAGTGGAGATTTTTGCATGGTTTGTGGTTGTGAACAGAACAAACACCAAGGATAGGCTAAATAGATTCGGAATTGTGCAAAAGATAATACAACATGTGTCTTATGTGATAAAGCGGTTAAGGATGGTTATCATTTGTTCTTTGAATGTGATTATGCCTATTTCCTTTGCCAGGTGCGCCAAAGTCTTTTTTTTTTTTTTTTTTGTTGAATCGTGGATGGATATGCCAACGAGAAAGTTTGAGAAGGGATACTGGTGACAGAGTTTTTTTGTGACAGTTTGGGTTGTGTGAAAGTGTAGAAATAGTTGTATTTTTGAAAAGAAAATCACAGGAAAAGGGGTGGCGTTAATTATGGCAATGTTATGGCTGAATCAATGGGGTGAGGAGTGGTAGGATGCAAAAGTAAGGGAGATGCGTGTAGGAGGCCAGCAAGGGGATTGAGGCTTATAGCATGTTTTGTTATATTTGCTAGTTCTGCTCAATTAGTGACCAAAGAAGAATAGGGACTTACGGGAAAAGTATGTTAAAACGTATGCATTCCCTTTGATTCAGTGCTGTTCAAAATTGTTTTATTTTAAGGTTAGATTCAAATTATAAAATAGCAAAACGGTGTAGAGCGATGCTGAGAAGTGTAAAGTTCTAGTGAAACACTGTACAACAATTACTGTCACAATGGATGATTCTTGCAATGGTGAGACAATGAGAGAAGAGCGAAACACAAAGAGGTGCGGAGAGGCAAGTAGTTCTGAAAGTATTACATGCCAGAATGTGTTGTGAGCGAGCCATACGCAGAGAGGAAAAGACGAGGAATACACTGCTAGATGGCGGCTCATGAATAGCATTTTGTGAGTGCGTGTCTGTGTTTGGGTGGAGTGTGTGGGTGTTGGTGTGGCGTTGAGTGCGTTAAGTGGTGCTGTGGAGTGTGTTGTGTGCGTGATCAAGATGGTGTGGGTGTGCGATTTATTGAATCTTAGCCTGTGGTTTCGTGGACTAATTTGAATGTTATTCCCGGGAATAATATTCTCAGAAATAAATTATTTCTATATTTGGTTTGCGAGTCAGATTTCTAAGAATCTTACATAATATGCTCAGGAATGAATTATTCCTGTGTTTGGTTGACATAAATATTTCTAAGAATATTGTATATTTTTCCCAAAATACCCCTATAAAATTAAACTAAAAATTCAATTTTTAATCACTTTAAACTCATAATTAAGTCTAATTTCCAAAATACCCCTATCAATTTAAACTAAACAATTAATTTCTAATCACACTAAATTTATAATTAAGTATAATTACCAAAATACCCCCATCAACTTAAACTAAATAAGTAATTTTCAATCACATTGAACTCAATAAATCTATAAATATGATATGTAACACAAACCAACTTATGCAAATGTCACAACATAAGTTCAAACTTAACAATAATCCATAAATACGATGTATCAAATCTAAGTACCAATTCAAATCCAACATAAGAGCTAACAATTCAGACATATTGCCACTCAAAATTCCTAAAATAGCAAAATTAAAATCCAAGAATAATTGTTAAAAATTGTCTTCACGAATGCCAATATATCTTCCGGTATGAGTGAGAAGAACACATCAGTCAAGCTGTTGTCCCTTGAAATAATAATGGTAGCTTTCATTCTTTCATCAACAGACAAGCCATCAACATCTCTCAGAATAGCCGTTAGTTTCATTCTTTTATCAACTCCCTCCTTCTCAACCTTAAAGCAAGTAACCAAGTTCGATATATGGGTAGAATGCAGTTCAAATGCAGATTTTACATCTTTGATTGAGTCAGCTATCACCTCAGCTGTTTGATAGCTTAAGCCTTTGTTATCTCTCTTCCTTTTATTCTTGTGTTAGATAGATGAAGAACTCATACCACCCAGAGTTTCAAGCATCTAAAAGTACAATAAAACCAAATGTTTTTATGCACTTTCTAGCCCAAAAAAAAGTAGTAGACAATAAAGGCAGATTATTACTAACAAGTTCACCAAGAAAAGAAAAAATGAGAAACATGCTATCTAATAAACATATCATATTAGAATTCTAACCAAATTATCAATTCCATGCTGCCCAATCAAATGAGAAGTTTATATAGTAATAATGTTTAGGTAAGGTAATCCTGATTTGTTTGCTTTTCATGTCTTATTCGGTGGATATCATAATGCAGGATCAAGAACACAACAATGAAAGAAGCTGTCAACTAAGAAAGAACATATAGCTAGTTAGAGCACAAAGACCTCAGCATCCAAATCCATGTTGAAATTCGTAGTTTGATCTATATGCCGCATGTGATCATCCCTAAATAATTGCAATGCAATTAAAAAAATTAATAAAATTAGAGGCTCAATTCAAATGCAACAGGTGCCTAGTGGCATATCAGCAACAGGTTCTGATTCAAGATTTACTTTGCTTTCCTGTGAATCATCCCCATCTGAAATTGCATAGATGTGATCTAAGAATCAAACAACTCGCCTTACGCATTGTCCAAAGGCAACAAAAGGAAAATATCCATAAAATTTGTACTGAAGACAGAAATGATTCTTCAACTTAATTGGTCTATTACATGGGCATTGACTAAGCACAGGCGCAGAGGCACCTATCAATAATAAATTTATAATGTTTGAAATCAAGGAAATGTAGTCTGCCATTTAACTTCAAGATCTGAGTTGAGGCGAGAAGATTATTTGTTTCCTTAGCTACTTGCACACCATTGTGAAGCATTATTCACAGAGAATTATGATTAGGATTTGCAAGCAGTAAAAAGAAAATTCATCTTCTTCTACATTTTTTTTCTTTTATGCTGAACTGAAACTCAAATGAGAAGCTACTGTTGTCGAAGGCACAGTTTTAGACATTGACGATTCTAATATAAACTAGATATTAGAATTACCTTCAACTGGATCTAAATCTCCATTCTGAATAAAATATGTGACCTTTTCCTCCAAAGACAAGCTGGCCAAAGGGTCTGGATTAATGGAACTGCTGTCAGCATGAGCAACTGAATCACCTTTGTTCTCACCAGATAAATTTTCCATGATAGAAACTTCAGAAGTTGAGGTAACATTCTCAGAAATATTGTTATGGCTGTCATATAGACCTTCTAATGCATACCAGTCCTTTTGCTCCAAGGATAAATCCATAGTAGATGATGCCAAAGGACCTAACCCTTTGTCTTCAGTTTCAAGAGCAGAGTCGTTAAATGAATAGTTGTAATCCTTTTCCATTGAAGGATCAAGAACACAACAACTTTCATCTTCTTTTTACGATCCATGCTGTCAAAACAATAAAGAAAATCTCACAATCAGGTTTCAAAATCAGATTTATTTAGCTAACTGTGAGTACTTATTACTATATTCAAAATGATTGAAATTTCATATTATAGCTAAAACACAGTAAAATTTCTGTTACAATGAGTATTTTTAACATCTGAGACAGCAATCACAAGCTATATATCACTATATACTGAGGAATATATTTACCAAAACAATTAATAATAATAACATCTGTGAATTCAAAGGAATAGTGATTAGTTGTTAGTATCCCATGACTTACATCTCACCTGCTGTGGGGCAATGGGGATTGAGATTGTCTCAATTTTTACGGCTAGTAGCATGTAAATAGTAATTTTGACATCCAAAACACTTAATTATAATTAATTATCTATAGGAAAACAATAACTTCACATTCAATTCGAAGTTTTGAACTAATAATCTTATGGTTATGTGGCCTAATGATATGTTATTATCATCAAGTCACAAGCAAGTAAAATGCTTGTACACACACTTAACTATTTGACAATGGTTTTTCTTTTTTTAATTCTGATTTTAGTCTTTGATATTCCAATTTGAAATCAAATTGTTAATAGCCTCCCACTCTCTCAGTTCCAACCCAACATTTCTCCAAACGGGCAAACCCAACATGTTCCCACTGGTGCCAAAGGTAATATTTCGATTATCAGCAAGTTGCTGTGAAACTTAGTAAGACCAAAACGGAAGTTGAACATACAGATACAAAATCGTAACTACAAGTATATATTATTTTCACCACAGTAATGAAAATCTAAAAGGGTTTCCGATAATCCCAAAAGGCCAAAATAGAGGAAAACACAGACATATATACTACTATCTTTATACACTTCCACTGTCACTAGTCCCTACCATTGCTGCTAATCTCTTAGCCCATACGAACAGAAAAAAAAAATCTAAGAACATCACAAAATCTAAGAAAAAAAATCTATTCATTTTAATTACATGAAATACACTATCCTAACAGCTCAAGAGAAATGCATAGAATAAAGCCCCCTGAAAACAAAAAATGCCACACAATTATAAGACATATTGTGTCATTTACAATCAATAAACATGTGGATACTGAAACTCACTAAAGGCGCATCATTAGAGTAGTTTGATGAATCCTTATTGGACAAGAAAAGAAAAAGGTGAAAAAAGGACTGAACATCAGCTTCAAGTATGTAATCCTATGTTTGCATTACATATCAAAATCAAAAATTCATCCTGAATAATGCTCCCTCAGATCATCACCATAATCCAAAGTAAAACTTAAACAACCAAACAACCATACACCTCAAAGCAAAAATCTAAAAAAAAAAACACATCTAATCATAGTGACTAACACAATAATCCTTCACAAAACAATACCCAAAAGAAAACACTTAAACACACACACAAAAGCAAAAAAGTAAAAATAAAAATCGATGCTCAAAACACTGTTCCTTGGAGACTCTGCTTCTTGTTCTGCAAAAAGGAAGCTCCAATGCGAGAATCGCGTCTGCTATGGCGTTACAATCTGTCGCCATGGACGCGGAATCGAAGCTCTTGATAGCGAAAAAGGAACGCACAAGATCTGCGTCACTCGCGGTAAACCATATATGAGAATCCGTCGCCGTGAATGCTTTCTCGAAGCTTCTGTCGGAGTCGATCTTGAGTGCCTTCGCGGCGGAAAAGGTGCTCAAGCTTCGGCGGCGGAGCGAAGTCGAAAATGGAAAACAAAGATGAATGGAAGAAGTCGAAGATGGAGGAAGAGAAAAGGCCAGGGAGCGAACCTGGTGCGTGCTGCGCAGTGGCAACTACCGCAGCTGTCGCCGGAGGAGACGTTGGAGACGGCAGCGCGAAGAGGAGCTGGCTGACTCTGCTAGGGTTACGTTGATGTCAAATGGAGTGAGAGATTGATGAATGAGTCTCGGACAGATTGTGGAGGATGTGTTTTGGGAGGGGCATTCTTGTCTTTTCAACATTTCACACCGATTCCCTTCCCATGGGAATCCAATATTTCCATGATGTAGGATGGGAATAAAAAGTGGATTGTATTCATTCCCGGGAATGAAACATTTCAGAGAATAGTTTTTCTGACCATGAACCAAACATAGGAATCCTTTATTCCATACCCCAGATTCCCAGAAATGTTGAAACATTCCGCGAACCAAACGTCTATATTTGTGAGTTTAGATTTTGGAAGAGAAGTAAGGAAAGGGGAGAACTTGCAATATAATTTTACGCTATAAGTTCTCCTCTTTCCTTCCCTTCTCCTCTAAAATGCTAGCTCACAAACATACGTTAAAGGGATGGGCGTGCTGTTGGCTGTATGAATGTTAATGGCACTAAGCATTACTAGAATGCATGGAATGCTTCAAGGTGACAGGCTGTCATTTAATATCCGCCGACTGGATGCAAACTGATAAAAGGGCTGCAACAGAAAATGCTGCAGGGCAGTGGAATTGTACACACTATTTCAGCCTTGATGGCAATGACGAATTTTGATTTAATGATGCACAACAGCAAAGAAAGTGAGAGCATCAGAATTTGGGTATACGTTAGAATGAAGAGGATTGATGACGTGAGAAGAAATTGAAGCGTGGGGTAGTGTGTATATGCAAGATTACTAAAGATGGATAAGTGCTTCGATGCCAGATAAGGAGGAGCCAATAGGTGGAACTGCTGAGGTACCTGTTGGGTTATGGCTTGTAATGTGTCTGATATACTGATTTACTTGGTTGTGGGCATTCCATTGCTTGCACTTTGTTGTACACTCTTCAAAAGTGGATTTGGTTTCATCTAATTATCCAAAAAAAGGCAATGAAAAAATAAATAAAAATAAAGAGGAACCAAAATCAAAATCAAAATCAAAATTTTGGAGGGACCAAAATAAGAATGACTCATACTTAGAAGGACTAAAATCATATTTAAGTCAGAAATTAAACACAATAAAGTAAAACCATGCACTAATATTCCTCTCTACAGTACCACTGTTTCCACCACCAACCCAATTCCCAACATGCTTGATTTGTCTTCTGGTAACAAAAACTATGCCTGTCTCTGTTGATTCAGTGAAGACCCAAGCCAAACGTTCGGGTGACATTACTTAGTAGTTAGTACATCACTCAACCCTTCTGCTGCAAAATACCGTCGTCTTTTCTTTCATCTTGCTTTCTTTGGCCGCTCTGATCATGTCTTTCGAATTAGTGTGAATTTTTAATCCCTCCCATAGATGCTTCTATGTTTCCTTTATTTGAATGAATCCCCTGCTTGCTTGCTCTTTGAATTTTCTGTTGATGCAGTGCCTTCTATAGCAATCTAGCTCTAGGAATAGAGAAATTCTTAGGTGCTTTTAAAACAATATAAAATATTTTTTATGTTCTATTTTTTAATTGACAAATCAATTTTTAAGTTAAAAATATAGGAGAAGTAAGAGACAATAAAAATATATAAAAATTACGTGTTAATTAACAAATGGATGAGAACAAGTGCTTTCTTGCTAGATTATCAATTGCTTCAAGAATACCATGACGTTGAATCCGAAAAGAAATTTCATCTCCAAAGATGGATATTTCTTGTATATATCATCGCATTAGAAAATTAAATTTTATTTGATAAAGTGGGCATGGCTGCTGTAAAGTTTGTTTGGTATCGGTCTGTAATTTTGTTGAACCTTTCGGCCACTTCTGCTAGAACACTAGAAGAAGATTGATTTAGCTGACAAATCACCAAGAGGAAGATGAACAATTTCAAGAGCCGAATCAAGATTGGCCGGGACTTGGATTTAATTTTAATTTGTAATGGAATGGGAAGACTCCTGATTTTTTTTATGTTGGAACTCTATGAGATCAATAATTGTCATCACCACATGATATTGCGTCCAAATTTTGGGAGTTATTAGGTTTAGGTGATCTCTCTGCAAATGTCCTGTTCTTTAATTAATCGGTAGGTACTTATTAAAATGGGTGGAAAGTTGACAAAGCCTTGAAGATATCTAAGGTTCCTGTTACTTTTTTTTTTTTTGTGTCCTTGAATAATTGTATATTCAATTTTTTTTATAAGATATTAATTATTTTTTTTAATGATATCTCTACTAAATACTTTTGAAAGAGGAAAGAAAAATTTGAAGCATTGAAAATAAATAAGAATAATTTAATAAATTATTCTTAACTTTTCTATCATCAATATTTTTCTAATTATTTTCCTAATTTCAATGAATATTTAAAAATGGACAATTAGTTAAGTATAAAAATTTTCTTAGAATTGTTGTCAAGATCCTTTGACGCATGAAAATTATACAATTGAAATCCCTTTAATTAGAACATGACGTGGAATGATTATTAATTTTTAAAAAAATAAGAAGATCATATTATATTATTTTATGAGTTTAATTTTTATATACTGATAGTTGAATTTTTTTTTTTTACATTAGCAACAAATCAAATCACCTTATTTGTATAATTTTTCAAGTAGCAAATATGAGATTTAATCACATTGATTGGTACAATAATATGTGATTGGATAACAGTATAAAAAATTTTATATTATTATTGTATAAAAATTAAACACATTTTATTTCATCAAATAACTACTATGACTTTTATTAAAAAATTTGCACATATTTTCCTTAGCGTATAGCATTAAACTTATTTTATAGGTATCTTGGGGTCAATAGACTTGATTTGACCAACCTAACAATCTTATTTTAGTGTGACATTTTTATAAAAGGTTAAAATTCATGACTATTGGTTTTATTATTGTCATTATGAAAAATAAAAGATATACAAATTAATAATGATATATTATTGTCATTATTCTACATACTCGAAAATCAGAGAGTTAAGTATTTGTTGGGTTCAGATGTTTTAATTTATTATATTAGAACGTACATTTGAACCCCGTCTTCCCAGGAGGGATATTAATCATTTTTTTCTATGATAATCACCGACGCACCTTATAGTAATTACTGATGATTTGTTATAATTAGTGCTCCACATAATGATTGAAATAAAATTAAAATAAAATGTAAGAAATTCGAAACTATATGTACGGTAATTATTATTCATATATAACACTCATAAGTAGCATTTTATAGTCACAAGATGTGTAAGTGCATGATTGACGACAAACATAGCATAGTGTAGTCCATGCTTTATTTCTTAGATACTAGATACTACACAAATACACCTATATATATATATATATATATATATATATATATATATATATATATATATATATATATATATATATATATATATATATATAGGTATTTATTCAGTTCATGTGGCTTAACTTCAGCAACATTTGCAGCCACGGTGACCGCATCATTTGCATCCGCCGCCATAGTGTCCTCCGCCGCCGTAGCTTCCTCCTCCCCAGCGATCCAACTCGGGTTCTGGTTTTGATTCTTCGGCTACAACATTAGCTGCTCATAGATAATACTATTTAAATAATACAATTTTTATATTAGAAGTTGCACGCATGAGTCCTATGCACATCGCTATTCATAGAATCATGTCAACTCCCGACAAAACACATGTACTACAGAAACCTTGTCAAACTATGAAGAAAAATTCTTAGGTGATGGGAGACTAAGAGAAATATTTACTTTATTATATTTATTAATTGACACATTAATTTTATGAGTTATTATTATCTCTTATTAACCTTAAATTTTTAATACAATAGTTAATGTGTGAATTAATAAATAGAATAAGATATATATTTTTTGACTCTGAGAGCACATAAATATTTCTCAATTGTCAATTAATGTGTCAATGTATGTGTTATATAAATGTAGGTATACCTTGTGTTCCATGACCACCACCTCCTCCACCCCGGCCTTTGCCGTGTCCTCCACCATGTCCTCCATGGCCTCCTCTGTAGTGTCCTCCTCCACCATAGTGTCCTCCACCCCAACGATCCAACTCAGGGTTTGGTTTTGATTCTTCTGCCACAATATTATCTGCACATAGATAATTAGATAATTTTTTAAATAATATTATTTTTAGACTTAAGTCACATGCATGAGTACTATGCACATGAAGTAATGCTGTTATTAACTGAGAGCAAGTACTATGCACATGTACGTAATTCTTTTTTGTTGTTCTAAAAGTAAAAGAAAATATTTATTTTCTTCTATTTATTAATTATAACATATTAATTTTGAGTATTGTTGTTGTCTCTTATTATTTTGTTTGCATTTTTAGTGTAACAGCCAATGTGTTAATAAATAAATGGAACAAAAAAAATATTTTCTCGTGCTTTAAGATCATGTTAGTATTTCTTAAGTGTCAATGAGTTATGTATACTTACGATTGAATATAGAAATAAAAAAGTGTCATGTACTTGTTATATGAATATATATACACCTTGTGTCCCATGGCCACCACCTCCTCCACCCCTACCTCTGCCGTGTCCGCCACCATGTCCTCCCCAACCTCTGCCGTAGTGTCCTCCTCCACCATAGTGTCCTCCTCCGCCCCAGCGATCCAACTCAGGGTTTGATTTTGATACTTCTGCTACATCATTATCTGCGCATAGACAATTAGACAATATTTTTGAAATAATGTTATTTTTAGACTTGAAGTTACGTGCATGAGTACTATACACATGAAGTAACATTGCTACTCATCATAGAATCATGTCAACTCGCGACAAAACACATGGATTATACAGAAGTGAGGTCAATGTGTGATGCATACTAATTATGATTGAATATAGTATCATGAGGCCATATTTCCCAAAAGCTTAAGTAGTTGGGTTAGGGTACCCTCACGAGAATATCTTTTTTTAAAAGCTCTGATATCATGTCATGAACTCATTTATCCCAAAAAGTTAAACAGCTGGGTCATGACACATTAATAGTTTTATAGCTAATATATAAAAAATTAAAAGTGATATATACTAAGCCAAAGCACAAAGAAATAGTGCAATATGCAGTTTTTTATTCAAATATGTGTACAATTTTGATGTATTGATCATGTAAAATGGTTTTACACTATCATTCAATTATTTAGTGTCATATTAATAAAAGTGATTAAGTCTCACACCTACTATTTAAAAAATCATATAAATGGAGTGATTTGATTAGATGATAGTCACTACATTGAAATTAAACTCTAGATATATATACCTTGTGTCCCATCCTTGGCTGGTTGATCAGTTCCCGGCCTTGCGGCCACAACAGAGATGATAAACAGTGCGTAAAGCAAGCACAAAAGGAAAAAGGGCTTGGTATTCATCTTGGCCATTGAGGTTACTAAGAGATGTTGTGAGGTATGAAAATTGTGTCTTTTCGACAACTATTTATAGTGAAGAGAAATCAAAGAAGCAGAAAGAGAGGTCAAATATATGACACTGAAGATCGTTTGGCTGATTGCGAGGAAAACCGGGAGTCAATTATCGTTATCAATACCGATGGAACCATTTAGAGGGATAAACCGCGGGACGCGTGTGTAAAACTGAGGTAAGCAAGTTCATGAAACGATGGCAACTGGCAAAGGACCTCGAGAATATGCAAAGTGGTCGCATCATGATGTAAGAAAGAACAAGAATTGGTCTTAGGATTGCTGTTGCTTCAAACAATTTATGAAATATCAAACAAATTTGATGTCAATATGAATCGGCATGGTTTAGCCCTCTATTAAGGGATATATAGGAATTAGGAGATCATCACCTTTGGTCATGAGGAAAGTTGGCTATATACATACATGGAAAACAGAGTTTAGTTTAAATATTGCTGCATTGTCATGCAATATTCAAATCCTTTCATCTTCATGATTTTTTAAGTAATGGTGATTTTTTAGTAGGGAGCTAATCATATTTACATATTTAATAATATAAATTGAATGACGAAATAAAACTTAGTATGCGCTTAAACTAAACTCTTATAAGTATATTTATGTATGTACATATGTCTTTTTAAGGTATTTCTAGCTGTTCTCGTATACGAACAACTAATGTAGTGCATTCTCCATATTTAAATATACGGGTAAGTATCCTTTTTTTAATTCTAATATTTAAAGTTGAAATCAACTTTTTCCAAAAGTTATTTTAACGGTAAATTAGCCCTGACACTTTAAAATTTGGCATCAATTTTATCTTTTTGTCAAATTGTTAATAACTTTTGTAATGATTATTTGTTTACATTCAAGTTGACCAGACGAAAATTGCCCCCCTAATAAGTTAGGTAAGAAAGATACATAAGTAAAATAGCTCAACCAATTAAGATTAGGGTTAAATACATTTTACCACCCTGAATTTTAGGTCGTGTGCAATTTAAACCCTGACTTTTCAAAACGTATATTACAACACCCTAAACTTTCCAAATTGTGCAAAAAACCCCTAATTTTCAAACAGTGCATTACGACACCATGAAATTTTTAAATTATGCAAAAAATCCCCCAAAAATTTAAGTCATAGCAGGGTGTCGGGTTGCACATAATAAAAAAAATGGGGGTTAATTGTACATATTATTCACGGATAAGGAATTAATTGGATTGCACAAATTAAAAACTTTAAGGGGGTTAAGTGCACATAAAGTTTATTTTTATTAGTTGCAAAGTTATACTAAGGGGTGTTTTTAAATATTTTATTTCAGTTTAAATATTTTTAAAAATGTTTGGTTTTAGTTCCTGTTATTAAACGATTTATGTCAAATTTTTTAATTGACTACTGAAATGGTTAGTCCATTTAATTTCACATGATAATCAATAATTATACATGGCAAAGACTAGAGCTAAATAGATTTTAAAATGTTTGGATTAAAACCAAACAGAAAAAGTTTTAGGGTCTAAGACTAAAATTTACTCATTTTTTAAGGACCAAAAAATATTTAAATAATATATATTTTATTATATTTCAATTGAACCAATTTAATGCTGGTTAAACTAGTGAACAATTGAACTAGGAGTTTATTCGGTTCAGTTTTCATAACGTTGCTTGTGAGTTATCAACATTCATAACTAATATTTCCCGTGTAGTTTTCAAATTTCTTACATTTTTGTTATAATTTGTTTCATTCTTTCTTTCGACTTGTTTTATTTTTTGGGCTTTCGATTTGTTAGATAGATGGTGTTTTTATTTTTTGGGGTCAAGATGATGATTGGCAATTAATTGATATATTGGTCATTATCGATCATAATGAAAAGTTTGAACAAAAATATCACAAAGCAAAGTTTGAACCATAAAACAAAAACTGATTATGTCAAATTTTTGAACTGGCTAATGGAAAGGTTAGACCAAAAATATCACAAAGCAAAGTTTGAACCATATGTGCGTGTTTGGAGCTTTGAAATCTTTATATCCTTGGGACTCTGCATTGGAGATGTTGCACTCATTGGCCTTTTATATATTAAAAAAAAAAACATAGAGACAAAAAAAAATTAATTCTCTGGTCACTTACAAAATTTTTAAATCCACCATGTGACCACCTCTGGCACATATTTGTTGGCTTGGGAGCTTGGCGTTTCACTACAAAGATAGAAGTAAAAAAACCATTTGAATTTTTGGTCTTCGGCAAAATTAGACGTACTTCAGAATTTGGTCTTGCACTCTTGTATACTTAAAAGTCCCTTTTGTGGTACAACATAAAGTGTGGGGTCCAGCCAGTGGGCTTCATTATTGAAAAATTGAAAGAAAACAGGGGAGAGGAGAGAATTTTCAACGCATGCACAGTAATTTTTTTGTTGTACGTGATGATTTTGGTGCTGTGAAACACGCGAACAAGTTTTTCTCCTACAGCTGTAATATGCAGATCGCATTTACACTGCAAGAACCTCTATAAATAGAGGATTTCGAAGAAGCTGAAGACACAAGTAGAAGCAGTAAAAAATAGAGCTGTAAATGAGAGAGAAAAATAGAGAGTGTGAGTAAATCTTAGAGAGTGTAGGGTATGCATGGGCATATATACTGGGAATATTTTTTAAATATCATCTCTATTACTCCTTGGTACTATAAAATTGTAGTATCTGAATAGGAGGATTTTCACTGGGATACACTATATTTATCTCTTGGTTTGGAGAGTGTGGAAAGGATATTTTGTAATTATCCTAAATATAGTGGAATATTTTTCAAAGTTTGTCAAGTGGTTTTTCCTTTAGTATTTGGGAGTTTCCATGTTAAAAATTCGATGTGCAAATTTTTTGATCTGATATGAATAGCACTACTCATGAATAGTACTATTCGTAAATAGTGACTAGCGGGCCACAATGAATAGTGATACATGGGTCCCACCATAGAAAATTTTACTATTCACCATTGATACTTATTTTTTTGCGCTGCGTTGATTGGTAGATTTAATTCTATCAGATTTAGTTTTGGTACTCATTGCCACACATTAGCATCATTTAATTACATTGTGAATCAGCCTCTGAGTCCAACAAGTGGTATCAGAGCTTTAGTATGGTGGGATTTATTCTTAGTATACTCTGTGATTACAGTTTAATCTGATCTTCCACATCAGAAAAGAATTTCTCCCTGATACTTGAAGAGCCACTTGGTGTCAGAAGTGGGATTGAGTTTAGGACTGTGCTGTGTATATTAAATGGAGGAGAATATGGGTACCATGATCAAGCTAATACCAGCAAATTGCTCCATTTGGAAGCCAAAAATGGAGGATATACTTTTTTGTAAGGATTTGTATGATCCTGTATAGAAGGGAGATACAAGGCCAGAAGACATGTCAGAAGAAAATTGGAAAAAGATGCACCGGAAGGCCATTGGGTTAATTAGGCAGTGGGTGGATATCTGTGTATTCCACCATGTGGCCACAGAGACGAATTCCCATACTCTGTGGAAGAAGTTAGAAGATCTATATGAGAGAAAGACTGCATACAATAAAGCTTTCACAATTAGAAAGCTGGTGAATCTCAAGTACTGAGATGGAACGTCTGTTGTTGAGCACTTGAGTGACTTCCAAGGTATGGTGAATTAGTTAAGCACCATGCAGATAGTGCTGGATGATGAGTTACAAGCACTATTACTTTTGAGTTCTTTGCCGGATAGCTGGGAGACCTTGGTGGTGTCACTGAGCAACTCTGCTTCAAGTGGAAAACTGTCTTTAGTCCAAGTCAAAGACAGTATATTCAATGAAGAAACCAAAAGAAAGGACTTAGTGGAAATTGATAATTCCCAGGCCTTTGTTACAAATAATAGGGGGAGAAGTAAAAGCATAGGATGGTCTAGCAAACCAAAGGATCGATCACAGTCCCAGCCAAGAAGAAGGTTTAAATGTTACCATTGCGGCGAAGAGGGGCACATCAAAAGAAATTGTAAGGCTTGGAAGAACAGAGACAATAAAAATTGAAGGAATCAGAATGCGGCTGATGATGAAAACACTACAACTCCTGTGACAAATGGGGAAGTGGTGTTGCTCTCTTTTGCAAATGAAAAATGTCATGTTGCAGATTCATGTGTTGAATGGGTCGTTGACTCAGTGGCTTCGTATCATGCCACACCCAACAAGGAATTGTCTACTTTGTACAAAGAAGGAGACTTTGGCAAAGTAAATATGGGTAATAAAAGTAATTCTGACATTGTGGGGATTGGTGATGTGTATATTCAAACAAATATAGGATGTGCACTGACATTGAATAATATGCAACATGTGCTGAATTTATGCTTGAATCTGATCTCCGTGCATGTTCTGGATCTAGCCGGATACCATAGTAACTTTGGTGATGGTAAGTGGAAGCTCTCAAAAGGTTCGATGGTGATTGCTAGGGGAGTAGTGCATAACATTTTGTACAAAACTCAAGTTAAGCAGATCGAAGGGTTGAATGCAGTTGAAGATGATGCTTCGCCAAATTTGTTGCATAAAAGACTGGCTCATATGAGTGAAAAAGGATTGTAGATTTTGGCTCATAAATCCTTTATTCTTTATGCCAAAGGTACAAAATTAAATCCTTGTGATCATTATCCTTGTGATCATTGTTTATTTGGCAAATATCATAGAGTATCTTTCAGCAAAAAGTTAAAGCTAAAGAAGAATATTTTGAATATGGTTTACTCTGATGTATATGGTCCCATGGAGGTGGAGACTTTGGGTAGTAGCAGATATTTTGTGACGTTCATTGATGATGCTTCACGAAAAGTGTGGGTTTATTTCCTAAAGAGGAAGGACCGGGTGTTTCAATACTTCAAAAGGTTTCATGCCATGGTAGAGAGAGAAAGAAACCTTTGAAGTGTTTTCGCAGTGACAATGAGGGAGAGTACATTTCCCATGAATTCAAGAACTATTGCTCTAAACATGACATCAAACATGAGAAAATGGTTCCTGGCACTCCATAGTGTAATGGTGTGGCCGAAAGAATCAACAGAATCATTATGGAGAAAGTCAGATGTATGTTGAGAATGGCTAAACTGCCTAAGCCATTTTGGGGTGAAGCTGTTCAAACTGCGTGCTACCTGATTAACAGATCTCCGTTTGTTCCTTTGGGCTTTGACACTCCAGAGAGAGTATGGTCTGGACATGATGTTAGTTACTCTCATTTGAAGGTATTTGGATGCAAAGCCTTTGCTCACGTAAGTAAGGAGCAGAGACAGAAGCTTGATGATAGAGTCATTCCTTGTATATTTATAGGCTACAGAGATGAGGAATTTGGCTATAGGCTATGGGATTTGGAAAAGAAGAAGATTATTAGAAGCAAAGACGTAGTGTTTCATGAGCAAGAAACTATGTTGGATTCTACTATTCTAGAGAAAACTAATGAATCTGGTGGTAAGGTTGATTTTACACCAGTCTCTCTTCCTAAAGAAAATGCCACAGCAAGGGAACAGGTTCAAGACCAAGAGGTTGACGATGAGCTAGTAATTGATGATGCTGGAGATAGAGGAGGTGTTGAGCAGGGGGAGCAATATCAAACACCACAGCTTAGAAGATCTAGTAGACAACAACAACCATCCAGCAAATACCCCAGATCGGAGTATGTCCTTCTCACGATGAGGGGGAGCCGGAGAGTTTTGAAGAAGGTTAGACTCATGAGGATAAAGTTCAGTGGTTCAAAGCCATGCAAGAATAGATGAATTTCTTGCAGAAGAACAATACTCATGAGCTGGTGAAACACCCTGAAGGCAAGAAAGCCTTGAAGAACATATGGATGTTCAAGCTGAAGAAAGATGGTAACAAGCTAGTGAAGTACAAGGTTCGCTTGGTTGTAAAAGACTTTGTTCAAAAGCGGGGGATAGATTTTCACGAGATTTTCTCTCCAGTTGTCAAAATGAGTTGTATTCGAGTTATACTCAGATTAACGGCTAGCTTGGATTTGGAGCTTGAGCAATTAGATATGAAGATTGCGTTTCTCCATGGTGATTTGGAGGAAAAGATCTACATGGATCAACCAGAAGGATTGGAGGAGGCTGAAAAGGAGAACATGGTTTGCAGATTGAAGAAGAGTTTGTATGGATTGAAACAGGCTCCTAGACAATGGTATAAGAAGTTTGACTCATTCATGGTAGGTCATGGATATACCAGGACAGATGCAGATCATTATGTATATGTTAAAACATTTCCTAGTGATAAGTTTATCATTCTTATGTTATATGTAGATGATAAGTTGATAGTTGAACAATAAGCAAAGATGATTGGTGATTTGAAAAAGAAGCTATCAAAGTCCTTTGAAATGAAAGACTTAGACCCTATAAAGCAAATTCTGGGCATGCAAATTTTGCGAGACTGGATGGCTAGAAACCTTTGGTTATCACAAGAAAGATATGTGGAGCAGGTTCTAGGCAGATTCAATATGAAGAATGCTAAAGCAGTTAGCACACCATTGGCTAATCATTTCAAACTCAGCAAAAGGAGTTGTCCAACTACTTATGAAGGAAAAAAAGGCCATGGATGATATTCCTTACTCCTCTACAGTGGGGAGTTTGATGTATGCTATGGTTTGTACTCGGCCAGATATCGCTCATGTAGTTGAAGTTGTTAGCAGGTTTCTTTCCAATTGAGGTAAAGACCATTGGAAAGCTGTGAAGTGGATCTTAAGATACCTAAAGGGTAGTTCAAGAATGTGCTTGAGCTTTGGAGGACCAGAACCAGTTTTGGAAGGCTATATAGATGCTAATATGAAAGGTGATCTAGATAGTAGGAAATCTACTTCTGGATTCGTGTTTACTTTTGCAGGTGGAGCTGTGTGTTGGCAGTCAAAACTACAAAAGTGTGTTGCCTTGTCCACTACTAAGGCAAAATATGTTGCTATGACTGAAGCTGGGAAAGAAATGTTCTGATTAAAAAGATTCCTTGAACAATTGAGAATGAAGCAGAGTAGGTTCATTATTTATTGTGACAGTCAAAATTCTTTGGATTTGAGCAAGAATGCGATGTATCACTCGCGAACGAAACATATTGATGTCAGGTACTATTGGTTACGTCAAACAGTAGAAGAAAAGCAATTTAAGCTGGAGAAGATTCACAATGATGAAAACCCTGCTGATATGATGATGAAAGTTGTAGCACGAGATAAGCTTCAACTTTGTGCCGAGTTGATCGGAATGGATTCCAGATGATTTCTCCTAGATTATTTACCCATTGGCTGGAGGAGGAGAATTGTAGGGTCCAGCCGGTGGTCCCCACTATTGAAAAATTGAAAGAAAACAGGGGAGAAAAGAGAATTTTCAACTCATGCACAGTAATTTTTTTTTACTGTGCACGTGTGTGTGATGATTTCGGTGCCGTGAGACACACAAATAAGTTTTTCTCCTGCAACTGTAATACGCAGATCACGTTTACACTGCAGGAACCTTTATAAATAGAGGATTTCAAAGAAGCTAAAGACATAAGTAGAAGCAGCGAAAAATCGAGAGCTATAAGTGAAAGAGAGTATTATCCTTTGAGAGTGAGAGAGAAAAATAGAAAGTGTGAGTAAATCCTAGAGAGTGTAGGGTGTAGGCATATACATCGGGAATATTTTTTTGGTATCATCTCTATTACTCCTTGGTACTGTAAAATTGTAGTATTTCAATAGGAGGGTTCTTACTAGGATACACTATATTTATCTCTTGGGTTGGAGGGTGTGGAAAGGATATTTTGTAATTATCCTTAATATAGTGAAATATTTTTTGGAGTTTGTCCCATGGTTTTTCCTCCGGTATTTGGGGGTTTCCACGTTAAAAATTCGATGTGTAAATTTCTTGATATGATATGAATAGTAGTACTCGTGAATAGTACTATTTATGAATGTTTACTATTCACCACTGATACTTAACTGTACTGCACCGATTAATAGATTTAATTCTATCAGATTTAGTTTTGGTACTTATTGTCACACATTGGCATCATTTAATTACACTGTGAATCAGTCTTTGAGCCCAATATAAAGCACAATATTTTCGTTATGGACTTGAAGTCTTGAGCTCCACATTTTGTGACAAAGTTAGCGTTCTAGAAAATTTTCGTACTAACTTTTGGACCCTGACTAATCTTTGCTTTATCACCGGTGGTCATCTATATATCAATTAATTGTTGATAATGATCAATAACAAGTTGAAAGTAAGAATGCAGTAAAATATAACAAAAATGGTAAATGAATTCAAAAATTATACTGTAAACATTATTCATGTAATTTTGATAACTGACACAGTCACAAGATATGTGCGAGTTACATGCATATTTCATGGAAGACTATTCAGCTTGCTACAAAGACAAAAGGGTAAGAGAGTCCACCATGCTTTATTTCTTAATTCTAAGATTGTTACTAGATTGATACACCGATAATGTATCCAATTTATGTGCCTTCACTTTAGCAACAAAAGCATGGCCGGTTTGGTAAGATGCAACAAACATTTTTGCATTGGTTGCCATGTCCTACTCCCCCCATGCCATCTAATCTAGGATTGCTCTTTGATTTGTTTGCTTTATTAGCTGCAAATAGGAAATAGCTTTTTGTAATATAGTAGATCATCACTTCTTTTTTCAAAGTTACATAAAAGCTAATTAACATATAAGTGACATAATCATATAACAGCCATGAAATCATGGCAATTCTGAAAGAAAGAACACAAATATTACCTCCTTCACCATGCACATCCACCTTATTGCCAGCACTGGACATTCCACTACCATTTTCACTATGATCAATTGTCTTTTTAGCATCCTCAACTGCAAATGTTTGAATTGTAAAAATGAATGTGATTTTTAGCAAATGATACTTGATACAATCATTTGTGAAAGAATTTTAGCATGATTATTAAACAATAACATAAAAGGGGAAGATCATCCCTAATGAGAAAGCAGCCCTTTAATTTATAACCATTTCAATATTTTATGATTTAGTGCTCTTCAACATATATAAAAAGTAATGACAAACTGACCTGTTTTAGAGTTAGAGAAAGTATCGGAAAAATCCCTAGCAGATGTCTCTGATGAGATAAGAACAATTATGGCCAAGAGGCTCAGGATGAGAAAAGCATTCTTGGAAGCCATTTTAAATATGAAAATAAATTTAGTTGATGAAAGATATAAAAATTAGTAGGAGAACGATACTTTATATATAGGGGATAGAAAGAGGGGGAGAAATCAAAAAGTAGAAGAATAGACCTCAACTTGATGGTTCAGATTAGTCAATATAAATTTATTATTTTTTAAGGATCTTGAATTTCAGTTATAAAATGTATTTATAAGCTATGAAATTGAAGTAATATTTATTGTTATGAATTTGAGTTGACCATGTAATGAAAGTAGAAATATGAGTTGATTATCAAAATTGGACCAACTCCTTATTGTCTATTACCACTCCCTATTAAATAAACTTTTATTCAATTGTTTTAAATGCCCATCATTTCCTTATTGTTATTCTTTCCTTTTATAAACTTTTATTTTATTAAAGTTTTTTCATATTTGACTCATTTTCTTTTATTTTATATTAAAACCAACAACAAACTTTTGTTGAGAGCTATTTTGATTAATTTTGGTCCTAGTCAAAAGAAACCGAAGAAAGTATTTAAAGTAAAATACTTACTATATGTTTTATTTCAAAGTTGATTATAGTACATGATAAAAATACAATATTTATCATAGAGGGAGAAAGAGCATGCAGTGGACCACTCCCTATAATAAATATTGTATTTTTATCAGGTACTATAATCAACTTGAAATAAATTTTTTTTTAATGACATATGAGTATAAAATGACTAGATATTGATGAATATTTAAAAGTAGATTTTGTTATTTTAAAGAAATTAACATGATTCCTTCACGATGAAAATGAGTGTTACATTATCATTTAAAAGTTAATATAATTATGTATGATTAGATATGTGCCTAAAATTTTTTTATCAATGGTGCATAAAAAATAAATTCTAGTTTTAAACTTCGAACTCAAATTTAAGTTAATGAAAAAGGAAAAAATCTTGTTGCATTTCTAGGATGTTGAATGACACATTTATATGTTTCAGACTTTTCATCATAAATGGATAGTTATAAATTTTTAAAATTTAAATTTGATTGTACATAGAGAAAAAAAAAGAAAAAATTCAGTGATTTAAAAACTTGAGTGATTTTAGACTTCATATAATAATTTTTTTGTAGGTTTCTTTTAGATATAGATGCCTTCATACTTTTTTAGTCAATCTTTAATTCTGTAATACTTTTGATCGTCAAATAAGATCATAGTAAGTAAATATTTCTTTGTTTCTAATGTTAAATATATTAACATTTATATTTAATATTTTAATAACTATTAGTAACTATTATAATTTATCAAATTCACGAAGTGACATTACGCACATACTTATTGGCTTGGCAGCTTGGCCTTTCGTTACAAAGACAGAAGAAAAGTGATATCAGGAACTACAAAATTAACTCACTCAATATTTTTTCTTTCCCACAAATATAAGATAACACATAAAGGAAGAGGAAGATACTTGAGTTTTTTTTGTTTCTTGTTAAAACTGATGATTAAACATGGTACAAGCAATGCCTTTTATAGGCTTTAGAAGCAATAAAATATAAAAACTAAATAACAAACCCATCGGTGAAGCACTTAACATGCATGAAGTGAAAAGCATTGTAAGCTATGGCAGGCTGTAGTCTTTAGCCACGTTGTCCACTAACAAGACAAATATATGTGCTGCAAGACACATCATGTTAGCAGCACTTTTACTTTTCATTTTGCCAACACGTGGTAGGCTTTATGGTGAGCTATGGACTACAACATGCAAAAACCATGGGCATGCTTGGTTTAATGCTTCTGACAAAAAGTATCCATTTGCGATTTTGGTCACTGGCAAAAAATGAGATAATTCGCAATTTGGTTTTGCGCTCGTGTAATTAAGGACCCTTGTGTCACGATATTGGGCACAATATTTTCATTATGGACTTGAGGTCCACACGGTTTATAGCAAAGCTTGCGTTCTAGAAAATTTTTGTTTTAACTTTAGGACTCTATGTAATCTTTGCTTTATTTTTGGTGATCACTGATAGATCAATTAATTGCTGATAATGGTCAATAACAGCTCCAAAGTAAGAATGCAGTAAAATATAACAACAATGGTAAGATATTCGAAAACTAGATGGAGAATATTATTTATGTAATTCTGATAAGCAACACAGTCACAAGATATGTGCGATTTACATGCATATTTCATGGAAGACTGCTAAGCTTGTGACAGAGACAATAGGGTGAGAGAGTTCATACTTTATTTCTTAATTCTAAGATAGTTACTAGATTGATACAACTATAATGTATTCAATTTTTGTCGTTCCACTTTAGCAACATACGCACTCCCGGTTTGGTAGGGTGCAACAAACGTGGTTACACCCGTTGTCATGTCCTACTCCCTCCATGCCATCTAATTCAGGATTTATCTTTGATTCATCTGCTGGATTAGCTGCAAATAGACGATAATTTTTTAATATAGTAGATCGCTTATTTTTCAAAATTTACATAAATAACAATGAAGTTAACTTGTAAGTGACATAATAACACAACTATTCATAGAATCATGGCGATTCTGAAGAAAAAAAAAAAACATGTATTACATTACCTTCACCATGCTTATCCATGTCATTGCCAGCACCTAGTATTCCACCACCAATTTTACCTTGATCAATTCTCGTTTTAACATCCTCAACTGCAAACATTTTAATTGTGCAATGAAATGATATGTGTGTATTCACATTTGCATTGAAAATTAACAATGCGTGAATAATGAATATAATTTTTCGTAGTTGATACAATCATTTGTGAAAGAAATTTAGCCTGATGGTTAAACTATAACTTAATTCGAAAGGAGAAGTTTATCATTAATGAGAAAGCAATGCCAAACTGACCTATTTTTAGCCCCTAATTTCATGATTTAGTGCTCTTCAACATATACAAAAAAACAAAAAAGAAAAGCAGTGCCAAACTGACCTATTTCAGAGTTATACGTAACGAGAAAACTCCTAGCAGCTACCGTTGAGGAGATAACAACAATCATGGAAAAGAGACCTAATATGAGTAGAGCATTTTTGGAAGCCATTTTCAAATATGAAACTAAAATCAGTTGATGAAAGATATAAAAATTAGTTGGAGAATAAGACTTTATATAGGGGAAAATGGAGGGAGGAAGAGCAGTGGACCACTCCCTCTAACAAATATTGTATTTTTATCATGTACTATAATCAACTGAAATAAAACATATAATAAGTATTTCACTTTAAATACTTTCTTCGGTTTCTTTTGACTAGGACCAAAATTAATCAAAATAGCTCTCAACAAAAGTTTGTTGTTGGTTTTAATATAAAATAAAAGAAAATTAGTCAAATATGAAAAAACTTTTATAAAATAAAAGTTTATAAAAGGAAAGAATAACAATAAGGTAATGATGGGCGTTTTAAAACAATTGAATAAAAGTTTATTTAATAGGGAATGATAATAAACAATAAGGAGTGGGTCCAATTTTGATAATCAACTCATTTCTACTTTCATTACATGGTCAACACAAATTGATAACAATAAATATTGCTTCAGTTTCATAGCTTATAAATACATTTTATAACTTAAATTCAAGAAGAAGAAAAAAAGAGCTTTATATCAAGATCCTTGAAACAGAATAAATTTGTATTGACTAATCTCAACCATCAAGTTGAGGTCCATTCTGCTACTCTTTAATTTCTCCCCCTCTTTCTTTTCCCTATATATAAAGTATCGTTCTCCTACTAATTTTTATATCTTTTATCAACTGAATTTATTTTTATATTTAAAATGGCTTCTAAGAATGCTTTTCATGATAATTGATTTTGTTGATGATTTTCATTAGTAATTTCTATCATAATTTGTACATGTCAGATATATAGCTCTACTTATGCACCAAAAAAAAAAAAAAGATATATAGCTCTACTTAACACCAATTCACTAAATTAACGAATTTATTGATAGAAATGACCATTCATCATTTTTTTTAGCAATTTTTGTGTTTAACCACTTATTCCTAGAAAATTTCGTTGGTAATATCAACGAATTAGAATTCGTCAATAATTATTTACCTCCTTAATTACAAATTAATTATTTTAACCTTTAATTTTCGGACCCTTATCTTATGGTTCTGACAAAAGAGATTAACATCTTTATTATCGGCAATCACTGATATGTCAGATAATTGCTGATGATGTTCATTACAACTCAAAAGATCTATTGTAATGAAATATGACAAATTAAAAATTTAGGAAATTTGAAAATTATATAATTTATTACTCACACGTAACTCTGATAAGTACACAGTCACAATGCATATGTGAGCTACTCATCTTCCTGCATACAGTCATACACACATCATGGTATACATAGAGAGATACATACTTTATTTCATAGTTTGTTTTATTATTTTGCTCTTCTTTTTGTGTATTTTCTTAGGTTTTATTTACTACCTTCTATGTGGATACGTGTTATGTGGTTTGATCGCAACACTGGCAGCCAATTCGTGGGTGGCAGTGGCAGCGTCTTTGGCAGTTTTGGTCATTTTGTGCTCCTCCGCCCGTAGGGTCACCATGTTCCTTCAAGCCATCAAACCCCGGCTTCGGTTTGGACTTTCCTGCGGTATTTGCTACAGACAGACATATATACTATATCATTCTTTCTTTTTTAACTCACATAGAAGTACTAATTAAACCGGTAAATAACACAACTATTCAAAGAATCATGACAATTCTCAAAACAACCCAAATATTACAATAACTGAGTCATGTAGTAATTATGATTGACGACAGAAAATGTGATAAAAAAAAAACTATGCATAGTTAAATAATTGTGTAAAAAAATTTATAACGTTAATGCATAAAAATTTAATCCAAAAATTTATACATGGTAACTCTAAATCACAAACAAAGTAATATATATATATATATATATATTCTTGATACAGAACTAGTATCAAATATAGTATTTTCACATATAAACTATGTGGGAAGTAGAGGTGTTAAATGATTCGGTTTATCTCTATTTGCTCTTGATCCATGTGGGGCAAGGCTAAAAAGTTCACAGGACTAAAAGTCCACGGGAGTTTTGTGGATCAGCGCATAGGTTTCTGAAAAAAGTAAAAGAGATCAAATCAAAATTAACTACAATTTAAAATTAAAATTAATATTTATAATTTAATTTTTTTTGGAAATTTACTCTCTTACCCTCTTCTTCTTCCGTTCAACAAACCACCAAGATTAGAGGAGTATGGTCTGAGGTTTATAAAGAAGAAGGGGGGCTTGGAGTAGGGAATTTAGTTATTCAGAACTTTACCTTGCTATTTAAATGGTGGTGATATGCAAACTTTGGAAAAAGAGTAGTAGCATCTTGCAATGAACTACGAATGGAGGAGCTTTAGATTTACAAAGCACCAAGAATAATAGAGGAGGAGTATGGTCTGAGATTTGTAATGTCAATGTTGATAACAATGATCTCTTAAGAACACTGGTGGGAGGAATAGGCATAGATATTGGGAGTGGAGATAGAGTGAGTTTTTAGAATGATATATGGGTCCTGAATGTGAGGCTAAGAAAGTCTTCTCCTAGAATTTATTTGTTGTCAGAGCAAAAGGATCTTAGAGTGAGTGAATGTAGTTTCTGGGATGGATTAGATTGGGTATGGAATTTCCAGTGGCATAGGCAGCTATATCAGAGGGAACTGGACTTGTTGCAGGAACTCCATAATCTACTTGGAACAGCTAAGATGAAAAGACATTCCCTGGATAGGTTGGTGTGGAAGTTCGATAAGAATGCTTTGTTCTCCACAAAATCAGTGTCAAGTGCTATAAGTGCTGCTCAACAAGCTTTGGGAGGTGTTAATAGTTACAGCTTTAGTAAAGCAGTTTGGAAAGGTGTAGTGCTGCCCAGAGTGGAGATTTTTGCATGGTTTCTGGTTGTGAACAGAATAAACACCAAGGATAGGCTAAATAGATTCGATCGGAATTGTGCAAAAGAAAAATACAACATGTGTCTTATGTGATAAAGCGGTTGAGGATGGTTATCATTTGTTCTTTGAATGTGATTATGCCTCTTTCCTTTGCAAGGTGCACCAAAGTCTTTTTTTTTTTTTCGAATCTTGGACGGATATGCCAACGAGAAAGTTTGAGAAGGGATAGTGGTGACAGAGTTTTTTTGTGACAGTCTGGGTTGTGTGAAAGTGTAGAAATAGTTGTATTTTTGAAAAGAAAATCATAGGAAAAGGGGAGGCGTTAATTATGGCAATGTTATGGCTGAATCAATGGGGTGAGGAGTGGTAGGATGCAAAAGTAAGGGAGATGCGTGTAGGAGGTCAGCAAGGGGATTGAGGCTTATAGCATGTTTTATTATATTTGCTAGTTCTGCTCAATTAGTCACCAAAGAAGAATAGGGACTTACGGGAAAAGTATGTTAAAACGTATGCATTCCCTTTGATTCAGTGCTGTTCAAAATTGTTTTATTTTAAGGTTAGATTCAAATTATAAAATAGCAAAACGGTGTAGAGCAATGCTGAGAAGTGTAAAGTTCTGGAAGCGCAGTGAAACACTGTACAACAATTACTGTCACAATGGATGATTCTTGCAATGGTGAGATAATGAGAGAAGAGCGAAACACAGAGAGGTGTGGAGAGGCAAGTAGTTCTGAAAGTATTACATGCCAGAATGTGTTGTGAGCGAGCCATACGCAGAGAGGAAAAGACGAGGAATACACTGCTAGATGGCGGCTCATGAATAGCATTTTGTGAGTGCGTGTCTGTGTTTGGGTGGAGTGTGTGGGTGTTGGTGTGGCGTTGAGTGCGTTAAGTGGTGCTGTGGAGTGTGTTGTGTGCGTGATCAAGATGGTGTGGGTGTGCGTTTTATTGAATCTTGGCGTCTGCTTTGCGGACTAATTTTACATTTATGGGAATGCTATTCCCGGGAATAATATTCCCAAAAATGAACTATTCATATGTTTGGTCTGTGAGTCAGATTTTCAGGAATCTTACAATGTCCAAGAATAAACTATTCGTGTGTTTGGTTGACATAAATATTCTTGAAAATATTGTACATTTTTCCCAAAATACACCTATAAAATTAAACTAAAAATTCAATTTTTAATCACTTTAAACTCATAATTAAGTCTAATTTCCAAAATACCCCATCAATTTAAACTAAACAATTAATTTCTAATCACAATAAATTTATAATTAAGTATAATTTTTAAAATACCTCTATCAATTTAAACTAAACAATTAATTTCTAATCACACTAAATTTATAATTAAGTATAATTTTTAAAATACATCTATCAATTTAAACTAAACAATTAATTTCTAATCACAATAAATTTATAATTAAGTATAATTTTCAAAATACCTCTATCAATTTAAACTAAACAATTAATTTCTAATCACACTAAATTTATAATTAAGTATAAGTACCAAAATACCCCATCAACTTAAACTAAATAAGTAATTTTCAATCACATTAAACTCAATAAGTCTATAAATATGATATGTAACACAAACCAACTTATGCAAATGTCACAACATAAGTTCAAACTTAACAATAATCCATAAATACGATATATCAAATCTAAGTACCAATTCAAATCCAACATAAGAGCTAACAATTCAGACATATTGCCACTCAATTCCTAAAATAGGAAAATTAAAATCTAAGAATAATTGTTAAAAATTGTCTTCACGAATGCCAATATATCTTCCGGTATGAGTGAGAAGAACACATCAGTCAAGTTGTTGTCCCTTGAAATAATAATGGTAGCCTTCATTCTTTCATCAACAGACAAGCCATCAACATCTCTTAGAATAGCCGTTAGCTTCATTCTTTTATCAACTCCCTCCTTCTCGACCTTAAAGCAAGTAACCAAGTTCGATATATGGGTAGAATGCAGTTCAAATGCAAATTTTATATCTTTGATTGAGTCAGCTATCACCTCAGCTGTTTCATAGCTTAAACCTTTGTTATCTCTCTTCCTTTTATTCTTGTGTTGGATAGATGAAGAACTCATACCACCCGTAGTTTCAAGCATCTAAAAGTACAATAAAACCAAATGTTTTTATCCACTTTCTAGCCCAAAAAAAAGTAGTAGACAATAAAGGCAGATTATTACTAACAAGTTCACCAAGAAAAGAAAAAATGAGAAACATGCTATCTAATAAACATATCATATTAGAATTCTAACCAAATTATCAATTCCATGCTGCCCAATCAAATGAGAAGTTTATATAGTAATAATGTTTAGGTAAGGTAATCCTGATTTGTTTGCTTTTCATGTCTTATTCGGTGGATATCATAATGCAGGATCAAGAACACAACAATGAAAGAAGCTGTCAACTAAGAAAGAACATATAGCTAGTTAGAGCACAAAGACCTCAGCATCCAAATCCATGTTGAAATTCGTAGTTTGATCTATATGCCGCATGTGATCATCCCTAAATAATTGCAATGCAATTAAAAAAATTAATAAAATTAGAGGCTCAATTCAAATGCAACAGGTGCCTAGTGGCATATCAGCAACAGGTTCTGATTCAAGATTTACTTTGCTTTCCTGTGAATCATCCCCATCTGAAATTGCATAGATGTGATCTAAGAATCAAACAACTCGCCTTACGCATTGTCCAAAGGCAACAAAAGGAAAATATCCATAAAATTTGTACTGAAGACAGAAATGATTCTTCAACTTAATTGGTCTATTACATGGGCATTGACTAAGCACAGGCGCAGAGGCACCTATCAATAATAAATTTATAATGTTTGAAATCAAGGTAACGTAGTCTGCCATTTAACTTCAAGATCTGAGTTGAGGCGAGAAGATTATTTGTTTCCTTAGCTACTTGCACACCATTGTAAAGCATTATTCACAGAGAATTATGATTAGGATTTGCAAGCAGTAAAAAGAAAATTCATCTTCTTCTACATTTTTTTTCTTTTATGCTGAACTGAAACTCAAATCAGAAGCTACTGTTGTCGAAGGCATAGTTTTAGACATTGACGATTCTAATATAAACTAGATATTAGAATTACCTTCAACTGGATCTAAATCTCCATTCTGAATAAAATATGTGACCTTTTCCTCCAAAGACAAGCTGGCCAAAGGGTCTGGATTAATGGAACTGCTGTCAGCATGAGCAACTGAATCACCTTTGTTCTCACCAGATAAATTTTCCATGATAGAAACTTCAGAAGTTGAGGTAACATTCTCAGAAATATTGTTATTGCTGTCATATAGACCTTCTAATGCATACCAGTCCTTTTGCTCCAAGGATAAATCCATAGTAGATGATGCCAAAGGACCTAACCCTTTGTCTTTAGTTTCAAGAGCAGAGCCGTTAAATGAATAGTTGTAATCCTTTTCCATTGAAGGATCAAGAACACAACAACTTTCATCTTCTTTTAACGATCCATGCTGTGAAAACAATAAAGAAAATCTCACAATCAGGTTTCAAAATCAGATTTATTTAGCTAACTGTGAGTACTTATTACTATATTCAAAATGATTGAAATTTCATATTATAGCTAAAACAGAGTAAAATTTCTGTTACAATGAGTATTTTTAACATCTGAGACAGCAATCACAAGCTATATATCACTATATACTGAGGAATATATTTACCAAAACAATTAGTAATAATAACATCTGTGAATTCAAAGGAATAGTGATTAGTTGTTACTATCCCATGACTTACATCTCACCTGCTGTGGGGCATTGGGGATTGAGATTGTCTCAATTTTTATGGCTAGTAGCATGTAAATAGTAATTTTGACATCCAAAACACTTAATTATAATTAATTATCTATAGGAAAACAATAACTTCACATTCAATTCGAAGTTTTGAACTAATAATCTTATGGTTATGTGGCCTAATGATATGTTATTATCATCAAGTCACAAGCAAGTAAAATGCTTGTACACACACTTAACTATTTGACAATGGTTTTTCTTTTTTTAATTCTGATTTTAGTCTTTGATATTCCAATTTGAAATCAAATTGTTAATAGCCTCCCACTCTCTCAGTTCCAACCCAACATTTCTCCAAACGGGCAAACCCAACATGTTCCCACTGGTGCCAAAGGTAATATTTCGATTATCAGCAAGTTGCTGTGAAACTTAGTAAGACCAAAACGGAAGTTGAACATACAGATACAAAATCATAACTACAAGTATATATTATTTTCACCACAGTAATGATAATCTAAAAGGGTTGCCGATAATCCCAAAAGGCCAAAATAGAGGAAAACACAGACATATATACTACTATCTTTATACACTTCCACTGTCACTAGTCCCTACCATTGCTGCTAATCTCTTAGCCCATACGAACAGAAAAAAAAATCTAAGAACATCACAAAATCTAAGAAAAAAAATCTATTCATTTTAATTACATGAAATACACTATCCTAACAGCTCAAGAGAAATGCATAGAATAAAGCCCCCTGAAAACAAAAAATGCCACACAATTATAAGACATATTGTGTCATTTACAATCAATAAACATGTGGATACTGAAACTCACTAAAGGCGCATCATTAGAGTAGTTTGATGAATCCTTATTGGACAAGAAAAGAAAAAGGTGAAAAAAGGACTGAACATCAGCTTCAAGTATGTAATCCTATGTTTGCATTACATATCAAAATCAAAAATTCATCCTGAATAATGCTCCCTCAGATCATCACCATAATCCAAAGTAAAAATTAAACAACCATACACCTCAAAGCAAAAATCTAAAAAAAAAAACACATCTAATCATAGTGACTAACACAATAATCCTTCACAAAACAATACCCAAAAGAAAACACAAAAACACACACACAAAAGCAAAAAAGTAAAAATAAAAATCGATGCTCAAAACACTGTTCCTTGGAGACTCTGCTTCTTGTTCTGCAAAAAGGAAGCTCCAATGCGAGAATCGCGTCTGCTATGGCGTTACAATCTGTCGCCATGGACGCGGAATCGAAGCTCTTGATAGCCAAAAAGGAACGCACAAGATCTGCGTCACTCGCGGTAAACCATATATGAGAATCCGTCGCCGTGAATGCTTTCTCGAAGCTTCTGTCGGAGTCGATCTTGAGTGCCTTCGCGGCGGAAAAGGTGCTCAAGCTTCGGCGGCGGAGCGAAGTCGAAAATGGAAAACAAAGATGAATGGAAGAAGTCGAAGATGGAGGAAGAGAAAAGGCCAGGGAGCGAACCTGGTGCGTGGTGCGCAGTGGCAACTACCGCAGCTGTCGCCGGAGGAGACGGTGGAGATGGCAGCGCGAAGAGGAGCTGGCTGGCTCTGCTAGGGTTACGTTGATGTCAAATGGAGTGAGAGATTGATGAATGAGTCTCGGACAGATTGTGGAGGATGTGTTTTGAGAGGGGCATTCTTGTCTTTTCAACATTTCACACCCTTCCCATGGGAATCCAATATTTCCATGACGTAGGGTGGTGGGAATAAAAAGTGGATTGTATTCATTCCCGGGAATGAAACATTTCAGAGAATAGTTCTTGTGAACGTGAACCAAATATAGGAATCCTTTATTCCAGGCCCTAGATTCCGAGGAATGTTAAAACATTCCGCGAACCAAACGTCTATATTTGTGAGTTTAGATTTTGGAAGAGAAGTAAAGGAAGGGGAGAACTTGCAATATAATTTTACGCTATAAGCCCTCCTCTTTCCTTCCCTTCTCCTTTAAAATGCAACCTCACAAACATACGTTAAAGGGATGGGCGTGCTGTTGGCTGTATGAATGTTAATGGCACTAAGCATTACTAGAATGCATGGAATGCTTCAAGGTGACAGGCTGTCATTTAATATCCGCCGACTGGATGCAAACTGATAAAAGGGCTGCAACAGAAAATGCTGCAGGGCAGTGGAATTGTACACACTATTTCAGCCTTGATGGCAATGACGAATTTTGATTTAATGATGCACAACAGCAAAGAAAGTGAGAGCATCAGAATTTGGGTATACGTTAGAATGAAGAGGATTGATGACGTGAGAAGAAATTGAAGCGTGGGGTAGTGTGTATATGCAAGATTACTAAAGATGGATAAGTGCTTCGATGCCAGATAAGGAGGAGCCAATAGGTGGAACTGCTGAGGTAGTTAATTGAAGAGGTGTTTGTCTGCTGTTGGGTTATGGCTTGTAATGTGTCTGATATACTGATTTACTTGGTTGTGGGCATTCCATTGCTTGCACTTTGTTGTACACTCTTCAAAAGTGGATTTGGTTTCATCTAATTATCCAAAAAAAGGCAATGAAAAAATAAATAAAAATAAAGAGGAACCAAAATCAAAATCAAAATTTTGGAGGGACCAAAATAAGAATGACTCATACTTAGAAGGACTAAAATCAAATTTAAGTCAGAAATTAAACACAATAAAGTAAAACCATGCACTAATATTCCTCTCTACAGTACCACTGTTTCCACCACCAACCCAATTCCCAACATGCTTGATTTGTCTTCTGGTAACAAAAACTATGCCTGTCTCTGTTGATTCAGTGAAGACCCAAGCCAAACGTGACATTACTTAGTAGTTAATACATCACTCAACCCTTCTGCTGCAAAATACCATCGTCTTTCCTTTCATCTTGCTCTCTTTGGCCGCTCTGATCATGTCTTTCGAATTAGTGTGAATTTTTAATCCCCCCCCATAGATGCTTCTATGTTTCCTTTATTTGAATGAATCCCCTGCTTGCTTGCTCTTTGAATTTTCTGTTGATGCAGTGCCTTCTATAGCAATCTAGCTCTAGGAATAGAGAAATTCTTAGATGCTTTAAAAACAATACAAAATATTTTTAATGTTCTAATTTTTAATTGACAAATCAATTTTTAAGTTAAAAATATAGGAAAAGTAAGAGACAATAAAAATTTATAAAAATTATGTGTTAATTAACAAATGGATGAGAGCAAGTGCTTTCTTGCTAGATTATCAATTGTTTCAAGAATACCATGACTTTGAATCCGAAAAGAAATTTCATCTCCAAAGATGGATATTTCTTGTATATATCATTGCATTAGAAAATTAAATTTTATTTGATAAAGTGGGCATGGCTGCTGTAAAGTTTGTTTGGTATCGGTTTGTAATTTTGTTGAACCTTTCGGCCACTTCTGCTAGAACACTAGAAGAAGATTGATTTAGCTGACAAATCACCAAGAGGAAGATGAACAATTTCAAGAGCCGAATCAAGACTGGCCGGGACTTGGATTTAATTTTAATTTGTAATGGAATGGGAAGACTCCTGATTTTTTTTATGTTGAAACACTATGAGATCAATAATTGTCATCACCACATGATATTGCGTCCAAATTTTGGGAGTTATTAGGTTTAGGTGATCTCTTTGCAAATGTCCTGTTCTTTAATTAATCGGTAGGTGCTTATTAAAATGGGTGGAAAGTTGACAAAGCCTTGAAGATATCTAAGGTTCCTGTTACTTTTTTTTTGTGTCCTTGAATAATTGTATATTCAATTTTTTTATAAGATATTAATTATTTTTTTTAATGATATCTCTACTAAATACTATTGAAAGAGGAAAGAAAAATTTGAAGCATTGAAAATAAATAAGAATAATTTAATAAATTATTCTTAACTTTTCTATCATCAATATTTTTCTAATTATTTTCTTAATTTCAGTGAATATTTAAAAATGGACAATTAGTTAAGTATAAAAATTTTCTTAGAATTGTTGTCAAGATCCTTTGACTCATGAAAATTATACAATTGAAATCCCTTTAATTAGAACATGACGTGGAATGATTATTAATTTTTAAATAAATAAGAAGATCATATTATATTATTTTATGAGTTTAATTTTTATGTACTGATAGTTGAAATCTTTTTTTTTACATTAGTAACAAATCAAATCACCTTATTTGTATAATTTTTCAAGTAGCAAATATGAGATTTAATTACTTTTATTGATACAATAATATGTGATTGGATAACAGTATAAAAAATTTTATATTATTATTGTATAGAAATTAAACTCATTTTATTTCATCAAATAACTACTATGAATTTTATTAAAAAATTTGCACATATTTTCCTTAGCGTATAGCATTAAACTTATTTTATAGGTATCTTGGGGTCAATAGACTTGATTTGACCAACCTAACAATCTTATTTTAGTGTGACATTTTTATAAAAGGTTAAAATTCATGACTATTGGTTTTATTATTGTCATTATGAAAAATGAAAGATATACAAATTAATAATGATATATTATTGTCATTATTCTACATACTCGAAAATCAGAGAGTTAAGTATTTGTTGGGTTCACATGTTTTAATTTATTACATTTGAACCCCGTCTTCCCATGAGGGATATTAATCATTTTTTTCTATGATAATCACCGACGCACCTTATAGTAATTACTGATGATTTGTTATAATTAGTGCTCCACATAATGATTGAAATAAAATTAAAATAAAATGTAAGAAATTCGAAACTATATGTACGGTAATTATTATTCATATATAACACTCATAAGTAGCATTTTATAGTCACAAGATGTGTAAGTGCATGATTGACGACAAACATAGCATAGTGTAGTCCATGCTTTATTTCTTAGATACTAGATACTACACAAATACACCTATATATATATATAGGTATTTATTCAGTTCATGTGGCTTAACTTCAGCAACATTTGCAGCCACGGTGACCGCATCATTTGCATCCGCCGCCATAGTGTCCTCCGCCGCCGTAGCTTCCTCCTCCCCAGCGATCCAACTCGGGTTCTGGTTTTGATTCTTCGGCTACAACATTAGCTGCTCATAGACAATACTATTTAAATAATACAATTTTTATATTAGAAGTTGCACGCATGAGTCCTATGCACATCGCTATTCATAGAATCATGTCAACTCCCGACAAAACACATGTACTACAGAAACCTTGTCAAACTATGAAGAAAAATTCTTAGGTGATGGGAGACTAAGAGAAATATTTGTTTTATTATATTTATTAATTGACACATTAATTTTATGAGTTATTATTGTCTCTTATTTTCCTTAAATTTTTAATACAATAGTTAATGTGTTAATTAATAAATAGAATAAGATATATATTTTTTGGCTTTGAGAGCACATAAATATTTCTCAATTGTCAATTAATGTGTCATGTATGTGTTATATAAATGTAGGTATACCTTGTGTTCCATGACCACCACCTCCTCCACCCCAGCCTTTGCCGTGTCCTCCACCATGTCCTCCATGGCCTCCTCTGTAGTGTCCTCCTCCACCATAGCGTCCTCCTCCACCATAGTGTCCTCCACCCCAACGATCCAACTCAGGGTTTGGTTTTGATTCTTCTGCTACAACATTATCTGCACATAGATAATTAGATAATATTTTTAAATAATATTATTTTTAGACTTAAGTCACATACATGAGTACTATGCACATGAAGTAATGCTGTTATTAACTGAGAGCAAGTACTATGCACATGTATGTAATTCTTTTTTGTTGTTCTAAAAGTAAGAGAAAATATTAATTTTATTCTATTTATTAATTACGACATATTAATTTTGTAGGTTGTTGTTGTCTCTTATTATTTTGTTTGCATTTTTAGTGTAATAGCCAATGTGGTAATAAATATATGGAACAAAAAAAATATTTTCTCGTGCTTTAAGATCATGTTAGTATTTCTTAAGTGTCAATGAGTTATGTATACTTACGATTGAATATAGAAATAAAAAAGTGTCATGTACTTGTTATGTGAATATATATACACCTTGTGTCCCATGGCCACCACCTCCTCCACCCCTACCTCTGCCGTGTCCGCCACCATGTCCTCCCCAACCTCTGTCGTAGTGTCCTCCTCCACCATAGTGTCCTCCTCCGCCCCAGCGATCCAACTCAGGGTTTGATTTTGATTCTTCTGCTACATCATTATCTGCACATAGACAATTAGACAATATTTTTGAAATAATGTTATTTTTAGACTTGAAGTTACGTGCATGAGTACTATACACATGAAGTAACATTGCTACTCATCATAGAATCATGTCAACTCGCGACAAAACACATGGATTACACAGAAGTGAGGTCAATGTGTGATGTATACTAATTATGATTGAATAAAGTATCATGGGCCATATTTCCCAAAAGCGTAAGTAGTTGGGTTAGGGTACCCTCACCGGAATATATTTTTTTAAAAGCTCTGATATCATGTCATGAACGAACTCATTTATCCCAAAACGTTAAACAGCTGGGTTATGATACATTAATAGTTTTATAGCTAATATATGAAAATTAAAAGTGATATATACTACGCCAAAGCACAAAGAAATAGTGCAATATGCAGTTTTTTATTCAAATATGTGTTCAATTTTGATGTACTGATCATGTAAAATGGTTTTACACTATCATTCAATTATTTAGTGCCATATTAATAAAAGTGGTCAAGTCTCACACCTACTATTTGAAAAATCATATAAATGGAGTGATTTGATTAGATGATAGTCACTACATTGAAATTAAACTCTAGATATATATACCTTGTGTCCCATCCTTGGCTGGTTGACCAGTTCCCGGCCTTGCGGCCACAACAGAGATGATAAACAGTGCGTAAAGCAAGCACAAAAGGAAAAAGGGCTTGGTATTCATCTTGGCCATTGAGGTTACTAAGAGATGTTGTGAGGTATGAAAATTGTGTCTTTTCGACAACTATTTATAGTGAAGAGAAATCAAAGACGCAGAAAGAGAGGTCAAGTATATGACACTGAAGATCGTTTGGCTGATTGCAAGGAAAAGCGGGAGTCAATTATCGTTATCAATACCGATGGAACCATTTAGAGGGATAAACCGGGACGCGTGTGTAAAACTGAGGTAAGCAAGTTCATGAAACGATGGCAACTGGCAAAGGACCTCGAGAATATGCAAAGTGGTTGCATCATGATGTAAGAAAGAACAAGAATTGGTCTTATGATTGCTGTTGCTTCAAACAATTTATGAAATATCAAACAAATTTGATGTCAATATGAATCGGCATGGTTTAGCCCTCTGCTAAGGGATATATAGGAATTAGGAGATCATCACCTTTGGTCATGAGGAAAGTTGGCTATATACATACATGGAAAACAGAGTTTAGTTAAAATATTGCTACATTGCCATACAATATTCAAATCCTTTCATCTTCATGATTTTTTAAGTAATGGTGATTTTTTTAGTAGTAAGCTAATCATTTTTACATATTTAATAATATATAATTGGATGGCGAAATAAAACTTAGTATGCGCTTAAACTAAACTCTTATAAGTATATTTATGTATGTACATATGTCTTTTTAAGGTATTTCTAGCTGTTCTCGTATACGAACAACTAATGTAGTGCATTCTCCATATTTAAATATACGGGTAAGTATCCTTTTTTTTTCTAATATTTTAAAGTTGAAATCAATTTTTTCCAAAAATTATTTTAACAGCAAATTAGCCCTAACACTTTAAAATTTGGCATCAATTTTATCATTTTGTCAAATTGTTAATAAGTTTTGTAATGATTATTTGTTTACATTCAAGTCGACCAGAAGAAAATTGCCCTCCTAATCAGTTAGGTAAGAAAGATACATAAGAAAAATAGCTCAACCAATTAAGATTAGGGTTAAATGTATTTTACCCCCCTTGAATTTTAGGTCATGTGCAATTTAAACCCTGAATTTTCAAAACTTGCATTATGACACCCTAAACTTTTCAAATTGTGGAAAAAACCCCTAATTTTCAAACAGTGCATTACGACACCCTAAACTTTTCAAATTATGCAAAAAGACCCCCCAAAAATTTAAGTCATAGCAGGGTGTCGAGTTGCACACAGTAAAAAAAATAAGAGGGGTTAATTGCACATATTATTCACGAATAAGGTGTTAATTAAATTGCACAAATTAGAAACTTCAAGGGGATTAAGTGCACATAAAACTTACCTTTATTAGTTGTATAATTATACTAAGGGGTGTTTTGCACAGTTTTGAAAGTTCAAGATGTCGCAATGCACATTTTTGAAAAGTCGAGGGTAAATTGCACATGACCTAAAAGTCAGGGGGTAAAATGCATTTATCCCTTAAGATTAATAATAATTGGACTTACTGGAAATTTTTAAAATAATAAAATTAAAAATTGTAATTTAAAAAATTTTAAGACTAAATTGATATCAATTATTTTTAAAACTAAACTAATGTTAAGTTCAAAATTTTATAATTGAAATGGATATTTTCTATTTAACTATGAATAATGTTATACATCAAGAAAAATATGTACAGAATATTTGATAAAAATCATAGTAATTATTGGATGAAATTAAATGATATGACCCACTAATTCATCTAAAGACTAATAATTATGTTACATAATTCTAAATATAAAATTCTAGATAAATTTCTGAATGTGTAACATTTTCCTTTAAATATTGGTTATCTCTTTATGTTTGCTTATTCGGCAATGCAATTATCCCTTATTGGTAGAGCTACCTTTTATTAATTAGTTGTTAATATTTAATCATACTTTGTTTGAGATTTAAATTTAATTTGTTGATCTTATTATTAGTTATAGGTTCATATTGTTTTTAATCTAATAAGTTGCCATAACTATACTATATTTGTAGATTAAGCTCTCTGGAATGATTCATATTTAAGTTCAACCAACTCTTCAATCAAAAACGTTTTCATGTAATCAAAGTCTTTTTATGGCTAACGATACCTAACACCAAAATATTTAGTGTCTTTTTCAATAGAGAAATTCCAATGCCCCTCGACCTTAGTGGCTCAATCACAGTATTTCTGGCGCCCCTCCCAATAGTTCCTCATGTGCATGTCATCGCTTGGTTAGAGGTTTAACTATCTCATCCTTAGCTTTTGCTATAGGTGCATCACTCATCATTTTTTTTAATTAGCATAGCTCACAACTCACAAGTTATCTTGTTAAAAACTTCCTACTATTTAACCATTGACCTGAAAATTTATCAAAAGATTTGATTGACACTCCAATGTACTTTTTATGTCTACATCCAGTGTTCAAGACCATTTATCTTGTAGTTTTTGTCAAGATGCCTTTCAATGAAGATCTTCACTATAGTCAGGGTTCACCATTCATTTTCACTGCTAGATCTAACATGGCACTTGCATCATAGTGACGTGCAGTTTGAAAATTAAAGGATGGTAAAGCAATAACAGAATATGCTAGCTATGATTTAGATCCTTTTTTTGAATTTAAATTTAATTTATTTCATTTTATTGTCAATTATGATTTTGTTATTCAACAATAAGTTGTCCTTATGAATTGTAACAACTATATCTGTATATTAAAGTCTATGAACTAGTCTTTCATTCCAAAGGTCATACTTTTTTTTTCCTTCTCTTTGCTGTGAAAGGAGTTACCTTTTATTTTTAAAATGTGATTAGGATATTCTAAACACAGCAAATTCTCAGTGTGTGTGTGTATGATGTAACTCTCGCGTATTTTGTTACAATTCACCTTCAAAATCAAAGGGCTTATATTGTTTTTATTTTATATATATATATATATATATTTGTGTGTGTGTGATGTAACTCTCGCGTGTTTTGTTAAGGCATTAACAATTCACCTTCAAAATCAAAGGGCTTATTTGGAATTGTTTTTATTTTTCAGTTTTCTTAAAACAGTTTTAAAAAATAAGTTTATAATCAATTTTTTAAAATAAAAGAACAAAAGATATAATTTGTTTTGCAACAATACTAAAAAACAGTTTTAAAAGGGTGAAAAACAAAAATTATTTGGACGGTTGTTTTTAAAAATCATCAAACACAATTTGTTAGGCAATTTTTTATTTATAAAAAGTATAAACTAAATATAATACAAACCAAATTCGAATAATAGCTAGATGTATTTTGCAAAATATTTTTTCTTCCACCTCGTATTGATGACTGGATAATTTTCTCTTCCACTGTATGTCGGTAACAAGTGCTCAGAAGAGAAGAACACGGTGAAAATACCATACATACAGAGTGAAAATGATGTTTGATATATGGAGGAGCCATAACGGTGACAAGCTTATGATGCGTTGATTTCTCGTTGCTATGTTAGATCCCAAAATTGACAAAAGGATACACGAAGAACGAAAATGATAGAGAGACGAAGGGGTGGGACGAGGAGAGAGAAGGGTGATAGAACGATTAAAGAGGACAGAAGGGTTTGAAACTTGAGTAATCTTATTTCAACACTATTTTTAGGTGTCCCATCTAGTCCAGACACCCAATTCATTATCGTTGGATGAGATGAAGGAATGAGGATGAGTATAGCTTACTATCTCATCCAATGGTAATAAAGTGGGTATCTAGACTAGACACCTAATAGTGGATCTTAAAATAGCATTATTGTTGAAATTTTTTTACCAAGTTAAGAATCGAAGGTGTGCACAAGTAATAAAAATACAGTAATTACAAAATATGTCATCGTATCTTTATTTTTTTCAAAACAAAAGAACAAAAACAACTTTAATTTGTTTTCTACTTTTTTTTTTTAAGTCATAATTTGTTTATTTGTTTTTAAAACCAATATAGCAAAAACAATATACCAAACAAGTTTTTTTTAAAAAAAAATTAAAAGCTAAAAGTTGTTTTGAAAAACTCTTCCCAAATAAGCCCTAAACTCTTTTCTCTTCTCTACATTCTTTCTTCACATTCTTTCTTCTTCAAAATTCTACCTTAATACCTTTTTTCTGATAACTAAATATTGCTAGACTTTCGAAAAGATAATAAAGAAGTACAACTAAATACCAAAACAATACAAGAAAAAACTAGAAAAGGCACCAAGCATCAAAACAACCAACTTCCAAAACAAAAAAAGGAAAAATACTAAACAGACCGAAAAAAGAAGAAGAAGAAAAGGATCACAAAAAAAAATCACGTAGAAAGTGCACCCGTGTTTACGCTTTAATCCCCAAGCCTCAGATAGGCTAACCATGACTTGACTTCTGAACTGTCGCTAAGGCAAACACAACATCATCGTCATAGACCAAGGAAAAACTCAAGCACTTTCCTAGTTCCTACGTGTGTCACACCTCCCGAATCCCATCATTGTCAGCTATCATACGACCATCATCTTCAAAGATGGAATCAGGCGGTGGGGTGATTGGGATCCTTTTCGAAAACTTAGAGGATTGCTACATGTATGGTTGATTTGTGCAGAATGTTTGGAAACCCCAATGATTTAATTATGTAGTTTAAAACCAGTTAAATCTGAGAAATTGAATTCCATTAAAATAACCAAAAGTAAATCACATCAAAATATATATGTGTGATTTGCTCATGGATTTGAGATTAAAAAACAAAATACCTAAAATATCTAAAGACTTATGTTGATTGTGTCATGTATAGGGAAAAGTAGTCAAAATAAAGGATTCAATTCATTTTTATCTACATTTCAAACTAAGGAATTGAATTCAATTTTGTACTTTACGAATGTATATCAAACATGAACTCAGAATAGAATTGAATTTAGTTCTTGATAATATTCTATTAAATTCTATCTGATTAAATTATTTCAAACACCCTCTTAAAATTATGGATTTTGGCCCGAAGTGGTTTTACATGCTGATCAAACTGAATTTTGACTCACAATAAACTTTTTTCTTAGTTGATCATTAAGGATTTCTCCTAGCTTGCTTGATAATATCCAGATTATTGCATATTCTATTAGTTTGCAAAGGAAATAATACACCCATATGAAGCCGAGAGGCAAGTATAGTGCGTGTGCAACTTTGCAAGGGTGCTAAAACTTCATGTTTTAAAGTAATTCACAACTATCTTTTTGCTTAAATTTAAAGTAAATGTCAATGTATGTTTCTTATCTTATTTCCTTCTAAAAACTGCCCTTCCTTGAATTTTTTTTCATTCTTTTTAAAAATATGCAAATTTCCTTATCCAAGCTTTTCAGAATAGAAGATACAGAAACCTCCCTTTATAATAATTTATCATCGAAAAGGAGTGACTTGTGGTGAAGTACCGAATTATGATACATATGCTTCAAAAATTGCACTATTTTTTCATTGAAAGATCAACATATAACATGAGAATGAGCAAGTTCAAACCAAGTAATTAATACTAAAGTTTTATTACATTAGAAGCTACATTTAAGTTTAGCAAAGGACTTATTTGTAGATGTTTAATAACACTGGACTTGGGTGTCATATCCAGCTCTACCTTAGTTTCTTTAATTCCCAAGTCCAAGGCCTTCTTTACGGTCTGTACTATATTCTCCAATACCCCCACCCCCTCCTCCTCCTCCTCCTCCTCCTCCATAACCTCCGCCTCCACTACCCCCACCATGACCACCACCACCTCCTCCTCCATGGCTGCCACCGCCTCCTCCTCCTTTGCCTCCACCGCCTCCTCCACCATGGCCGCCACCGCCGCCATAACCTCCTCCACCACTTCCACCTCCACCATAGCTGCCACTGCCTCCTCCTCTTCCTTTGCCACCGCCGCCGTAACCTCCTCCACCGCTTCCACCTCCACCATAGCCACCACTGCCTCCTCCTCCTTTTCCACCTCCACCATAGCCACCACTGCCTCCTCCTCCTTTGCCACCGCCACCATAACCTCCTCCACCACTTCCACCTCCACCATGGCCGCCGCCTCCTTTTCCTCCTTTGCCGCCTCCACCTCCTCCACCCTTGCTGCCACCGCCATAACCTCCTCCACTCCCACTCCCACCTCCTCCTCCACCACCACCTTTGCCACCACCACCATAACCTCCTCCGCCATGACCGCCTCCACCACTTCCTCCTCCTTTGCCCCCACCACCACCACCACTACTTCCTCCACCCCCACCTCCTCCATGTCCACCTCCACCACCTCCTCCTCCTCCTCCTTTTCCACCTCCATGTCCACCTCCTCCGCTGCTTCCACCACCTCCGCTTCCGCCACCTCCATAACCACCACCACTTTCACCACTGCCTCCACCATAGTTGCCGGCAACTCCGCTACCTCCCTTATAATTTTCAGTCTGATGATTTTGTTTATCCATCACAACTGCATTATCCATATTATAGAGACACATGTTAATATTCGTAATTGATATGATGACATAGCTTAATTAAATTTGATAACATGTAATCTTTCTTTGCTTTAGAGTACCAATTGTTTAGAAGAGGTGGAAAGGGAAAAATAAAGATTACCATGATCTCCAATAAGTTTTTCAATTCCACCATCACCAACATTAAGATACATCAGCGATAAAGACTCAAAATATTTAAATAACATGTGTGTATCTAATTAGAGTTTAATTTTGATATATTAATAGCATAAAAAAATTTTATACTGTTATTCAATCAAAATTCTTAATTTGTATAATTTTTTAAGTAGTAGATAAAAAAATTAATTATAACAATTAATATGACAAGATATGATTGCATAAAAGATTACGCATTCTCAATGCATAGAAATTAAGTCCATATAATTAACATTTTAACGCACAAAAATAAAAAATAAGAATGTCCCTATATAGATGATGTTATGGGTAATTCAATAATAAAATGACGTTCACAGATAAATTTGGGCGCATGGGAAAATAATATATTTCATGCGGGTATGGAAGGCGTGTAGAGTCATCTTAATTTGAAATGAAGATTTAGAGATTTATACCTAGTGTCTCATCTTTAGATGGTTCATCAGCTATCACAGCAGAGATGAGAACCACCCCCAATAGACAACACAGGAGAGCAGGCTTGAGACTCATTTTTACTAATGAACACTATATAATGCTTGAGAAAGTATGAATGCAGAGGTGCTTCAGCACCCCTATATATAGTGCTAGAAGAGCACCAAGAAATTCATTGCAAAGGGAAAAAGTGGGACCTACTTGAACCGCTTTCAAAATATTATTTTGCCTCATTCTTTGCTTGAATCCATGCCTTTTCTTTCCGATCCTAAATTTGACTGACACGGAAATATATATATTTTTGAAGTTGGACCGGTGTATATATGTTGTAACGTTTGTGTTCAATATAATTTTTCTCAGGCTGAAATCACTGGAATATGGCAAGGCATTGAAAATTCATGTGATCCGTGGCTTCTTGTAATAAAAGTGCTTAGTTAGTTGCGTGTTATCCGCTACCTAAAATTTGAGGAGTATTCTCCTTTATTTACTATGAGCTAGTGTGTAATGCCCTCGATTTCATGTTTTAATGCCACCTAGAACACACATGTTCATGAAAGAAAGAACGCTGCATAGACCACAGGCACGTCTACATAAGTGTTTCGGTGCATTCAATATAATAATCTTGTTAAAGTATAAAGAGAGAGAAGAAAGAAGGAACGGATCAACGTAACTGGACTTGGTTTGAAGTACAATGAGGCTGGCATTGTCCTTTATTTGATTTGATGTACATAAGCCACGCTTGGAGTACAAGTAACAAACGTCCATTTAAACTTGGTAAATAAATACAAATTTTACATAAGGAAATTGGATTTTACTAGTTTTGTTTATTATATGTTCACTACTCTATATCTCATTAATTTTAGAGCAGTGCGTTAAATACAATGTATTAACAAAAATTATTGCACAAGTGATAAGCATTTTGATCCCCGAAAACGATGAGAATATAAGTTGTAAACAACAAGTTGTTCTATGAGTGATAAGCATTTAAATCCTTAGTGAAAATGAGAATATAAGTTCAAATTTTGAGATGCACACTTAATAAAAAAAAAAGTAACTATAAATACTTTATTTTTTAGAACTATGAGAGCAACATTTCTAGCAATTTTAGCTTATCATCAAAATCTTACCTATGAACATGATTTTGATATCCGGTTCCAATCACCATTGCGTTCAGCTGCTATGTGAAAAATTGTGAAAATACGACTACTATTACCAATGCGACAAGATTGAGGAGGGCATCGCAACAAGAATAGTGCAGCTGTTCTTGTGGTTATAGCCCAATTTAAAACTGTGCAGGTGAACAATTTATTTTCACCGTTTCACAATATCTATTGTTTTAGAAAATAATTTTTGTTTCATTTATTTGTTGCTTTAGAAGTTTATTTTATCAACCTAACCGTTGGATTATAATTATCTATTATAAAGATAATTTGTATTAACTTTCATAAGAATTAAATATCAATAGCAATGAAATCATGTAACTCTTATTCTTGTTTATTTTAAGCCTATATATAACATTGATTTTGATGTATGTAAAAACTATGTCAAATAATTTTAGATTAATTTAAATTTTTTTATAGACATGATTTTTATTATATGAGCTTATAATTTAATGGTGGGTTTTGTAAAAAATTATGCCAATAACAAATTATTCAATGATATAACATGTACTTAAAATTATATTGATATAACTTGATCCTAATTATATATATATTTTGTGTATATAATGGGAAAAAATTATATCAAACAATTATAACAGTAGTCTATTCTCACTTTCGCACTAATTTAAAATTCTAATAAAGAATTATGGAAATAAATTTTAATTATAACATTATATCTTAATTTTAGTACTAGCCTCAGTTCTTTAGACTTTTTTTTCTATGGAAGTGGCTAATTTATTAAGAACTTTGAAAGACTCAGCAAGAAGGGTTGGGCTTAAAAAATCAGGAGCCTCAGGCCATACAATAAAAGACCCATTGTCCAGTGCATTTTTTTCCAGAAGGCCTGCTGGTAAATTTCCTAGTCGCGGAGTGAAAGTGACATCGAGCGAGTCTAATCCTGTTGACGACGCCAAGCGAGTCACTCTCAACACAAATTAATTCTCGAACAACGGCCGTTTCATTTCATTTCATTTCACAGGCAAAAATAGAATGACTGCCTCGCCCCACCGATTCTGGTACCAGAGGGCTGCGGGGAGATCCCTCTAAGAGGGTTGGAGATTGATGAGCATTATCTTTTCATGGTCGTGAATATGAGATATAAAAATTATTCATGTACCTCAACACAACGGTTTAATCTCTTGAAATAGATGGTTTCATGACATAGTATCAAAGTTTTTATAATCAAATGATCCAAAGTTTGCCTCCATAATCAAATGATCTAGAGTTTGATCTTTTTTGGCTCATTCTTCTAAATAAAAATAATTAAATTTTAGCAAAATATAAATGGGAGTTTGAGTATTTTCTACACTTCAAGCCCAAAAAGCGTATTTGTATAAAAGGACATATTAAGATATAGAAATAATTTATGTGACTCACCTTGTGTGTTTTCATCTGCGTTAGGACAAAGGAGACAGTTACTGCTCTCACATGATTAACGGTAGTCGTAAAGGAAGTATGAAGGTCTAGCCAGCCATAAAACTGAATGTTATGGCTAGAGCTAGCTCATTCAGTGGGGGAGCTTCATTGTTGAAGTACCACATGGTTATTTTGCTCAATGTCAAACTTATAACATTGTTGTTCCCTTTAAGAGCCCACTTTCACAGCGACTTCACTCTAGTGATACTGGTCTAGCGGCAGCCTTTTCCGTTTTCCCTCTTGGAGATTCACTCGCCTATCATCATTTGGTACAATACTTTCACTTTTGTTCCTTAATCCAGCCAATGAATAGTCTTTTCCATTGCCCAATTCTCTCTAGAAGGGCATTAATTGTTATAACACCAATCTCCTTTCTGAGTAATGGAGAGAAAATTTCACAAAATGAAATAAGTTCATATCAAATGATACAATTCATTATTGAATTACAGTAGTCATTTTAGGCCTATTTATACCACTTATTTCTGTAACTAGCTAACACATACTATAATTACACCAACTGACTAGTGTAGTTTGTAAAGCGCTAGCTGCCTGATATAACAAAATGATTTTCATTGAAATTGTAGGAATTCAAAATGTGTGGCTGACATTTTTTTTTTATCTCAATATAAAATATAAAAATATAAAAATACAAGGAATGGTTTAGATGACTAGCTCCCACATGAGTTCATACAGTTTCTTTCTGAACCTTATAACGTTTTTTATAGTTTGTATCAACACTCCCCTTCAAAATTAATCTTGTCGTTAAGGTTGATGTGAAAAATCAACGAGTAACAAATGATGAATTCCATCAAAAGAAAATAATCTTAAAATGCAATCACGAAATAGCCCCCCACGGTATATGATATCTGATATCTGTAGCTAGTTAGCCACACCAGTACACCACACTCCGAGACTTGGAATAGTGATGAAAACAGTAGTAGAATTCCTTTGATAAAATTGTAAGGTGCTCTCAAAACAAGATAAAACATTTGTTATGTGTCATTTATTGATTTACACATAAACTATTATATTAAAAATGTTGGAAAAGTGGAAAACAATAATAGCCTACAAACTAATATATTAATTAATTAATAAGACAGTAAATATATATTTTGTTTTACCCTCGTACTACCAAAAATAATTTCACTTGATAATATTTTGTCTAGGTCCACCTAACCAGGACTCCCTTAACGGGCAATCGAAATGCGATTGACATGGTTTGCAAATAGTCTTGAAAGTCCAAATTCTACTACTTTGACATGAAAAACTAATCATCAAGTAGATTGCTGTTCGTTTTTACCTTTTACATCCCTATCTATGGATAATATTAGAAGCATTAAGATATATACCAAATGCATTAGCAGTCTCTATGGCAATATTCATTCTTAAATTCCAATATAGAGTCCAAATGCCCTTTCTGGCTCTTATGGCCATGAAGAGATGATCAGCAACAGTGCCATGTATGATTCTTCTTATTGCAGCAATAATAGACATATAAGACAATATTACTAGTGCAACTACACTGATCACAACAGTAACAACACCTATAACAAGTATTAGCAACCATCCTTTTCCTGTATCATTTATTGTTGATATAATGAGAACAATATAGAGCATCAGTCCCATCAGCACAATAGTGGGAAAATCGAGACTCGTATTATATATATTCACCTCGACTACCAAAGAAATGAGCACACACACATATTGTTTTGAACCTTCCTCGATGCTCATTACCTACTTCTTGTTCTAACATGATTAGCTTTGTGCCTCCATACATATGAACAATAAAATTTGCTAGTAGTCATCAACAATGAACTGCATGACTTCACATGCAAAATTCCAAGAGTGCAAACGGATAAGATTATACTCTTCTAATAGCCTTTCAACACACAACACATACATAAGCATACTTTGGGAGGCTTTCACTGAATTGATCAAACATATAGATGGCAGGTTTGGAGTACTGAGTCGTGTTAACCTGAATGCAATGAAAAATGAATTGTGAAGGGACAGGAAAAAAGATAGCTTCACCAAGGGACGTTGTAAATCGCAGTGCAGATTTAAGCAACTCTATCTGGTGGTTTATTATTTTGCTGTGGTGTCCTTTGCACGGTACGATGCCTTACAATGCCTTCATTTTCACAAAATTCAATGAACTGATCTTCACAAACCTCCAAACCATTGTCTATTGGAAGATGCTTGATCTTCTTACTGGTTTGGTTCTCAATAAGTGCTTTCCACTTCTTGAAAGTAAGAAAAACATCATTCTTATACTTCATAAAATAGACTCACACTTTCCTTGAGAAATCATCAATGAAAGTCAGCAGGTACTTGACACTACCTTTTGATGGAATAGGCATAGGGCCCTACAAATCAGATTGACTATAACCAATTGTCCCCTTTGTCCCGTGAATGGCAGTGCTAAACTTGACTCTAGTACGCTTCTCATAAACACAATATTTACAAAAGTCAAGTTTTATTATCCTACTATCACGAAGCAAGCACTTGCTTGAAGTAGAAATTCCAACTTCATTTATATGCCACAACTGAGTACTATCTAACTTAGAATTATGGGAGGATGATATAGCTACAGTGCCAATAACTATGCTACCTTGAAGCAAGTAAAGACCATTTACCAACTTTCCTTTTATCACAATAAGTGTACCTTTGGAAACCTTCAAAAGTCCACCTTTATCAGAATACTTATACCCTTGAGAATCAAGAGTGCCTAAAGAGATAAGATTTTTCTTTAGGTCAGGTATATGTTGAACCTCAGTCAATGATCTTATAAGAGATATATATTGTTTCCCATAAGGACAACTCCACCTTCAATTATCTAATAGGTTGTAAGCCAATCTCAATTCGAACACATGTGGTACAAGCAACTAGAATCGATAATCCATGCATCACCAACTGAAGTTGTACATATAGAGAGAATGTTTTCAGTACCATCAACAACACTTGCTGAATTACTTGTATTAGTGGCTTTCCTTTCTTTGAGCTTTGATCATTCTATTTTCTAATGCTCTTCTTTCTTGCAATAATGATACCTTCCTCTTCACTGTCTAGATTTTGATCTAGATTTCCATATGCTATGACTACTCAAACCCACCTTCTTTGATCTTCCTCTAGCAAATAAGCTAGCTGCAAGGTCATTATGTTCACTATTATCATGCTCCATCTTCTCACAACTCATTGATGTGGACTTCACTTCATCAATATCAAGGCATTCATGCCCATATATGAGTGTTTCCCAAAAGTGCTTGTAGGAAATAGGTAAAAAATAAAGCAACATCATTGCTTGTTGCTGACTAGAGGACGTCCCATCCATATTCTTTAAATCCATAAATAAGTGAGGTAAACTTAGAAATATGTGTTTTAATGGATGTACCTTTAGCCATGTAGAGCATGTATAAGCATTGCAAGACTCCAAGATGATTGGCCATTGTTTTCTTCAAATATAATGACTCCAGTTTATTCCATAATGATCCTACAGTTTTCTCTAATAGGACATCTTGTAATACGTCATCTATGATGGATAATTGAATGATAAAAAGAACTTTTTGATCAGCTTCTTCCCAATCAAAGTCCTTCATGGTAGCAGGCTTCTTATCTTTCTCATCAAGTGCTGCCTGCAAATTTTGGTTTTGTAAGAACTGCTTTCATACAGATCTTCCACATATTGATGTGGCCATCAAACTGTTAAATATCAAACTTAGTTGTTGCCATATTTTCTTTTTACCAAGTCTGTCCAGAATACTATAAGCACTCTGATACCAGTTTGTTATAATAATAACAGAAGAAAGTTGATATAAGATAACAAAATGTGGTTCAGCTTATAGCCTATGTCCACACATCTAACTTCTATAGTTGATATAAAAGTAAAATGGAGATTACAAAGAAGTTTATATACTTCTTATTATTCCAAACCCAAATATACCTCACGAGTGTATACACTCAAAACTCTCAACCCAATGAAAAATAAAGAGAAGAAAAGAAACAAACTTCTCAATGAGAGAATGTGTTATATGTTTGAAATGATTTTACAAATGAAAGAAAACTTGAATTTATAGGCAACAAGCAATATCTCGTAACTATCCATACAAGGTAGAGAGTCAATGTAACCTCTTTAGCCATCCATGCAATAAATGGAAGAGAGATAAAGTGCTCTCTTAATCTCTCAAAATATAGGAGTGCTAAAATAGGGGGAAAAGACTTTTTCAAGTTACAATTCATAATATTTTTCCCCATTTATTGAGTGAATTCAGGCCTTTTTTCACATCTTTGGCTTGACTAACGTGGAAATTTTTAAAACTATAACGCTCTATGTTGTACGTTTATGCCTAGTGGTGATTAATTTCAAAGTTCAAACCATTAAAATCTGGCAAGTCACTTCCAAGTTCATTGAAACTTTGAATTGTTTGTATTAAAAGCTCTTTAGTTCACTCCGTCTTATACGGAACTTAAAATTTGAAGTTTTATGCTTTATTTATCATAAGGATAAGAGGTCCACAGGTTTAATGCCTTGGATTCATGTTTGTGTGCCACTTAGAATACAGGTGTTCATGAAAGAAATAAGACTGCATCAACCGCTAGCACCTTTGCATAAGCGCTTCTATGCATTCAGTCTTCTTAAAGAAGAGAGAGAGGAGGAAAAAAAGGAAGGGACACAGAAAAAATGGAAAGACACAGAGAAAAGGGATCAAGATAAGAAGAGATGCTCGGTTTCACTCTAGCTAAAGGGTCAATGTTTTAGTGAACTTGCTTTGAGGTGAAAGCAAAACTTGGACAAGGTTGATAAGGCTAGCTAGCAATGTATACTTGATTTCAGGTACAGAAGCCACATTTGTATGTGCAGGTGCATTAGTAAAAGTAAGAAAGTTACTATTATCCACAACACCATTAGTAATTTTTAGTGATTATTCACACAAAAAAGTGTTGTTAAAACTTTTTAGTAATATTTAAAAATTGTTTCAAAAAATATAAAAAAAGAATTGTTAAAACTTTTTTATAACATTTTTATAATTAGGTGTAGTACATATATATATTGCTAAAAAAAAATTTCAATATTGCTATACGACAAATAACGTACAATGTTATCAACAGATACTATGGACAAGGAATCTCACACTTCACTCAGGAGCAGCTGAAGCCCAAACCCACTCAACACAGGGCAGTGAGCTTACCACTGAAGCCGAAAGTCACGCGGGAAAAGTCGTTGGAAGTTAGTTAGCGGTTAGAGGAGATGATTTAGTTTGTGCTGGTTGTACTGGAGTTACTGCTCCATTAGCTTCAATATATACTTTCATTCAATTAAATATTTCTACCTATATGACTTACAGTGGGTGATTGATTGAAGCACTTTTGCTAATGTAACAATACACTGTAAAACTTCTATACAATCACAGTATATATAAATTAATTTTTTTCGAAATATAAGCGAGAGTTCATGTACAGTCAATTGTGAGTTGGTTTCAAATTAAGCATGTAGAGCTGGAATGACACATAGATTACCGCAAATCTGGACTATTGGGCATTTAGCTAGTTGCAATATTGGTCCCCATGTACGAATGAAAGACCTCGTTAGTAAATTTGCATTAAATTTTAGCTTCACTTGAAATCGTTTGATAAGGCAATCTTGTTTGGGTGTTTGACCTTCTGGTACATTTAATTAATGAAAAATTCTTAATTGCACTCTATTTACTTTAGGGGTGTTTAGTAGGATAATTTCTTCTTGATTATTGATAATGTGACTTTAAACTATCTAACTTTAAAGTATTGCCTTGTTTGGTCAGACTACATTGCATAATCCAGATTTCCATGGCAATCTAGATATTGTCTCCTTAGGGTGTGTTCCCAAATTTAGTTTGGAAAGGTAAGAGAGGGAAGGGAAAGATTTATGAGGATTTTATCTGGTTCATGAGTTTTAATTGAATTTATCAAGTGAGGATTTATATTAATCATTCAAAACTCTCCAAAACCCTAATTTTATAGTTTTCCAAATGGGGGATTTTAATAACATTTCAAAAAAGAAATTTACAATACTAACCCTATTAATCCATTCTAATTCCACATTATTATTTCCTCCTAATGTCATATCAATTTCCATGAAAATCATCTTCCCACCTTAAATCCCTTATCTAGTAAAATATAAATAGCATTAGTGGTAATCCTCTTATTATTAAGTAAAATTATTAATTAATATTAATAATTATTTTTGTATAATATAATTATTGAATATTATACTAATAATTCATAAATAACAATAATTAAAGATTAATTATCATTATTATTAATCTAAATTATAAGTTTGTGATATTAATAATTTTTTGGTACGATATTAATAATTATTTTACTGCACTTATTATACTTAATTATTATATAATTAATAATAAAATACTAGTAATTAATATTATTATTTTAAATTTGAACTCTTACCATGATTTAATTTTAATATACCCACAATGTAAAATTGCACTGTTATGTCAGTAAATATGGTTTCGACCTGTGCGGCTTTTGACATCATGTATTATCCAATAAATAATTAAGTTTATAGCCTGATAAAAATAAATCATGTATTGGACACATGAACCTAGTCATGCATATTATGCTTTTGTTTTTGGTGTGGCTTTATATGTTATGTATACAATGAATATGAAAAATAAATAAAATAAATAAACATGAGGCAATAATATTTAGTTTTATATATGGCAACAAGACGGTACACTAAATTATATAATTAATATATATTTAGGAAAATATCCACTACTTGCAAACATTTATCAGACGGCGACATAATCCATGTTAATTTTAACAGTAAAAAACTCTAAACATGGTGGCTAGGAAGACAACCACTATAGCCACCTCCTGGCATTCCACCGCCTAGCATTCCTCCACCCGACATTCCTCCACCACCTGGCATTCCTCCACTCGGCATTCCACCACCTATTCCTCAACCTGGTATTCCCCTTCCCCAACCACCAAAGCAATCGGTACCACTTGGACAACCTCCACCTTCCTTTTGATCATCTACAAACATTTGAATTGTGAAAAGTTGAATGATGTGTATTATGGCATTTGTTTGTAAAAACAATAATGCGTATGAATAATGAATGCAATCTTTTTTTGGTTAATATTGTTATTTATTAAAGAACATAAACTTGATTGCAAAATAAGAAAGGAGCCATTTTTTACCATTTATTATTCTATGTTTATGAAGATATAAAGTAAAACCCAAACTAACCTGCTTTATAATTAGAAGAAACCTTAGGAAGGTCTCTTGCAAAGATGAGAACAACCATGGCCAAGAGACCTAGGATGAGCAGAGCATTCTTAGAAGTCATTTTCACAAGAAAACTAAAGCTAAAACCAAATAGAAGTGAAGTTATTGAAAAATGATACAAAAATTAGTAAGAGAATGGTCCTTTATATATAGGATGAGAGATGCAGAGAAGGGTGGGGTAGGGTAGGGTGGGGCGGGACCTCAACTTAATTGGTAGTTGGGAGAAATATAATTATTAATTCTCTAGAGATTATAACATCAAAGTCAATTTCCTTCTTAATTATGAGTAATAAAAAATAATAGCAAGTCATAAAACTGAAGCAACATTTATTATATTCTTTTCAAATTCTATTAAATGACTATTTAGTCAAATTATGGATTGACAGCCACATCTTGTCCATATCCAACAAAACAAATTTAAACTAAATGTTATAGTCAACTTGAAAGCATTACTTGTCCTTTATTTGAAGAATCTATTTTGATAATACTACTTATGACTTTTTTGAAAACATTTTTAGAAGTTAAACACTACATTATTTATTTTTTGTCCATTTTAATATACAATTTGTTACTTTCAAAAGAGTTATTTTTAGCGTTTTTTGAAAAAATAAAATATGTAACTTAAAAAGAAAACACTTTTAAGAAAACTCAAACAAACGTTTTTATTATTACGTATCCGAATACAAAATAACTTATTTATAAATTATTTTTCAAAATTTCCTTTCACATAAGGCTAAGATATTAGTGTTTAACTTCTAGCAGGCCAAAAAAATCATTAGTATTATCTAGATAGGCCTTACATGCTATTGTTTAGTTAATTTTTTAAAACATAAATAAAATCCAAAACAACTTTCTTTTGATTTTTCTATTTGGAAATATATAAAAAAAATTAATAATCATATCCATGTTATTGCACTTAGTTAAAATTCTAGATTTTTCTTTACACGTTATTTTTTTATATAAAAATTTAGGTTGAGAGGAAAACTCGCTTCAATCCAAGGTCAGAGCATGCCTTTGAGTTAATTGAGCACTTACAGAATTTTTATGAATTACCCATCAACAAGTGAAATATGATAATCAAACCAAACTCATAATGGAAGGTCGACTAAATGAGTACAACTAATTTGATGTTAGACTATAATGCTTGTGCTTTCTCACAATTATAATTGAAAATTATAGAGTAAATAGCACAAACCACTATGAAGATTTGGTTAAATTGTACTCCACCCCACTTTTTATATTAATAATTAATAGTAATAATTAATAATTAGTATTAAAATTATTGCTAATTATTATTTATTATGATAATAAGTAAAAATAATTAAATCTTACAACACAAGTCCTCTTTTTACTACAAAATATAAACTCACAAAAATATTTTTACAAGTATGTATGACAAACTAAGATCTGATATGATAATGCCAAATAATATAAATTCTTACCATAGTATTAGGTTTATTAAAATTTAAATAGTATATATTATTTCATATGACATTGCATAAGATGGTCCATTATGTAATATATTGTAATACCTTAGTTTTAAATAAAAGGGTTAGAAAATTTTTTTCAAGCTAAAAAGGGTGTCAGTTATCCTTACTTAACGTTCCGAGTCCTGAATTTTACTTAGTCTGGACCCTACACCTCATTGGAGGGCTATATAATAAAATCATATTCTTGGGAGCAAAAGTCCTGGTAATTGTTTCATAGAGAAAAATAAGTTAAAGAGTGATTTTTAATGAATTTTATGAAACCTTTAAACACTCCGCTTTTAGCCTTCAAGTTTGAAAAACCATGAGAATTTCTGGATTTGAACTAAAACCTAAAATTTGAATTTTGATTTATTGGGATTTTGATTTTTCTAATATTTTAGTTGAATCCAAATGAGAGGTATTTCCTTATCTACATTTATGTTTTAAAGTTAATGGAGAGTAAAATAAATGAAGACATTAACTTACAATTAAGAAATGTAAATAACTGAGATCGCCTAGACGGTCAACAGAGAGTAAGGCAATACTGCAGCAGGGTAGGAGACCGCCTCAGTGGTCATTTACCACCCAGGCGGTCAACAGCACATTAAAACCCCCCATTTCGGGTTCTAGACCATTCCATACACTCTTACACCCTCTCCTCTACAGAGAAACACGAAATCTCCACCTCCCCAACCCCATTTCACCCTCTAAACTCCATTTTCTTCCAATTCTTCCAAGTTTAATTAGGAATCTTCCATCTTCCAAGCTTAAAGGTATGTTATTTTGCTAGTTTTGCTTCATTTCCTTTAAGTTCTTTTTGTTTAGAGGGGATTCCTTGTGCTTCTCAAGGGAGAGGAGCTTTTAACTTTGTTAAAGATTGACTCTTGGGTATTTAGAGGTTTTAAAGGGTGATTTAGAGTTCTATTGCTTGTATATCAGATACTGCTGTCAATTCTGCTGGCAAGTGTCCTGTTGGTGTTAGCTTTTCACTGTTCACCCCTCTAGGTGAGTGGATTCACATCTGTGATCTCTTTGTTTTGTATTAGAGTTATTTTCATAAAAATATGATTTATTGCTTAATTTTAGAGAAATACTATACAAGGTTTTGAAGTTTACTGTTGGATTATATATTATGAACTATTGATTTTAAAGCATGAAACTTGTTTTTCAGAAAACTTGTGGGACCATATTTGTTATACTGATTTTATGTAGAATTGATGATCTATGTAACTTTTAGAGACTTTTATGATTGTTTTAATGGATTCTTGAATTGATTTATGTGTATGATTTAGTTTTATAATTAGATATGAAGTTTAGAGGAATGATTATAATTATTGTTTTGACCTTTTTATTTCAAAGTATGTTGTTGAGCTTTCTAGACTATGCAAAGCTTGGTAATTTGAGATATATTTTAGAAAATTAAACAAAAATGGTTTTAGAGCTTGAATATTTATGAGACTCAGAACAGTTGACGGCTATATATTCTGTAGGCTTTTGAAATCACAAATGTCTGTAAATAAAGGGTGATCCCTTGGACATGATTTCATAGCCAAAGTTATGCTAAGGTCAGACTGTTAGAATCAAATAGATTCAGAGCTTTCAGAGAATTAAAAAGGTTTGAAGGTTTTAGTTTTAATTGATTTATTTAGTTAGTTTAGAAGGTAGCTATAGAGAAATAGGTTGTATGTTAATGGCAATAAATCCGTTAACCTTGGTACCAATTCAAAGTAGCCCGGGCCAAAAATAACAGAGAATTTATTATCACACTGGGGACGGTGATATGTAACGTCCAGATGTGACTAGAGGTTTATATTCAGAGTTTTGTTACGTCACAAATATTGTGAGTAACCAGAGCAAAGATTATTGTTTCTCTAGGAGCTACTATGTTGTGAGCTTGTATGATTTCAGGTATGAAAGTGAATTGAGAAAATTGATTTTTGAGTTATAACATGATGATTATGAAGAGCTTTTAGAAATATATGTGTACTTGACTATGTGAGATTTTTTAGTATTATTAATGTTATTATGATTTATGCATTGTTTCTTTGGCATCTCATGAAAGGGGTTTCGGGTGAAGACTCACTCACTGAGTTTTGGTTACAAAATTCACCCATCTGCTTTCCTCTCTATTATAGGTATTGTAGTTGCTGTTCTCCTAGCCATCAGTGTCCCAGTAGCACTAGAGTATAGCTGGTAATCTTCACTTGAGTGAAGCATTCCCATTTTGCTTAGAGTACTCCAGTACATTGTAGGCAGGATCTCAGACCTAGAGCATATTTTAAGTTGCATTTGGTATATTATAGTTACATTTGATTTGTATACATTAACTTGGACATTTGGATAAGTGTATGTTGATTTATATATATAAATAATTTCAAGAGTTGGAACTCGAAAGATTTGTTACAAGATTTCATATTTAATTATTTTGATTTTAGAGAATATGTGGTTGGTCTGCAGGAGGAAATATATGATTTAAATAGACTTTATGAACAGAGCATACATTTAGAGACAACCAACAGGCCACGAGACTTACGTGAGAACCGAATTTCTCACGTGCCGATCATGTGCTCAGGTCGGGTTGTGACATATGTAAATATCCTCTCACTATAACAAATAATTCTATTCTTAAGTAAATATTTTGCAAACAAAAAAATTATAATAAAATAAAAACATTAATTAATTAATTATTAATTTAAAAATAAATATTATTATTTAAATATTTATTATTTGTGTTTATAGTTATTATAAGCCACTATTAATTTTTTATTCAAAATTATAATTTATATTGATGTAATTTATTAGTTGCTTTAATTTTAATAATTATTTATTACTTAAATGAAATATAAAAATTAAAAATTATATAATGATCTATTTCATTAAATATTTGAATATATTTAACTTGTATTTTTTTATCATATACTATGTTAAAAATTAACATTATATTTAAAATTATAGTTTTTATTAGTTATTTAAATTTAATAGGCTAGAGTGTATTTTTTTAAAGAAAAATAAGAGGGATGGCCGTTTAATTAGACCTCAAGAATGATATGTTTTATTTTGCTTAAAATTATACTTATAATAGTTGCCAAAATACAACATGGGTGCTGTAATCTTGCACTTTAAATACCTTGTTTAGTTTAATTTATTTGTTTCCTTTAAAAAATAGTAAATCAACAAAATTAACTCCAATTTCATTTTATTATGGAAAAGTTGAAATAGCTAACAATCTCTATTCAAGTTATGACACCTTGATATGATTAAGTCAACAACATAATGGTTGTGGTTGTCTCGTACACCCTTTGAGTGGAAGGTCCTCTGATCAATCTCTGCATTTTCGTCTCTTCAAATTTCTTAGAAAGAATTCATAGTTTTAATATATTTATTAAAAAAAAGTCACAATACCCTTATAAAATTCAAGATTTTTTATTGCTCCCAGATATCATTTATTATTCAAAGTATGGGTTTTGAAATTGTCCTCTTCACAACTGCTTTGCCACAATTATATGAAAAGATTGTATTTGCATCAAGCAACAAAGTATACTTTGGAACTTAACAAGCATTTACCTAAGGCTTTTTCTTTCAATTCCTTTTATTTCTTTCTTTTTTCTCAAAAAAGGAAAAACTACAACCAACCTAATTGTCTCTCATTTGTTTTTTTCTATATGCAGAACGTTAAATATTAAAAAGGGTAATGATCCAAATACAAGTTACAGCACCTACTCATGTTTTACATTATGTATGTTTGGCTGAGCGTTTTACACACACACACATATATAATCACTTTTTTTTATAAAAGATATTTTTCATATATTTAAATAATTTTTTTAAAAACAATTCAAAATTAAAAAAATTCAGTTTTTATTTTTGTACAAGCTAAAAAATAATTTTTTAAAAAAATATTTTGAATTTTTTATGTTATATATAAAATTTAATTTCATCATCACTTTTTCTAAAAGTTAAAAAACAAACGCACCGAAATTATTTTCTCCGCACGTCATCATTTACATATTTGGCTAACTATCTGTTAGGATTTTAATATGGGTACTAAGACTGGCCCATCGTACATTCCTAAACTCTTTTTTTTTTTTTGTGAGGTGAGGAGTACGTACTTATGACTTTATATTTATGTTCTGTTTTTAAAATTTTAGTTAACGAAATTATATAAAAAAATGAAAAGTAAGGCTATATTTTAAGTAAAATAATTGTGAACACCTAATTTTGTCCGGCTCATAAATAAATTTTTTTTTTTTTTTTTTTTTGCATATTTTATAGTTTAAATAGTTTTTTTTTTTTTTTTTTTGCATTTTATTTCCTGATTATTATTATTATTATTTAGCCCATTTTCGTGTCAATCCACGTTTTTTTTAGTCCATCTCATTTCTTGTTAGCCCACATTTCATTAGTCCATTAACCAAAAAAATAAAAAAATAAATCAAAAATAATAATAAAAAGGAGAAGTAGTCCGTGACAACAAATGGAATAAAACAAAGAAGAAAAAGGAAGTCAAGCTACATCATGATTCATGTTCCCCATTGACACAATGATGAAGGTTGACAAAATTATGGGTGTTTCCCCCTTTACTTGATTACCCGTGACTTGGTATCACACTAGCCAGCTTGTAAAAAGATGATCAATGATAAGCAAAGGACTGATACATTCATAAGGGACACTTTAAGGGGGATCCGAAAAAAAAAAAAAAGCTCAGGACTCTGATCCCATTCTGGAGAGCACTGACAGAGAATCCTTTGAATCCAATACCATACACCATTACTATTCTCCATCCTCACGACCACCATCTCATCTCTACCATTCTTCAAAACCATCACAACCTCCTTCATCCATTATCGTTATGAATCATTCAACAACACCATTTAACCATCTTCATCGTCAGTCAATACAAAAAAAAAATATATATCATCATCATCAGCCCTCACCTAGCCATTTTCTTTAAAAAAAAATCAAAACTATAACCTCTACTCCTCACTATATTGATCACAATCCCATTTATCATCAAAGATAATCATCATCATAATCCACAATCATAAACTCAACCAAAATAAAAATTACAATCATAAGATCACTCTAAGCCAATAAAAATCCAAAGAAAGTCCAGATTAGATCATAAAAGAGAACAAAAATCCGCATAAAGAAAAGGGGAAGAAGGTTTTGGCCTCTCTGGTTTCCATTGCCGCCACGGTCCTCCTTCTCCATCGCCGCCACGGCTTCTTTTGCAAGTTCCCACCGCCGGCGGATCTCCGCCACCCACCGGCCGCGCCTGGTCTTCGACCGGCGCAAGTCCATCTGGAAGACCACCAGATCGCGGCTAACAACAAACATCCACACCCATTTCAGTCACCTGCCCTCACCTGGCACATCCACTCCGCTTCGCCTAGTGGCGTACGCTTGCACCATCGCTTCACCGTCAGCTGCGGAGGAACCATCGGCGAGTAGAACCCACCGCACAAAATCGTAGCTCTCCTCTCGCCATGAGCTTACACACTCGCAGCCAAGCGCACTGGCCGCCACGCCAGACCTACCAGGAGACCTGCCTGCCACCACTCTCCCGCAGAATCCATGACACAAAGACTGAAGTCCTTCCTCCTTTGGTCGATACATTCTCTTCTCTCTGCTTTCAAATTTTTGTGTTTAATCCCATAAAAGAAAATAAAAAATCTTTTCCCTCAATATAGCCGTCATTATGAAAATGAACCCTACGCTCTTGTTTGCATTTGCCTTCCCTTAGTTTTGAGTCATCATTTTGGGTCTCATTTTTTTTTGGTTTTGAGGTTAACTTTATTTGGGTTAGCAATGTTGGGCTTAAGAGTCTGTGGGCTTAGATATTTTAACTTTGGGTTGGGTTTAGACCATGGCATTATTTATTTATCTATTTTTGTGTGTGTGTTTTTATTTTATTATTATTATTATTTTTAGCAAATTTGTTTTTTTTTATAGAATAACATAGGCTCCATGTAGTTTATTTTCTTTTAAGTTAAAGTCTTATCTTGATCTATTTGTTTTAGTTTTTTCATCTCAAGTTATTTTATTTATTTATTTATTTATTTATTTATTTTTGAGTTAATTTAGCCGTGACAGCTTATTAACTCAACATTTTGAATATTTTAGTCAGTGACAACTTAATGTTCTAATAACATTCCCTTCATTTGGTTTAAATCTAAAATAAGCAAGAATGTTATTTAATTTGAGTTTAAGATAAATCATGAAGCACTTGTCTATTTTTGTTTTAAACAAGAATTAATTAACACATTGCATTTTGAAAATAGGATTAATTGAGCCATGACGCTTATTAATTCCAGATCTTGATAATATCTCGAGTCAGGATGCTTGATATTTTAAATTTTCAAATAAAAATTAGATTTTTATAATTCGTATTACTTGTAAATATTTCTTTAATATCTTTTTATTCTTTAAATTTTAAATTAACCAATTATTTATTATATATATTTTATTTCAAATAAAGAAGTTAATTTAGCTTAGACTAAGTTTATTAACTTAGTGTATTGGATACTTAGGCTATGACAGCCTGATATTTCAAACTTTCAAGCTAAAATTAAATTTTGACATTATTTTATTCTGTTTTGCATATAAATATTTTTGTTCATTATTATTATTATTGTAAATATTTATTTAGTATTTATTTATGATATTATTTTATTCTCGCTTTACCTCAGAAATATTTTATTCATTATTATTATTATTATTGTAAATATTTGTTATTTATTCATTATTATTTTTATTATTATATTTATCCTCCTCTTTCTTTATGATCTTAATTTAAATTAATCATTGAAGTGTATATATTTTATTTTAAATAAAGAGATTAATTTAACCGTGATTTGCTTGTTAACTCAATATTACGATACTGAGTCACGACGCTTGGTACTCCAAAATTTCCTCATTCTAAAAAGATTTTCTTTTATAATTTTCTTAAAATAAAAGTGTAAATAAATATTTTGAAAGGTTATTAATAATTTGCACAATTAATTAAGGTACCGTCTAAAGACGGGTGTATTAGGGGTGCGGTAGGATTAAATCCCTACCCTTCCCTAATCATAACCGACCCTTTAATTCAAATTTGGTTTCAAAGATCATTTTTATTGAATTAAATGGGTTTTTCCATAATTTTTCCCAATTAAATAAAAATTTGGTGGCTGACTCCATTTTAAACTGAATTTCATTTTTTCGTCCCCCGTCAAGGATCCCTGGCTATGCAGACATGGCGACTCCACTGGGGATTATGAGAGTCAGGCCTATAATAATTGATTGTGCATACTATTATAACCTCATTTTTTATTTTTGCATTTTTATTTTATTGTTAGTTTTCTATTATTCCCTTTCTTTTAAATTTTGTTATCGCCATATTTGTATATATTTTCATATTTAATTCTTTGCTACTATCCTAGAATAGAAGATTTTGCTCGCTTTGTGTATATTTATTTATATTTAATCCTTTATGACTACCCTAGGATAGAAGACTTTGCTCGTCTTCAGATATATTTTGGTTTCTTTTGCACTCTAGGATAGAAGACTTTGTTCTACATTGTCTATTTGGTGTGTGTTGTCATGGTAGTTTTAGGATTCCAGGTTTGTATGCTTTCTTCACACACAACACTGACACTTTAATCACACACGAGTGGGGCCCTATACCCGGGTCTGAGTGCAATTTGAGATAGGTAAGAGATTGTGTAGTGGTAGCCATTTTGGATGTTCATCCTGTTTGGTTATTGCGAAAATCTCGTCTAGAGTGTGACTCTTTTGTGAATATTCTACACCTAGCGGTTTACTCGCTGCCAGGATAATATTCCAAATGAGTCTTTAACTCTCTAGAGGCCGTGAGAATCCCGAGAATATAGATCCACCAAGCAAGTGTTCACGAAGTAGAATAACCATAGAACTATAGATTGACCTCCAGATCTCACCTCAAATAGGACACAAAGAGAGCATACTCTTTCTTTAATTCATTTCCTTGTACATAAATTCTTTAACATGTTCAAAGTATTTATTATTTCCTTTTACATTTAAATAAAAATCATCACATTTTTTTTTTTTTTTTTTTTTTTTTTTTTTTTTTTTTTTTTGCTTTCCAGGGTTTGTTAGAGAATCATATCAGAGTCTTGTTGTGAGTATCTTTGGAAAATGGAAATAAACATGAGATCAAACAATCATGAGGGGGAAAATTAAAGAAGACTTTACATCTTAAAGCTAAGAAGCTCGACACGTAAAGTCTCGAGATCCTTAAGTCACCGTTGAGTATGCCACATCGCCTTTCTCTTGCAAAGAAGTATGGAAAAGTTTTGAATCTGTTAGAGGTGGAAGAACAGATAGAGGCAATCACAGACAGCACAAAGACTATGATCCTCCTCTCCGATAAGCTTTACCTTTCAAGACTTTCGGCTGGCACCGACTTTGAAGAATTTGAGCGAATCCTAGGTTACCACTCAAGAAGAAAACCTTATCAATACCAAGGTCATTATCCTTCCTTACATACCATAGCAAATGTTTTAAAGATCAATGTAAGGGATTTGCATGAAGCACGTAGTGTAGAAATGGAACCAATGGATTCCCAAGGGATTATTTGGAGAAGCATATGCATGGCTTAGCTGAGCTAAAGATTGGGACACTTTCTTGGATGTATTAGCTCTCACCGCTTATGGCATTGTTCTCGTTTCCAAATATTGAAGGCTTGGTAGACTTCGGCTATTGATGTATTCCTGCCAAGAAATTTCATGGTCACAATCCTGCTCCAAATTGCCTTGGCAGATGTTTATTGTACCCTAAATTTTTGCTATGAAAGGAATGGCAAAAGAATTCTATGTCGCTTACCGATGCTTTACGTGGTGGGTTAACGCACACGTGACTCCAAATGAACTACAAAGCACCATGCCCGATTGAAGACCTAAAATGCATCACATCAAGAAGAAGAATGGACAAGAATGGGCCCAAGACCTAGCCAAATTGAGTGAAAAGATGATCCGATGGTACCCTTGGTGGGAAGACGGGCAGACTTTGATCTATCAATGTGGAAACTTTTCAAATGTTCCCTCATGGGTACCCGAGATGCATAAATTACAATCCAAGATTGGTATTAACGTCAACTTGGTTACTCCCATGATGGGACCACCTCCGGTCTGCAATCACTCCATTTGTCTTGTATTACCGTGACTTTGAGGATCTCGGCATGTTACGAAAGTCCGATTTGCTTGGAACAAGGTTGTCGTGAAAGGAAAAGAACTGGAGTTAGAAGTCGCGGCAAGGAAAGAAAGCTACCACAATGGGTGAAGAATAGGGCTCAAGAGATTAAATTGCCATTCGCACCTGGACAAAGAACTCCACCTAACAAGGCATCATCCTCACATCTTGACGATGATGAGGAGATCAAAGAAATAAAGGAGAAGTTGGACAGAGTTAAACAAGAAAAGATGCAAGTTGAGGCTGCATTGGAAAGTGCTCACCATAATTATGCATTTGAAGCGAAAGACCGAGAGAAACCAACTTCTAGAGGGCACCACTAAGAAGTTGAAAATGGGGTATGACCACATGATGAAGACCAAGGAATGCCTCCAAGCTGCTAATAAAGAGCTAGGGCTTCGAAGGCAAGAGCGTGACCGAGCAATAATAAAATCACGCTTAAGGAATCAACTTCAAGATGCCAAAATTGTTGAGGAATAGCGGGAGAGGAACAAATGAAGCGAGAAATGAGAGAGATAAGCAAGGAATACCAGAGGAAGATTGGGGAACTAAAACAACACATGAAAGATGAGACCATGAAGTTTCAAGCTGCTTTAGAAGAAGAAAAGAAAAGAGTTACAGATTTGGAGTTTGAGGTGCAACACCAAAGTCATATCATTCATGAGTTGAAAATTCATTTTTCAAATTTGGCAGGACTAGCTAACACTATGAATAGAAGATGTTCCAAGATACCTGGAAATAGCTGAGCAAGCAATTATCCCTTTTAAGACCCCAACTGGACTTCGCAACTTTGTCAACTATTGCAAAGATTTGGTTGGAAGGATGAAACAAATAATTGCCGAAAGAAGTTGAAGAGGCATTACCCTTTGGTGATGATGTTTTTAGGGATCGATATCTAGCTCTATGATGTACTTTTTGTCATTTTCGAATGGATGTAAAAAAATAATGATGATTGTAATCTACTCCTCTGATGAATGGATGGTTGTTTCATTGTTTTGATCTTATGGCAATATCCATTAAAGATAACTTAGTACCTTTGAACGAGACGTTCTGGGGAAAAGTTGTGACCAAAGATACTCACATCAAGACTCAGCACGATTAACAATCTCTAACAAATTGCAATATTTTTATCTTTTTAATTAAACTTATTTTCTTTAATAATAGGTGAAACATCGCAACCATTGGGCTTCAAGGAAAGAAGATACCGATCTAACTCGTGTTCATAACACTAGAGCTCAACCAAGATGGCGGTGGAAACATCAATCAGAAGGACTACTCCCATCCTGCAATTACTTCGAATCGGGAAGAGCTATTCCAATCAGTAACCACCTCGCTATAATTACTTCTGAACCCGGAAGAAACTTAAGCATGGAAGTTGATGTAGTGAGAGGAAGACTGAACGAGTTGTCAAACAACCAAGGAAGAATGGAGGAGATGATGCGGGCTATGATGGAGTCACTTGACTTATTGAAAGCCCACCAAAACTCAGGAGGTGTACAAACCAAGTGCTACAACGATGACTATACACGTGGTATCGATGCAGCTCTAAATGTCACTCAAGGGATGAATGATGGGATGGATTCGAATAACTCTCTTGGACAACCACCACCTACAATGCCATTAGTAATCCCTATTGGAGAAGGCTATCGTCCCTTAGAGAATGTTCATACTGATGGGCATGGGCATACTACCCTATTTGGGAGCCACCTCGTGGTTGTCATCCAAAGCAACCATTTTCCTGAAAATAGCCGCAAGTGCAGAGGCGTAAAAGGACAAGTTCAAAGAAGAATGGATGAAGAAGATTCAGATCAAATTAAAGCCATCCAAGGGCCTAACACTTATGGCTATATGGAAATTGAACAGCTCCGCCTCCTATCGATGCAAAGAGTTCCAAAAGACTTCAAGATTCTCGACTTCAAAGTATGATGGAACGGGTAATCTTTGTTCCATTTGAAGAGTTATTGTACCAAGATGTCAATTTGGTCTAAAGATGAAAAGTTTTTCATTAGCTTTTTCCATGAAAGTTTAACTGACCTGCCTAGAATGGTATATTCAATTAGACCATTCAAAGATTTCTAGTCGAGAGAACTGGTCGACCAATTCATGAATCAATACAAGTTTAACATGGAAATAGCACCAACTAGAGAACAGCTGGAGCACGATGCAGAAAAAGAGGGATGAATCTTTTAAGCAATATGCTCAAAGATGGAGAGCTCGCTGCTCAAGTGCAACCGCCACTTATCCTATCTCGAAATGTGTTCGTGATTTTTGGGAACCTTGGGATCTCCTTATATCGGAGCCATGGCAGGCAAGATACAAAGATTTCTCTCGAGTTGATCACCGGGCCGAGAAAGAATTGAGAATCTAGCCAAAACAGGTAAACTTCCCATGGCAATGAAGACACAAGAAAAAGTTTCCCACCCTAGGGAAGAAGGAGACTGATATAAACTATGTGCAGTCAAGAACCCTTTAACCCAAGACACGCACTAATGCACCCAAGACCCCAAACACCACCATACTAAACCTCAACCACTTCCTTACCCATTTTACCAAACCACACAAACCACAAATACCATCCCATATTCCCCACCGCAAGTCAATAACATTCACATACGACCATACCAACCACTGACAACATACGCCTATAACTCAACCGTGCATCCTCGTAACTTTTCAAACACCACACCACCACGACCAAATGCTCAAAATCAAAGCCGCTCCCGATTCCGCACTTTCCACCTTTCCCTAAACTATCCATTTCAAACGCCGGATCTCTTTCAACGATTAGTTGATGCCCACTTGATCTCGGGCTTATCCTCAGACGCCCATTAGAACCACTCATATCCAGCTTGGTACAACCCGAACCTTACTTGTAAATACCACATGGACATAGCAGGACATTCAATTGAAGATTGCGCGAAGGCTTCAAGACAAAGTAGCAAGAAGACTGATTGCTTGTGGAAGGCTAGACTTTCAAGAGGAGTCAAAACTGACATTGTCCATAACCCAATGCCAAATCATGAAAGAGGAGGCCGGGTAAATGTCAGAGAGAAAGAAGAACTCGATAAAGAAGGTTTTGAATCTAAGAATATCCATGGAGAGAATTTTGTTGGCCTGAATGAGTCTGTTACAACATCACCAGATCCGCCCCGGACAATAAAGGAGAATGAGAAATATGACATGAATTCAAGTCGCCAGACACTGCGGCTCTTGGCCATGACATAGAAAATTGCCGGGATTTCAAGGCTCTGGCACAGGATTACTCAACTTAGGAATAATACAAGCAAAAAGAGGCTCAATATACCTGATGAGGTGAATGTAATCAACCTTTCATACTTGAGTACCACCACTTAATGTAGCTCCTAAGCCGTAAAAAAGTGGTCATTATCGCCAAGAAACCCACATCATTTGAGTATAAGACTACACATGTCAGGCCTTGGAATTATGAGACTCAAAGTCAAGATAGCAAAGACATCGAGGAAACCTCAAGGCTCGAGAAAATGAAGAGGTGACTGTGTCATGGAGGTGAAAGGAATAACAAGAAGTGGAAGAGTTTATGGACCCTGGAGCTGGAAAAAGGGAAGTTTGTCAACGAAGGATATGCGGAAAAAGTTCAGATAGAAAGAAAAGAAAAGAAAATGAGGAAGAAGAGTTTCAAGATCATGAAGCAGTAGCGAGTACGTATATTTTGGAACAATTAAGGAAGACTCCACTTAATATCTCTTTATCATTAATCATGTCGTCTCAACCTCATCGAAAAGGCGAATAAAAGTCTTGAAGGAAGCTTATGTCAAACCCGGCGTCTCATCGTAAAATGTGGTGAATATGGTGGATCCAAAGGAAACGTGTTAACATGGTCACATTTTTCAAATGAAGAAGTTGTTTCACAGTCAACCCACGAGCACTATACATAACCCTCAAATGTAAAGGATACATAGTGCCCAGAGTTCTCATTGATGGAGGGCTCCGGGATTGAATGTCTTACCCGTGTCGACTTTAAGCTATTTGTCGATGAGTAAGGAAGATATACTACCACAAATGATGGTAGTGAAAGCTTTGATGGAGCAAAGAAAAGCATCCTAGGAGAAATGGTGTTATTATTGGAGATCGCCCAAGCAAATTCGCATGTATTGTTCCGTGATGGAGATCGAGTCGACTACAATATGTCGCCGGGGAGACCATGGATAAATGGTGTTGGTGCTGCCCCTTCAACTTTGCATCGAAGGTCAAATACATTGAAAATGGTTCACCATCACAATCCATGGAGAAAGGAGATCCCGTATCCAAACCAAAGGACATTGCCATATGTTGAAAATGGAGCTAGTGGAGAGCGCTCAGGGCATAACTCGGAGGCGAGGGGCCGAGACAAGAGCAAGATAAGACCTCGATGCAAAATCGTAGTGGCTCACATCATGGCCAAGAATGGATATCTGAAGGAAAAGGACTAGGACCACAATCAGGCTCCAAATTCTGGGTCTACATCGGTGCTGGAAGGCTAATCGATTTGGTCTAGGATATGAGACCTCCCCGGATGACAAGATGAGTGCCTTGGCTCGAATGAATAAACAGAAAGAAAATGAAGCCTGATTCTCACTTGAAAGAGATATTCCCTGGTCCAAATTAAGTGATTATGGCCGTGAAGTTCGCTTCCTTGTTATTTCTCCACCATCAACACCTTGGATGCTGAGAAAATTGAGGAAATCAACAAAATCCATGCTGCTAGCAATGATGAGATGTCGATAAACCGACATCCAACTCCGCTTGATGTTATTGGTTAAAAGTAATTTGTTGGGTTGTATTATTCAAGAATTATTTATGCTTTTGTTTATGCTACTCAGACACATCGTTTGAATGAATTTGCATGATTTTCAATAACCTTTCTATATGTTTTCCATTTGCCTCATTTCTATTTCTATTCCTTTTGCTTTTTCCCTTTTTCTCGTATGTTTTTTCCTTACCATTCTAAATTTAATTTGCATTTTCCATGCTATTTTATAATCTACCATTTGGTTTAGCATTCCAATCCACCACCAATTACTTTCCAGAATTTGAATGTCATAGAAATTTTGCCACATGAGAAGGAATTTGGGAGCTTATCAATTGATTCTCTTGCCGCACTTGATTAAGCGATAACCATGAGTTCGAGGATGATGAAGAAGCTATTGAACGCTTTCAAATCTCCCGATTATTCGTAAAAGGATTTGACTTAGATAATGAGGTGGTCGAGGTGATTAACATGGGCAATCGAAGAAGACAAAAAGGAGCGAAAATAGTGGAAAATCCCAACGCATTTAAATGGTTGCATTGTTCAAAGAATTCCTCGGATGTGTTTGCATGGTCCTATCATGATATGCCAGATTAGACCCAGAGATTGCTTCACACAAGATCCCTTTGTATTCAAGTCGAAATAAGAAGCAAAAGTTGAGAAGAATGCGACCGGACATGTCATTAAAGATTAAAGAGGAAGTGACTAAACAAATGGAGGTCGGATTTTTTAGAGGTATCAAGACATACCGATTGGGTGGCCAACATTGTGCCTGCACTTCCAAGAAGGACTAAAAGTTAGAATGTGTGTAGACTATCTGGATTTGAATAAAGCTAGCCCGAAAGATGATTTTCCTCTACCCCACATTGATGTCCTTGTTGATAATATCGCTGAAATCACCGATTTTCCTTTATGGATGGATACTGGGTATAACCAAATTCCCATGGATATTCATGACAAAGGAAAAACTACCTTCATAACTCCGCGGGGAACATTTTGCTATACCATGCCGCTTTGATTGAAGAATGCCGGAAGCTACTCTACCAACGTACATGGTCGCATTATTCCATGACATGATGCATAAAGAGATTGAGGTGTATGTAGATGATATGGTCGCCAAATCTAAAGAAGGAGAAAGTCATGTGACAGCTCATGAAAAGTCGCTTGAAAGGCTCGTAAAATACAAGTTGCGATTGAATCCTGTAAATGCATTTTTGGAGCTTCTACAGGGAAGTTACTCGTTCATTGTCGCAGAGATGGGATAAAAGTGGACTCCGACAAGGTAAAGGCGAGCATAAGAAATGTCCTGCTTCCCGAATCAACGAGAAGTGAGAAGTTTTCTTGGAAGGCTCAACTACATTGCTAGATTTATTGCTAATTTGACTAGCACTTGTGAGCCTATATTCAAGCCGCTTCAAAACATCAACCCGAGAATGGAATGAAGAATGCCAAGAAGCTTTTGATAAAATAAAAGCTTATTTGATGAAACCTCCAATTCCTAGCTCCACTGCACTAAATCGCCCTTAATATTATACTACGCTGTTGCCCACGCCACTTGGGGCAATGTTGGGTCAATATGATGAGTCCGTAAGAAAGAACGGGCAATTTATTATCCGAGCAAGAAGTTTAATGACTGTGAATCCTGCTATCTCGCGATTGAAAGAACTTGTTGTGCGTTAGTGTGGGTATCTAAGAGGTTGAGGCAAAGATATGTTATATTATACTACCCTGGTTAATCTCTCGAATGGATCCATTAAAATACATATTTGATAGTCCTCATGTTACGCTGAGAATGTCAAAATGGCAAGTGATGTTGTCCTGAATTTGATATCAAATATGTGACTCAAGTCCATCAAGGGAAGTGCAATTGCTGATCATCTAAATAAAATCCTCTTGAGGATATACAACCTATCATGCCGGAATTTCCCGATGGTGAGGTGTTAATGGGAAAAGATGAGATAAAAGAGGAGAATGTATGGAAAATGTACTTTGATGGGGCCGCCAATATGAATGGGTGTGGAATAGAGTCAGAGTAGTGTCACCACCGGAAAACAATACCCAATTTCCATCAAGTTAGATTTTGAATGCACCAACAACATCGCAGAATATGAAGCTGTAATGGTTTGCAAGTCTGCAATTGACCTAGGGATCAAAGAATTAAAGGTGTTTGGAGATTCTGCGCTCATAATCTATCAAGTTAATGGAGAATGGCATACGAAGGATCCGAAATTGGTGCCTTATCAGAAATACTTGTCTCGATTAATTGAAGAATTTGATGATGTGTCATTCTCTCACTTAACTCGAGACCATAACCAATTTGCGGATGCATTGGCAACCCCGCCGCAATGACAAAATTGGAAGTCCATACCAATGTCCAACCCATCCACGTAGAGGTGCAAAGTGAACCAATATACTGTGACAATGTGGAGGTTGAGCCAGATGGACAACCATGGTATTATGACATCAAGCAAGACATTCAAAAGGAGAATATCCGACCGAGCAAATGAAGTGCAAAGAAAAAACACCGACGATTGGCCATGGCCTTTTTCCTAAATGGTGAAGTTCTTTACAAGCCGGAATCATGACACTACTCTTCTCGTGTGTGGATGCTCATGAAGCTCAAATGATCATGACGGAGATCCATGAAGGAATTTAGAACCCATGCTAATGGGCACATGATGGCACGCAAAATCCTAAGAAGCGGTTATTACCGGTCCACCATGGAGAATGATTGCATCAATTATGTTCGAAAGTGTCATAAATGTCAAATATATGCAGACCGAAAGTCAATGCTCCTCCGGGCCGCGACAATATGGTATCTCCTTTTGGCCTTTCTCAATGTGGGGCATGGATGTCATTGGCCCAATCAATCCTAAAGCCTCAAATGGTCATCGCTTCATTTTGGTGGCGATAGACTATTTTACAAAGTGGGTGGAAGCTACTTCATATGCTAACATCACACGTAAAGTGTTTCTCGATTCATCAAAAGAGATATCATCCGGCAGATATGGGATTCCGTAAAGAATTATCACAGATAATGCTCCTAACCTCAATGGTGCCGGGTTCAAAAGTTCTTTGAGACTTTCAAGATCAAGCATCACAACTCACCCTTATAGACCTCAATGAATGGCGCAAATGTCGCAAATAAGAATATCAAGAAAATCATTGCCAAGATGGTGGTGAATTATAAAGACTGGCATGAAATGTCGCTTCTTATGCTTTACACGCATATCGCACCAACATACGATCAAGCACTGGAACAACTCCTTTCTCATTGGTATACTGAATGGAAGTCGCTTTTCTCCTATAGAAGTGGAAATCCGCCATTAAGGGTTCTGATAGAGTCTAAGTTAGAAGAATCAATGGGTGAAGACCCGATATGAACAAATAACATGATCGAAGAGAAAGATCGGGCAATATTTGTCATGGCCAATTGTACCAAAGCGTAATGGCTAAGGTTTTTAACAAGAAAGTCCGCCCTAGAGATTTTCATCCGTGAGATTTGGTTTTGAAGAAAATTCTCCCTAATCAAGAAGATGCACGGAAAATGGGCCCCGAGCTATGAAGGTCCTTACATTGTCAAGCAAGCGCTCGTGTGGAGCGTTGATTTTGCAAAACATGGATGGATGTGAATTGCCCAAACCAATTAACACCGATGCACTAAAAGGTTTTATGCTTGAAAAGAGGTTGAAAAAGCCCGTTAGGTTGAAAACTCGAAAGAGCGACCTAAGCAAAAGTTAGGGTAATATGAAAAGAAAAAGAAAAAAAGAAAAAGAAAACAAAAAAAAAGAAGAAGAGCTCGTTAGGTTGAAAACTCGAAAGAGTAACCTAGGCAAAAATTAGAGCAAAAAGATAAGCATCATCTCAAGCAACCTATATCAGCAATTTTTTAGTGTTGAATTTGTCCAAAGGAATCAAGTCGACTCAAGATTGAAATCGAGCAATTTTTGGAAAGAAAAGGTTTGAAGACATCATTAAGGATCATGGCTATGGTGTTCAACTTGCTGCGAGAAATCGATTGATTAAGTCACAAAGAACTTAAACTGGGGCAAAATTCCATGTCTTTCACAAGTTTGTCTTTCAGTTTTGTGTTGTAATCTTTTTTTCAAACATCTTGTCATCCAATACACCAAGCAATGAAGATGCCTATTCAGCCAATCTTTTGTTTCCTCTTTAAATGCATATTTATTTATGATGTCTCGAGTAAGCATAAATTTAAGTTTAAAGTTATGCAACCTAATAATTCTTACAGCAATACATCCATGACTAGCATCACATTAAGAGAATTCTGGTTTCACCAAACTCGGCAAAGCAAGCATCATCCTAAAAAAAAGAAAAGGAAAATGGGAAAGAAGTGAGCAAAAGGTCCGTAGTAAAGAAAGTTTATGTCAAGACCCAAGACGGAATTACGAGTTGATCGGTTATAGTCTTCCTTGGTAGGCGTGCTTGATTTGGTTACTAAGTTTTTCCAAATAAATTGAAAATTGATAACTTGTGTATATAACCAAAAAAAAAAAAAAAAAAAGATATTGTGAAAATCTTTGTTTTCCATTATTGCCAATTTTACATTTCATGTCGGGCTCGATTGCTAATTTACTTTTCCCGTTTACCTCAGACAATAATTTAATTTTCTCACGGCCTTATTGCCACTTTACTTTCTTGTTTGGCCTCAGTTGCCAATTTACATTTCCTTCGGCCTCGACAATTTACTTTCCTGCCGTCCCCAGATTGCCAATTTAATTTTCTCGCCGGGCCCTCAGATTGCCAATTTACTTTCGCCGGCCTCAGACAAGTTAATTTATTTTCACGCACTGGGACAGTTGCCAATTTACTTTCCAATGGCCTCAGATTATTAATTTAAATTTCTTGTCGGCCTCAGATTGCCAATTTACATTTCATGTCTACCGGGGACAATAATTTACTTTTTCACCGGCCTCAGATTGCCATTTTATTTCATGTCGGCCTCCGATTTTAATTTACTTTCTTGTCGGCCTCGGGATTACTAATTTACATTCCACAATTCGGGGATTGCCATTTTACTTTTCAAATTGGCCTCGTATTGCCAATTTACTTTTCCCGTTTACTGATTGCCACTTATTTTTCCATTTTGGCCTCAGATTGCCAATTTACTTTCCAATGGCCTCAGATTGCCAATTTACCTTCCCTGCCGGCCTCAGTTACATTTTCTTTTCATGTCACCCTCAAATTGCCATTTTACTTTTCCATTATTCTCGGGATTGTTCTTTACATGTTCGGATTGTCTCAAAGTGTCATTTTTCTGATTAGTCTTTAACATTTCTTGTAAGTTGTGAATTTTAAATTGGTTAGCCATCGTTTGAGTGATTCACGATATTTGATTTCAACTGCATCATCCCATATGACGTTACTTGAATGAAATGTCATTTTTGCTTCGATTTAGATTTTATTGCATTAGATGCTTTGTCAACAAAATCGATAAAACATGTCTTTACTCATTCCTTATGAAGACAATATTTAAAATTCAAATTTTTGTATTTTCTTATAAGAAGTGAGTAAAGAGGGGCAATCATGAACACCTAATTTTGTCCTACTATAAATAAATTTTTTTTTTTTTTTTTTTTGCATATTTTATAGTTTAAATAGTTTTGTTTTTTTTTTTTGCATTTTATTTCCTGATTATTATTATTATTATTTAGCCCATTTTCGTGTCAATCCAATGCTTTTTAGTCCATCTTCATTTCTTGTTAGCCCACATTTCATTAGTCCATTAACCAAAAAATAAAAATAAATCAAAAATAATAATAAAAGGAGAAGTAGTCCGTGACAACAAATGGAATAAAACAAAGAAGAAAAAGGAAGTCAAGCTACATCATGATTCATGTTCCCCATTGACACAATGATGAAGGTTGACAAAATTATGGGTGTTTCCCCCTTTACTTGATTACCCGTGACTTGGTATCACACTAGCCAGCTTGTAAAAAGATGATCAATGATAAGCAGTGACCAGATACATTCATAAGGGACACTTTAAGGGGGATCCGAAAAAAAAAAAAAAGCTCAGGACTCTGATCCCATTCTGGAGAGCACTGACAGAGAATCCTTTGAATCCAATACCATACACCATTACTATTCTCCATCCTCACGACCACCATCTCATCTCTACCATTCTTCAAAACCATCACAACCTCCTTCATCCATTATCGTTATGAATCATTCAACAACACCATTTAACCATCTTCATCGTCAGCCAATACAAAAAAAAAATATATATCATCATCATCAGTCCCTCACCTAGCCATTTTCTTTAAAAAAAAAAAATCAAACTATAACCCTCTACCCTCACTATATTGATCACAATCCCATTTATCATCAGCATAATCATCATCATAATCCACAATCATAAACTCAACCAAAATCTAAAATTACAGCCATAAGATCACTTAAGCCAATAAAAATCCAAAGAAAGTCCGTATTTAGATCATAAAAGAGAACAAAAATCCGTATAGCAAGAAAAAGGGGAAGAAGGTTTTGGCCTCTTCATTGGTTTCCATTGCCGCCACTGCCCTCCTTCTCCATCGCCGCCACGCTTTCTTTTGCAAGCTCCCATCACGGCTGGATCTCCGCCACCCACCGTCACGCGCCTCGGGTCTTCGATTCGTGCCACAAGTCCACCTGGAAGCGCACCACCAGATCGCTGGTTAACAATGTCACCACACTGCCACCAGGCCTCACTGGCACATCCACTCGCTCGCTTAGTGGCGTACGCTTGCACCATCGCCTCACTGTCGCTGCGGAGGAACCATCATGAGTAGAACCTAGCCAAGCACAAAATCGTAGCCTCCTCTGCCATGAGCTTACACTACCAGCCAAGCGCAGCCCGCCGACTAAACAGACCTGAGCCACACCGGCCTCATAACCATGACACAAAGACCTGAAGTTCTTCCTCCTTGGTCGATACATTCCCCTTCTCTCTGTTTCACTCTTTGTGTTTAATCCATAAAAGAAAATAAAAAAAAAAAAATCTTTCCTCAATATAGCCGGGCCGCTTGCTTATGAAAATGAACCCTACGCTCTTGTTTGCATTTGCCTTCCCCTTAGTTTTGAGTCATCATTTTGGGTCTCATTTTTTTTGGTTTTGAGGTTAACTTTATTTGGGTTAGGCTAATGTTGGGCTTAAGAGTCTGTGGGCTTAGATATTTTAACTTTGGGTTGGGTTTAGACCATGGCATTATTTATTTATCTATTTTTTGTGTGTGTGTTTTTATTTTATTATTATTATTATTTTTAGCAAATTTGTTTTTTTTGATAGAATAACATAGGCTCCATGTAGTTTATTTTCTTTTAAGTTAAAGTCTTATCTTGATCTATTTGTTTAGTTTTCTTTTTATCTGGGTTATTTTATTTATTTATTTATTTATTTATTTATTTTTGAGTTAATTTAGCCGTGACAGCTTATTAACTCAACATTTTGAATATTTTAGCTGTGACAACTTAATGTTCTAATAACATTCCCTTCATTTGGTTTAAATCTAAAATAAGCAAGAATGTTATTTAATTTGAGTTTAAGATAAATCATGAAGCACTTGTCTATTTTTGTTTTAAACAAGAATTAATTAACACATTGCATTTTGAAAATAGGATTAATTGAGCCATGACGGCTTATTAATTCGCAGATCTTGATAATATCTCGAAATGATGCTGATATTTTAAATTTTCAAATAAAAATTAGATTTTTATAATTCAGATATTTGTAAATATCTTTAATATCTTTTTTATTCTTTAAATTTTAAATTAACCAATTATTTATTATATATATTTTATTTCAAATAAAGAAGTTAATTTAGCTCTGAGACGGTTTATTAACTTAGTGTATTGGATACTTATATGACAATGATATTTCAAACTTTCAAGCTAAAATTAAATTTTGACATTATTTTATTCTGTTTTGCATATAAATATTTTTGTTCATTATTATTATTATTGTAAATATTTATTTAGTATTTATTTATGATATTATTTTATTCTCTGCTTTACTCAGTAAATATTTTATTCATTATTATTATTATTATTGTAAATATTTGTTATTTATTCATTATTATTTTTATTATTATATTTATCCTCCTCTTTCTTTATGATCTTAATTTAAATTAATCATTGAAGTGTATATATTTTATTTTAAATAAAGAGATTAATTTAACTGATTTGTTAACTCAATATTACTTGATACTGAGTCATACTTGGGTACTCCAAAATTTCCTCATTCTAAAAAGATTTTCTTTTTATAATTTTCTTAAAATAAAAGTGTAAATAAATATTTTGAAAGGTTATTAATAATTTGCACAATTAATTAAGGTACCGTGCCAAAGACGGTGTATTAGGGTGTCAGAGGATTAAATCCCTACCCTTCCCTAATCATAACCGACTCCCGAATTCAAATTTGGTTTCAAAGATCATTTTTATTGAATTAAATGGGTTTTTCCATAATTTTTCCCAATTAAATAAAAATTTGGTGGCGACTCCATTTTAAACTGAAATTTCATTTTTTTTCACGTCTGTCAAGGATCCTTGCTATATAATAATAATAGTAATAACAATAATAATTATAATGGAACTTAAAAAATTTAACATTAAAAATATTAAAATATATGAAAACAAGCTAAAGCCTTCAAACTAAAATTAAGTGCAGATAATTTTAATTTTTATTATTTCTCCTTAGTTTTTCCCCCATTTTTTACGTGCCTCAATCAGTCAATTGTTATTTCCCCTTAGTTATTGCTAAAGAATCAAAGTAATATTGGAAATTGGTGTTTGATTTTCAATGCCAACAATTCAGTGAGAGGAATTTAGTTATAGGTATTATTGTAAAATCTCCTTTAAATTTATAATAAGAACTAGCTTGTACAAAAATTATATGTATTATTGTCCACTATTGGCACTAGTGGCTAATTCATTCAAGATGGGTGCTCCCTAAGAGGATAAACCTCTAGTCATTAAATGCTTAGTGAACCCAGTTAGTTACTAACTATGCTAGACCTTATGATTATTTGTTCATGTATTTCATTTATACTCGATTTTTGAAAATAGAAGACAACTTTTTTTAGCACTAATCACTTAATCTCTCTCATTTTATTTATTTATTTATTTGGTCTGAATCCCTCTCACTTGTCTTCTATATTTGTTGCATTTCCTCTCAATGTGCACCATAGGGACTCGTTCGATCATTTTTATTTTTATTTTTGGTTGAAAACTATTTGTTGACAGAGCAAGCCAATACCCACAGAGAAAGGTAACACAAAAGCTGCAATTTGCTTACGGCCAGCAAAACAAGGTCGGCTCAGAACACACAAACTAAACAATACAAATATTCAACTAAGGAAAGCTTCTTTACATTAGATCCATTCAAACTATAGAGAGAAAACACATGGATGAACAAGACGTGATGAACAGGTACAGCCCGTTGTTTTTTTTGGATTATACACGTACAGCCCCAGCTTGCCCCAAGGATTGAACAAGACGTGATGAACACATAGATGAAAACGTAACAGAAAACAAGAGCCTAAAAAAAATAACACAGAAAACAAGAGCCTAAAAAAATACCACTAACATAAGTGGTTGGTCTGTCACTTATCATTAGAGCTAAGTATATGGGCTGCGATTTGCAGACCGATCCGTTTAACTCACAATCTATATGAAAATAGTCCATAAAATTTTTAGTACACCAACCATGGACTTTTTTGGTCCACACCGCTTAATTCGCAGGCTAAATGGGTCTGACTTGCAATTTCGTGGACCAACCTGCTAGCCCGCATAAATAAGGAAATTCTTCCATTTTGTAGTATTTATATATTTTCTTAATAGATGAACTTTGATGAGTTGTTTTATTCTATCATTTTTTGTATTTGATTTGCTTATGTTTGGTATTTGAAAGTTAATAGTTGTTAATTTATATTATTTTGTAATTTCACTATTTTTTTATGATTGGAGGAGTTATATATATTTGATTGTTAATATTTTGGATGTTGTAATGAAAAGTGTGTATATATATTTTGAGGTAAAATATACTATATAAATATAAATATATAAATATAGTATAGTATAGAGTATAAAAAAAACTAAAAAAATATGAAAGAAAAAGTAAAGGATTGATCCGTGAGCTGGTTTGTGCTGGCTAAAAGTGTGAACAGAAAAAGGGGTTACGTTGACTTGTCCACGGACTCGCGGGCTTATATAGGCCAAGCGCGGACTAGGCTAAAATTAAGTCCATTTATAAACCGGACCATGCCGGCCCGTTTAATTGTGGTCTGTCGCGAACCAGGTCCATCCGCATATCCACCTTTACTTATCATTAGGTAGTACTCCAATCACCAATAACATAAGTTGTTGTTGATTTATCACATATCATAACACAGTACTCCGACACTATCAAAAGTGTGAGAAAACATGAGAAAACCAAGATGTGAACTTTGTTGCACATTTTATGAATCAAACACTATTGATCTCATCAAGAAAAAACTCATTAGAAGGAAAATCAAACAAACTTATCGTAGTGAGGAGAGATGCTCGGTTTCACACTTCCTAAAGGGTCAATGTTTTAATGAACTTGTTTTTAAGTGAAAGCAAAACTTGGACAAGGTAGATAAGGCTAGCTAGCAATGTATACTTGATTTCAGGTATAGAAGCCACATTTGTATGTGCAAGTGTATTATTAAAAGTACGAAAGTTAAGGTTATCCACCGCACCATTTGTAACTCTTAAGTGATTATTAACCAAAAAAAATTATTGTTAAAACTTTTTAGCAATATTTAAAAATTGTTTCTAAAAATATGAAAAAAATAGTGTTGAAACTCTTTTATAACCATTTTTATAACTAGGTGTAGTATATATATTATATTGCTAAAGAATTTTATCAATATTGTTATTTGGCAAATAACAATGTTATCAACAAATACGCAAGCTATGGAGAAGGAATCTCACACTTCACTCAGAAGCACCTGAAGCCCAAACTCACTCAACACAAGAGAGTGAGCTCACCATCGAAGCCGAAAGTCACGCGGGAAAAGTCGTTGGAAGTTAGTCAGCGGTTAGAGGAGCTGATTTAGTTTGTGCTGATTGTACTGGAGTTACCACTCCATTAGCTTCAATAAATAAGCATGAAACTAGTGTAATAATCCATTCATTCAATAATATTTCTCAGTTTGATCAATTTAGCTCTGTACTTTTCTCTCGTCCCTTCACGAGTCTTCCACCTCTGAGAAACAGCATCAAAATTTGTGATTGTTAGAAGAGATTAATTTCAATGTACTAATGGTGCAAAATCAGTGGAGTAACTTGAAGAAAATATTTTTTTTTTTGTTTTGGGGGTTGGGGGGGATATTTATCATATAAGTTAGTAGATAATAATTAAATTAAAATAATTATATATCATATATATAAACTTTAAAGCAATGACTAACACAATGATATTAATGTGTATTTAGATTAGTTGCAAGATTCAATTATTTCAATAATCAAGTATACATATAAATGAGTCATTTTTATAATCGATTATTTGAAAATCAATTCTACGTATGTATTAACTTCAAAATAATTTTAAAAGTAGCATATTTTGGTTAGATTACATAAAATAAGTTACTTTTGTACAAATCCCAAGGGGTTAGCTGAGTAGAGCATGATATAATTTGTATTTGACTAGTGATAGGTTCAAACCCTCACTCGTCTTCTTAGAGTGAGATAAATGTAAGATCCTCTGTAAATGCTCTCTGAGCCCGGAAGCTTTTTCTGTCTCGGACTGAGATGTCATCTTCTCACCTTGAATTTTAATTCATAAAAAAAGTTACTTTTGTACAATAAATTATTTTAAAAGATGGAATAATTTAATATTTTTTATGATATTTGATACCTATAGTTATTTTGTCAAAAATATTAAAATTGTAAAAAAAATTTCTTATAGTTAAAAGCTTTAAAAATATGCTTTTACTTATAGGTGAATTTTGCACTTAAAATTAGATTCTTTTATATTTATTAATTATTCAAAGTTTTTACCCAAGCGTGTAAAATTATTTTGGTATCAATTTTATTGAAAAAATTGCATTCTTTATAATAGATCTGGAAATATAAAAAATTTTATAAGCATTATTAGAAAGCAAAACAGGGCTTAGAGTCAACAATTTATTGTTTGATTAGTTAACATGTTATTTAACTGTTATATTTGCTAATAAAAAAATCTTCTAAAATAATACTCAATTATATTATAATTTTTTATTCTTTAATTAAAAAAATTAGATAATGGACTTTTATGTTGGAGAAATTCATTTAAATAAAACAATATCATTTATATAAATAGACATTTAAATTTAACTAATTTATTAAATAAAATTACATGTACACACACACACATATAAATTTAAATTTATAAATAAAATTGTATATATATAGTATAATTTAAAAAAAAAAATGTTGGGAGGCAGTGGCCCTCCCTCGCCCCGTATATCCTTCGCTACTGAGCAATTATATATATATGACATTTTTTATTTATATTACTTATAATGTCTGATTGAGTGAAGCACTTTGCTAATATGTAACAAACTTTTAAACAATCACAATATATATATATATATATTAAATTATTTCGAAATGTAAGCCAGAGTTCATGTAAAGTCAATTGTGAGTTGGTTTCAAATTAAGCGTGTAGAACTTGAATGAAACATAGATTACCACAAATCTGGACAATTGCACACTTTAGCTAGTTGCGATATTGGTCCATGTACGAATGAAAGACTGGTATTAAATTTGCATTAAATTTTAACTTCACTTGAAATAGCTTGATGAGGCAATCTTGTTTGGGGTTCGACCTTCTCGTATTTTTAATTAATGAAAACTTCTTAATTACAATCTATTTACCTTTAAGGGTGTTTAGTAGGATAATTCTTCTTGAATATTGATAATGTGACTTTCAGATATCAAACGTCAAAGTATTGCCTTGTTTGATCAGGCTACGTTTCATAATCCAGATTTTCAAGGCAATTTACATATTGTCTCCTTCGATTGTGTTCCCAGATTTAGTTTAGGAAGGTAAGAGAGGGAAGGGAAAAATCAATAGAGATTCTATCTTGTTCATGAGTTTAATTTCTGTTACCACCAAAATTTTGTGGGTCTTAAGTTCATTGGGCTTTACTAACATGATTTGGTTTGGGTTTATAACCTTGTCCAAATAGCCGTGGGAATGGAATGAAAGAGCGGTTGTTAAGGTTAACAAATGACGCAAAAGTTACTAGCCGTGGTATACTTGTAGGAGCGGTTATTTAATGGAAGGAGCCATGGTTATTATGAACTATAAATTAAGCGGGAACAGTTATCACAAAGGGGAGTGGGATTTTGAGATATATGCAGCTGTGTTATAGTTTTCTCTGAAGTTCAACTGCTAGGAGCCTCAAAGATAGTTATTTTAGCCGTGAGAAGTTATGAGTATAGGGACGATTGCTACTAATGAAAGTCTGATTGAAGCTGTGGTAACCGTATATGTCATAGATAGTTGTTAAGAGCCACAAGTATGTCTAAGATTGATATAAAAGGAGGTATGAGGGTAATAGACGCCACGACAAGTTATACATACACAAACTTTTCATGTTTTTATCTTAGTTTCGATCTTAGGTGTAGATTTAGTGTAGTTCAACTTCATTGTAATTTAGTTTTCATGTTCTGTAGTATTGTTGTTGATATTGTACTTTCAAGCATCACCAATGAAATAAATTTCCTTTATCAATCATTGTCCAAAGTTTATTGTTAATTAGTATTTGGAGAACCCATAACTAAGGGGAAGATTTCCCTTCTTAGTGTAATCGTCTTTACATTTTTTGGGATCAAAGGTGAATTTGCTTCCTAGCTTTATTTATTTGTTGAACTTATCCGAACAAATTTTACAACAAACAATTTCATGAGGGAATTTGGCAACTAAGATTCATTTAAAACTCTCCAAAATCCTAATTTTATAGTTTTCCAAATGAGGGTTTTAATAAGATTTCAAATTAATTCACAATACTAACCCTATGAATTCATTCTAATTTCACGTTATTATTCCCTCCTGATGTCATATCCATTTCTATGAAAATCATCTTCCCCGTTTAATCCCATCTATGCTAAAATATAAATAGCATAAGTGGTAATGTCAATTACCCTATGAAGGGGTCTATTTGGATTACCATCGAAGTGATAATCCTCCTATTATTAAGTAAAATTATTAATTAATATTAATAATTATTTTTATATAATATAATTATTGATTATTATACTAATAACTCATAAATAAAAATAAAAATTATTATTATCAGTAATAATAATAATTACTATTATTAATCTAAACAATAAGTTTGTAATATTAATAATTATTATACTGTACTTACTATTATTCTTAGTTATTATATAATTAATAAATAAAAATATCAATAATTAATATCATTATTTTAATTTAAACTCTTACCACAATTTAATTTTGTTTACTAACAAGGTAAAATTGTATTGTCACATCAATAAATACGATTTCAATTAATGTGGCTTTTTCATCATATATTATCCAATAAATAATTAATTTTATGGCATGATAAAAATAAATCATGTATTGGGCATGAACCTAGTCATGTGTATTATATGTTTGTTTTCGGTGCATCTTTCTACATTATATATACAATGAATATTAAAAATAAAGAAAATGAATAAACATGAAACAATAATATTTAGTTTTATAGTAACAAGACAAACAAAGCCAAAGTATATTATTAATATATATTTTGGAGCAAATACAATCTACAAAGGTGGATAAATGTCCACTACTTTTTGTTCAAATGTGTCACATGGTGACATAATTCATGTTAATTTTAATAGTTAAACACTCTAAACATGGCGATTGGGAGGATAACCACCAGAGCCCCCTCCTGGCGTACCCCCACCCGGCACTCCCCCACCAGGCATTCCACCGCCTGGCATGCCCCCACCAGGCATTCCACCTCCCCAGCCACCCCATGGCAGTCCCCCTCCCCAACCACCAAAGCAATCAGTACCACTAGGACAACCTCCACCTTCCTTTTGATCATCTGCAAATATTTGAATTGTGAAAAGTCAAATGATATGTGTTATAGCATTTTTGTAAAAACAATAGTGTGTGAATAATGAATGCTGTTTTTTTTTTTTAGGTTAATATTATCAATTATTAAAGAACCAAAACTTGATTGCAAAATAAGAGCATAATTCAAATGGGGAAGTAAATCATTGATGAGGAAGGATCCACTTTAAACCAATTTATTATTCTATGTATACAAAGATATAAAGTAAAACCCAAGCTAACCTGCTTTATAATTAGAGGAAGTCTCATAAAAGTCCCTTCCAGAGATGAGAACAACCATGGCCAAGAGGCCTAGGATGAGGAGAGCATTCTTGGAAGCCATATTCACAAGAAAACTAAAGCTAAAATCAAATAAAAGTGAAGTTATTGATAAAAGATACAAAACTTAGTAAGAGAATGGTCCTTTATATAGAGGAGGAGAGACAGAGAGAGGAGTGGCGTGGGTGGGACCCTCAACTTAGTTGGTAGTTGAGAGTAATATAATTGTTAATTCTCAAAGGACTAGAATATGAAAGTCAATTTCTTTCTTAATTATGAGTTATAAAAAATAATTGCAAGCCGTAAAATTGAAGCAACATTTATTGTGTTCTTTTCAAATTCTATTAAATGACTATTTAATAGAATCAAATTATGGATTGATTGACATGTCTTATCCATATCCTATAAAATAAATTCAAATTAAATATTATAGTAAACTCGAAAGCATAACTTGTATTTTATTTGAAGAATCTATTTTGATAATATTACTTATGACTTTTTAAATTATTTTTATAAGTTAAACTTCACATTTTTTTTCATTTGAATATACAATTTATTACTTCCAAAGGAGTCAGTTTTAGTTTTTTTTTTTTTTTAAAGTAAAATATCTAACTTGTTAGAAAACATTTTTAAAGAAATTGAAACTTACATTTTTATTACTTCATATTCAATACAAAATAACTTATTCATAAATTATTTTTCTAAATTTCTTTTTACTTATGGTTCACATATTAGTGTTTAACTTCTAAAAAGACAAAAAAAAATTATTAGTATTATCCAGACGGGCTTTAAATGCTTTTGTTCAGTTAATTTTTCAAAACATAACCATAACAACTCTCCTTTGATTTTTCTATTTGGAAATATAAAAATAATTAATAATCATATCCATGTTATTACAGCTATAGTTCAAATTCTAGTATTTCTTTACATCTTATTTTTATTTTTTTACAAAATTGTTTTAGGTTGAAGGAAAAACTTGCCTTAATTTATGGTTAGAGTATGCCTTTGAGCTAATTGTGTGCTTACAAAAAAATTTACAGATTACCCATCAACAAGTGAAATTTGATAATCGAACCAAAGTTATAGAGATATATGAGTGGAAGGTCAACTTAGTAAGTACAACTAATTTGATGTTAGACTATAATAATGCTTGTGCTTTCTCACAATTATAATTAACAATTATAGAGTAAATAGCACAAATCACCATTAAGATTTGGCTAAATTGCACTCCAACCCATTCTTGTTAAAAAATTACACTTCATCCCCACTTATTCTATTAATAATTAAAAGTGATAATTAATAATTATTATTAATATTATTGGTAATCATTATTTATTATGATAATAAGTAAAAATAATTAAATCTTACAATACAAGCTTATTTTTCCTCTAAAATCTAAACTTTCAAATATATTCTTAAATTTTGTATCATAATAGTATAAGATCTGACAGAATAATACCTAACAATATAAAATGTTATCATAGTATTATGTCAGTTAAAATTGAAATAGTATATATTATTTGACGTAACATTGCATAAGATGTTCCATTACGTGATATACAATTATCCTCTTACTATTATAAATAATTCTAGTCTTAAGTAAATATTTTGCAAAAAAAAAGGAAAATTATAATAAAATAAAAATATTAATGAATTAATTATTAATTTAAAAATAAATATTATTATTTAAATATTTATTGTTTGTGTTTATAGTTATTACAAACCACTATTAATTTTTTATTCAAAAGTATAATTTATATTGATGTAATTTATTAGTTACTTTAATTTTAATAATTATTTATTACTTTAATGAAATATAAAAATTAAAAATTACATAATTCTCTATTTCATTAAATATTTGAATATTTTTAACTTGTATTTTTTTATCATATATTTAAAAATTTAAATTATATTAAAATAAGTTTTTGTTAGTTATTTAAATTTAATGGGCTGGAGTGTATTTTTAAAGAAAAATAAGGGGTAGTACAATTTAATTAGACCTCAAGGGTGGTTTGTGTTATTTATTTAAAATTATATTTATAACAGTTGCCAAAGTACAACATCGATGTAATCTTGCACTTTAAATACCTTATTTATTTTAATTTATTTGTTTCCTTTAAAAAATAATAAATAAAGTAAATTAACTCCAATTTCATTTTATTTTGGAAAATTTGAAATATTTAACAATCTCTATTCAAGTTATGACACCCTGATGTGGTTAAGCCCTTAACCTAGTGGTTGTAGTTGTCTTCTACACTCTTTGAGTAGAAGGTTTCGTGCTCAATCCTCTTCAAAACTGATAAAATTCAGGATTTTTTTATTGTTCCCAGATATCATTTATTATTCAGAGTATGGGTTTTGAAATTGTCCTCTTCACAACTGCTTTGCCACAATTATATGAAAAGATTGTATTTACATCATATCAAGCAACAAAGTATACTTGGGAACTTAACAAACATTTTACCTAAGTGTGCATTTGGATGAAGTAATTATAAGGGAGAATGTAATTTTTGGAATGATTTAAAATTCATCATGTTAAAACATCTTGTTTGGATATTCAATCAGAAGAATTTGTAAAATACAAGAGATTTTAAAGAAGAATTTTATTTACCCAAAACAGAGGATTTTGATTTCCACCCATAGAGAGGGAATTTTGGAGATCTCTACTATTACATAATCCGTTTTTTTATCTGTCACTCTCCATGCCAAAGTTTTTCTTTTCCACCACATCAATCTGTTTAATGAGTTGAGAACTTCCACGGAAATAGGTAAGCTTTCATTGATAATAAGCAAGCGTCCTTTCGATTTTCATTCCCTTTGCATCAATCATAAGCTTACCTCAAACCATTTTCATTTTTTTTTTATAGAAAACTAATATCACTCTTCACAATCCCATTGAATAGGAAGAAAATGGTAATCTTTTTATTTTTATGCCATATGTTTCCCATCCCATCAAAATGAAAAGATTATCCCTCTTTTTTTCCTATTTAGTAGTATATATTTGTCTCACATCTCATTCTCTTAGATAGTGCATTTGTATTACTATCCCATTGAAATAAATTATCTTTACTTCCTTAGCTTGAAAAGATTATCCCTTTTTTCTATTATTTACCATTATTATTTCTTTATATTTATGAAATTTTTGTTTCCATAGTTTATATTACATGAAGTTATATTTATGTATCACCCTATTTTATTTATTCAACAATTAAATTTTATAATTCAAATTTAAAATATTTTGTCAATAAAGTTTAAGATACTTTGTGAAATATGAACTCATTATAATTAATTGATTTTAGATTAGTTGAATTTTGATTATTAACAAAAAACTATTTCTTTTTAAAATTACATTATGTTTTTCAAATAAAATATGTTAGAATCAAGATGATGTAATTACCTCATCCAAACAAAGTATTTTACAAATGGAGGAAATGTAATTATCTATCCAAACAAAATATTTTAAAAATAAAGGAAATTTAATTGAAATATTTTAATTCCCTAGCACTTTAAATTCCTTTGTATTTTGGAAATACTCCATCCAAACACACATTAAGGCTTTTTCTTTCAATTCCTTTTCTTTCGTTTTCTTTTAAAGGAAAAACTACAACCAACCTAATTGTCTCTCATTTGTTTCTTTTTTCTGTTAAATATAAAATTTAATCACATCATTTACATATTCGGCTAATTATCTGTTAGGATATTAATTTGGGTACCAAGACTGGCCTATCTCACAAGTACATTCTTATGATTTTTTTTTTTTTTGGGTGAGAAGTACGGACTTATGAAATCATATGTTCTGTTTTTACAATTTTAGTTAATGAAATCATATAAACAATGAAAAGTAAGGTTATATTTTAATTAAAATAATAATAATGACAATAATTATTATAACAAAATTTAAAATTTAACATTAAAAATAATTAAAATATATGAAAACAAGCCAAAGCCTTCAAACTAAAATTAAGTGCAGATAATTTTAATTTTTATTATTTCTCCTTTTTTTCTTTTTTCTTTTTTAAGGGCCTCAATCAGTCAATCCTTATTTCTCCTTAGTTGTCCCTAAAGAATCAAAGTAATATTGGAAATTGATCTTTGATTTTCAATGCAACAATTCAGTGAGAGAAATTTAATTATACGTATTATTACTCTCCTTTATTGTATAAAAGCTATACGTATTATTTTTCACTATTGGCAGTCGTTATTAATTCCTTCGAGGCAGATGCTCTCCTGAAGAGGTAGACCTCTGGTCACTAAATATCTAAGAAGCCAAGTTAACTACCAGCTATATTAAGTCTTATAGTTACTTGTTCATCTATTTTATTTATACTTTATATTTGAAAAAAAAATAGTGATAATCACTTAATCTCTCTTCTTTTATTTATTTATTCATTTATTTTTTCGTCTAAATCTCTCTCCCTTACCTTCTATATTTGTTGCATTTCCTCTCAATGTGCACCATAGGGACTTGTTTGATCATTTTTTTTTTTGGGTCGGTCAAACTATTTGTTGACAAAGCAGGCAAATGCTCATGGAGAAAGATAATACAAAAGAACATACTCCGCAATCTACTTAGGGCCAGCAAAACAAGGTCGGCCCAGAACACACAAACTAAACAGTATAAACATTCAACTAATGTAAGCTTCTTCACATCAGATCCATTCAAACTATAGAGAGAAAACACGTGGACAAAGCTTCTAGCATGAACTCTCTGAGTCCCAGAGATTAACTCGTTATTTTTTTGGATTATACTGGTGCAGCCCCAGCTTGGCCCAAGGATTTGAAAGGTATCAGAAACTGATACTGAAAGATAAAACGCTTGTAAGAAAATAAGAGAGAGAGTGTAATGTGTATATGAGTGAAATGAAGATTGTATATTCGATTATAGTTCATTGAGGGAGTCTTACAGTATATATATGCAAGGCATGTGATGAGCTTGCATATAGTAGCATGTGATGAATTACAATGAGCATGTGTTGAATTATCCTAACTGAACTAACTGAAGTATAACTGACTTATACTAACAGCACTAACAACTAACTGACTTAGTTAACAGAAGCTGATGCTTATCCTATCATCCCCCCGCAAGCTCAGAGGGGAGGGATGACACTCTGAGTTTGGACCTGAACTTGTGGAATAAAGCAGTGGATACAGCTTTTGTAAGGATGTCAGCTACTTGGTCTTCAGCTGGAATGTGAGAGACATTAACTTTCTTTTGAACTACCTGATCTCGGACAAAGTAGAGATCCAACTCAAAGTGCTTGGTCCTAGTGTGAAGAATCGGATTTGCAGCAAGTAGTACTGTGCTGAGGTTGTCACAGAAAACTGAGGGAGGTTGGTCAAGTGTGATGTGGAGTTCAGAGCAAAGAGATTGGATCCAAGCAGTTTCTGCAAGTGCAGCAGCCATACTCCTAAATTCTGCTTCTGTACTGGACCTAGAGACCACAGATTGCTTTTTGCTTAACCATGACACTAGATTATGGCCAAGAAAGATACAAAAACCAGATGTGGACTTCCTGTCATTTATATCAGAAGCCCAATCTGAATCACAGAATGTGAGCAACCTGAGCGGGGAATTCTTGTGCAACAAGAGTCCTTGAGTGATTGAGCCACTTAGATACCTTAGAATCCTTTTTACCGCCTTCCAATGATCTTCAGTTGGTGAATGCATGAATTGACTGACCTTGTTTACTGCAAAGCACACATCAGGTCTGGTGATAGTAGTGTATTGAAGGCCTCCAACTATGGATCTATATAGGGCAGGGTCTGAGTATGGTGAACCAGCAACAGATAACTTGAGGCCACTTACCATAGGTGTGGGCATAGGCTTGGCTGCGTCCATGCCTGCTTTTTGTAATAGATCAGAGATGTACTTTTTCTGATTTAGCAGCATGTCTCCTTGAGGGGTTTTTGTGGCTTCAATTCCCAAGAAATAGTTCATTTCACCAAGATCCTTCAGGGAGAAAGTACTATGTAGCTGTGCAATGAGTTGGTTTATTTCTGAGGGGTTGTCTCCAGTTACTAGTATGTCATCTACATACACCATGACATAAGTGGTAGAATTGGCTGTGAATCTGGTAAACAAGGAGCTGTCAGATCGAGTACTTGTAAATCCAAAGGTCTGGAGGGTAGTACTGAGCTTGAGAAACCAGGCTCTTGGTGCCTGTTTGAGGCCATAGAGGGCCTTGGTTAATTTGCAGACCTTGGTTGAGTCCGAAGCTGTAAATCCCTCAGGCTGAAGCATAAAGACATCTTCATGCAAATCTCCATTGAGAAATGCATTATTGAAGTCGAATTGTCTGATTTTCCAGCCTCTTGACAGTGCAATGGTAAGGATTATCCTGATTGTTGCAGGCTTTATCACAGGGCTAAAAATCTGATCATAATCAATGCCCTCCTTTTGGTGGAAGCCTTTTGCAACTAGTCTAGCTTTATACTTCTGTATTGAGCCATCTGGATGCTTTTTAAGTTTGAAAACCCATTTACACCCAATTGGCTTGACATTGGGAGGTGGAGACACTAGACACCATGTTTTGTTCCTCATTAGAGCATCATACTCCTCTTGCATAGCATGTTTCCAGTATGGAGAATTGAGAGCTTGCTTCACATTTTTGGGCTCAGATTTTGCTAAATCAGGGGCTGATGACATGAGAGTTGCTGCATATGTTTTTGGTTTGAAGATGCCTGATTTTGCTCTTGTTTTCATGCTATGGTTGTTAACTGGTATTGCACCTGCTGCTGTGATTTGAGGAACTTGACAAATTTCTGCTGCACTGGGGACAGAAGTTTGTGGCTGCACCTGTTCACTAGTAACAAAGTTAGAGGTACCAGTAGGAGGACAGTTAATAGTAGTTACAGTAGGAGAATTAACAGCATTGGTAACTGTAGGTGAGGTGTATGGTTTTGTCATGGGAGGGACAGCGATGGTGGGAATGCTAGGAATACTATTTGACATTTGTGTTGGACCTGGAGATGGTCTAGAAAATAGCTCTAGGTAAGGAAAGGAACGTTCATCAAAGACAACATTCCTAGAAATGTAAATTTTTCTTGAAGGGTGGAGACATTTGTATCCCTTATGTCCAGTGGCATACCCTAAGAATACACACTTTTGAGTTTTAAAGTCAAACTTTTGTTGATTGTAAGGTCTAAGGTTAGGGAAGCAAGCACATCCAAAAGTTTTGAGGAATAGGTAATCTGGTTTTTGGTTGTGTATCAATTCAAAGGGTGATTGGTGATTGGTGTTTGGGGAGGGTAACCTATTGATTAGGTAGGTTGCTGAGATGAATGCTTCATCCCAATATGTGAGGGGTAGTGTGGCATTGGCTAAAAGAGTGAGACCAGTTTACAGAATGTGCCTGTGTTTTCGCTCAGCACATCCATTTTGCTGATGGGAATAAGGGCAGGAGTGCTTGTGTGTGATGCCATTGGTTTGCAAAAATTGGGTGAATGGGTTAGAGAGATATTCTGATCCATTGTCAGTTTGTAAGGCAATGATTTTCTGTCCTGTTAGTAGTTCCATCATTGACTTATATTGGAGGAATGCTTGAAAAACTTGAGACTTGCTTTCTAACAAATAAAGACAGGTATATCTACTGAAGGCATCTATGAAGATAACATAATATCTAAAACCTGAATTAGAAATGATGGGTGCAGGACCCCAGACATCAGAGTATACTAATTGTAGGGGTTTGGTGTAGATGTGATTTGAGGGAAGGTAGGGAAGCTGCTGCAGTTTACCCATACAGCAAGAGTCACAGGTAAATGAAGTGGGAATGGAAATATTATTGCTTTTATTGAACCAAAGATTACATTCTTGCAATATTTGTGTTACAAATTTTGCAGAAGGATGGCCTAATTTCTGATGCCATTGTAAAAAAGTATCTGAATTCGACTTTGTACAAGAAGAATTGAGAGCAACTATATTGCTGGGAGATACATTGTTACTGACAACTTGTTTTGGGACAACTATATGATCAAAGGTGTAGAGCCCTTCTTTATTGACATTGCCTTGGAGTAAGACCTGCTTGGTTTCCTGTGATTTGACAAAACACATATGAGGATGAAATTCGAAAAAGACATGGTTATCTTTAGCAAACTTAGCTACACTTATTAGATTTTTGGTTATGTTTGGAACATGGATGAGATTAGAGAGAGTAAAGGCAGCGTTGGAGAATTTTGACTGAAGGATTGAGTTACCAATGTGTTTAATTTCCATACCTTGGCCATTACCAACTATCACCTGATCTGATCCATCAAACTCAGTACCATTGAGCAGGTTGTTTTGATCAAATGTGAGGTGGTGTGTGGCACCAGTGTCAGGATGCCAATCATTATCAAGCAGTGTTGCTGGTGTTGCTATGTAAGCTCGAGGGTTGTGAAATGATGGAGGTGGAGGCAAAGGTTGCTGCTGCTGGTTTGTGTTTTTCAAAGGGTTTTGAAAACTTTGATCAAACCTATGAAAACACTGCCATACTGTGTGTCCAACTCTCCCACAAAGCTGGCATTGAGCTCTGCCATTATTTGCCCAATGAGACCTGCCTCCTCTTGAGAATCTTCCTCTTCCTCTTCTGCCATAGGACCCTCTATAACCACCTCTTGGATCAGACCTGGGATCATTAATGGAAGTTTGTGCAAAGTGTGCTTGAACAATTCCAAACTCAGGTTTCTTGAACCTTTCCAACATTTCTTCTTGAGCCATGAGAAGAGCTTCAAGCTCATCAATGGAAAATGGCTCTACTCTAGACATGACATTAGTGATAAATGGACCATATTCTTCACTTAACCCATCTAAGATGACCTCTATGTGTTCATTAACAGAAATTGGAGCACCTACAGCTGATAATGAGTCTACCAGTTTCTTTATTTTCAACAAATACTCAGAGGCAGTATTACCTTGCTTTCTCATAGCCTTGAGTTGAACTTTCAACTGCTTCACCTTTGAACGAGTTTTTGAGGCAAAGTAAACTTCAATCTTTTCCCAGATCTGATATGCATAATCACATCCTACGACCCTGCTGCAGAATGTTGCATCCATGGAAGCCAACAGCCATGTGGCCAAGTGTTGATCTTGATTTTCCCAGTTGGAATAATCTGCTGAAATATTGCCTTGAATTCGATCTTCCTCTGAACCATACTTTTCAGGGATCTTCTCCTTGCTCAGATGATCAGAAAGCTTGTAAGCCTTGATTGCAAACAGTGCTTGGTGCTTCCAAGTCAAGAAATTTTCTTCATCTAGTTTGAATGAGACTGGGTTGGAGAACATCTTTGCTGTAAACCCTGTTGCTGATACTTGGGCAGCGGAACTTGATATTTCTGAAGCCATGGATCTTCTTTCTCAGCTCTGATACCATGAAAGGTATCAGAAACTGATACTGAAAGATAAAATGCTTGTAAGAAAATAAGAGAGAGAGTGTAATGTGTATATGAGTGAAATGAAGATTGTATATTCGATTATAGTTCATTGAGGGAGTCTTACAGTATATATATGCAAGGCCTGTGATGAGCTTGCATATAGTAGCATGTGATGAATTACAATGAGCATGTGTTGAATTATCCTAACTGAACTAACTGAAGTATAACTGACTTATACTAACAGCACTAACAACTAACTGACTTAGTTAACAGAAGCTGATGCTTATCCTATCAGGATTAAACAAGGTATGATAAATACATAGATGAAAACGTAATAGAAAACAAGAAGAGCCTAAAAATAAAATACCACTTACATAAGCTGTTGATTTATCTCCTGCCATGATGCACTACTCCAACCAGCAATAACATAAGTTGTTGTTGATTTATCACATGTCATAATGCAATACTCTCGCACCGTCAAAAGTGTGAACAAACACGAGAAAACCAAGATGTAAACTTTCTTGCACAGCTTATGAATCAAGCACTATTGATCTCAAGAAAAAACTCATTAGAAGGAAAATCAAGCGAACTTATTGTTGAGAGGAGATGAGACAATATACCACAAAAAAGAGGGGGTTACTGAACCATAATGGAGAGAAACTCAATATGAGGTCGATTCCCCCGGCTGGTGTTTCACGGAAGAGAGCTTTGTGTCAGAAACTCCATTTGGTGACTAATCCCTAAAGACGTGTCAGAATTCAAGTTAAAGCATAGAAATTCATGCTAGAGCCTGTATCCAAAAACTAAGACCATGTTCCAATGTGGGTTGTTGTAGAGTTATGATATACTTTTTGCTAAGGGTGATTTATGGAGTCTATGTATTTAGTATTATATTAATGTGAATAAATTTATGTCTTGATCTTATTTGATATTGAGCATTGCATTTGCATGTATTTATATTTTGAATTGTTTGATCACCAATTTAGGATGTCAAAGGCTTTTACAAATTTGAGAAAAAGGAGTAAGAGCCATGTTTATGAATACAATACTGTGAATTGAATGACATATAGAGATAGGTAAATATGATAATTCTAATTTAGTAGCATTAGATGATCTTGAAAAAGACTTTTAATGAACATAAGGATCCTACCGTTATTCAATTGAATTTGAACAAAATTTATTGAAGTTTATGTTACATATTGTTTACATATAGCTAAAGTAAATCATCCTAACACTTTATCCCATTAACTTTGATATCTCAATTACATCATTTTTATCACTTTAGCCTTTAAATTCCTTTTGATGTCATTTATATGTTCAATTGTTCAACTTGTCATCTAATTAACTATAATTGGTATTTGAATTATCCCTATGGCAACACTCTTTTTTACTTTATTACTTGACAATCTAGTATACTTGCTAGTGTCACTATCTTTTGAAAACAATCATGAATACAAATAAGATCAGTCTAACTTACATGTTGGATTATGGTGCGTGCAAGGTAGCCGTAGCCTTAATTCTAAGTTGAACGCCATTGAAGGCGCAGAAGCATTGCCTTTTTTGTTCAATTAAGCTTCTGGTTGCTTGAGTTCTCAACTTTATGAATAATCAGCTATGGCACTGAAGGTCATCATCTACAATGTCATATATCTATATCTAAAAGTAATGCTGCAAAAAATTCTTACATGTCCTTATAAAATCCCTAAAATCACTTAACTTCCAAAATCACTTCATTTTCTCTTTTTTTCCCTCTATATCTGTAATCAAATTTAAATTTTAAAAATTTCTAACTATATCAATTTTTGTAAGAGAAAAGTTTGATTTTTTTTTTCCAGTCGAACCCGTTATAATCAGTGTAGCTGTAGACTGATGGGTTTGTTATTTTATTTTAATTTAATGGGTTTTATTTTATTTTAATTGTTTATCTTAATCAGTTTTTAACATATGTATTGGTCGAATAAAAATTAATAACATAAATAATTAAATATTGCTTTTTTCATTATGCTGCACAAGAAGCTTGAAATACTAAGTGTTATATTATTATTATTTCACAAATCAAATTTAACGAAGCATTTGTATATCTGTTATTTAATATTGAGTACCACATCTATCTTTTACTGATTTGCTCCTTTATGTCATTACATTTGAAATGTTTATGTGCTTTCGCCATCATTGGTTTCAAAATATTTCTAAAGATTGAGATGAACTTCTTTAATCAAATTGCACTGCAAGAACCTATTTGTTAAGAAAGTTTAAATAGAGGTTGAAATTACTTAGTTGATAATGTTTTTACATGCATATAGATCTATTTTATTCATTGGTTTATTATATTTTTGTCTATGCTAAAAGTTAGGTGACATTGGCAAGATAGATGCTATCATCCTATGGAAGACTTAAAAAATTCGGCCAAAGATGGAAAATTGACAAAGAAATTGGTTTGACATACCTGTCGAGCAAAGATCAAGGATAGAATATCTAAACATGATCAATATTTTTCTGAGTTCAAAATGTCTACCACCAAGCTTAAGAAGCATATTAAAGTTGAAAAGGATTAATGTCGTTGTTTACCTATTTTTAATCTTAGAAACTGAGTATAGCTTTCCAACTTAATTTGAAGTTTATGTTTAAATGACAATATATTTCTCTTCTTTTTTTTAAATCTATAATCAAATTAAATTACATTCCACTATTAAAGCCTTAATCACCCCATTCTCTCTTTTTCATCTATCTGATCTGCAAGCAAATTTAAATTTTACATTTTTTTTACTAGCTACTTAAATATGAAAGTATGGATTTTTTTTCTAAAATAATTTCACTTCCTATTTTTTTCCAACCCTCTTTTTCCTAAAGTTTGGTGAGGATAGAGGGTAGGAGTGGACATTTTTAGTAACTACACAATATCAAATATAATCTTTTATTTAATACAAATATCTACATATATATAAATATAATTATCAAATTTAATTGAACATATTATAAATAAAAATATTAAATAAATTAAAATTAAGGAGAAATTTGAAAATTTATTATTTTTCATGCAGTACATGGATACCATCTAGTTATGATAAAAAGGAAAGAATTATAACGAACTTTTTATGCACTCCAGGAAATAAAAAAACAATGCTCTGTTTTATTTGTAAGTTGTTAACACTTCTATAGGTTACTTTTCTTTCCTATCTTGGTTAATTTTTTTTTATTGTAAATGGAATAAAACAAAACATTGTTCTTCCTCAAGGAGCACGTGACAAAAATTTCATAACAATAATAATTCATTTTAATTGCTTTTTTTGCTCTAAGCTTTTCAATTTGCTTTTCTTTTTCTCACAAATACATGCAGTCGGTATGTGTGCGTGTGTGTTTTTTTTTTTTTGACCTTTTCCTCACATACGAAAGCTTTTAATTCTTGACGACATTCCGAGACCTAACCGGTTGATCTGAAGCCATTTATAACATTTTTTCAAAAACAAAATACGGCATATTAGATCATTTATTATTATTGTTATTAACAAAAGTGAAAACTGCTATCTAGGGCACACTGGATCTTGTGTACAACAGTTGTTCACAAGTTTTGTTTCTAACATTCAACTATCGCAGCCAGTGATATATTCAAGATAATTATATTATATAGCCACTGGTAAAATAAATCTAGTGTAAAAATATTATGGGAATAATAAAATTATATAATAAACACACATTACATATCTTATTATCATTGGATGTGAAGAGTAGTCCCTACTTATGCACATACTCATCACATTCACATCCAATAATAATAAAGTGTGCTGTATAGATTTATTGAGCAATTTTGTTAACATTACTCAATCTAGTGGCAAGAAAGAACAAGGATAGAGACAGGCATCCTATCACTGTCTTCCTATATATGCCTCTCTCGCTCACGAGCCTTTATTCATGCAAATACAATACAACATTAGCAGCAACAACAACACTGCTTCAATTGTGAGGTTTAACTTCAGTTTGGGCTTCAGCAGCTTCACCGGCATAAGAGCAGCACCTTCTACAATGTCCACCATATCCGCCACCGCAACAGCCATAGCGGCAGCTCCCTCCTCCATGTCCTCCTCGCCCTGGATAGCCCCCACCGTATCCACCGTGACCTGGGTACCCTCCACCGTACCCACCACGGCCAGAGTGTCCACCGCCGTACCCACCATGGCCAGGGTAGCCCCCACCGTATCCGCCATACTTGGCATCTCCCACTTCTTTTGCCTCTTTAGCATCTTCAGCTGCAAAAACATGAACCGTGAACAAATCAAATGATTATGTCTAACAACAAAATAAGGTGTCTCATAGTCACATTTGCGAAGAAAGTAACATGAAATTTAAAAGAGAAGGTTTTGTTTTTTTGGGTTGAAAAAAAAAAAACCTTACCAATTCAGAATCAAGACATATGTCTTTCGATTTATCAAATGTTTACAGGAATACAAATAACATTACCCATTAAAAATAAACTCTTCTTTTAATTTAAGTGACTAGTAAATGTTAGAGAGAAATAGACATAAATCTTTTAAATAGGCTATATAAATAACTTTTCTAGAGCTCTGCTTATTTCAAGTGGTTGCATTTATTTATTTTTTCCTTTCACAATGCATGATCACATGAAGTAGAAATGTGAGAAAATCCGTTAATTCGTGAATAATTTTCATTTATGAAGTATCACAATCCGTAGGAAAAGGGTCTTTGATATTAAAATTAATTAACCATGAGTAAAATGCAAAAGTCGAGTCCTTTCCAATCCAATGAATTAATAGGAAGGCCATCGTGTACCATTTCTCGATTCAAAATGCTCATGAATACTATAATGCAAAATGGAAATTAAAATTCAAGCTCACCCTTTGCTGGCGAGGACTCAGCCAAGTCCCTTGCTGCCACCTCTGAGGAGATAAGAAGAACCATGGCCAGCATGCCTAGGATGAGTATTGCTTCTTTTGAACCCATTTTTTCAGTAGACAACTACAAAGATTCAAACAAGATGTTTATTAGTAGTGTGAAAGATGAGAAAAATGGTGGGCAAGTGTTGTCTATATATAGGAGTGGAGGGAGGTGGGTGATTTGGTAGTTGGTGTAGTAGCCTATATTAATTGAGCCTTACCTATTACAGAAGATCACAGATAATTCGTTCTTGATCATCTCCCCCCTCAATTTCGTTCTTCTCGATTTGAAGTGTGGTAAAGCATTGTGTGCTGTGAAAATGAAGCAGCATTTGTTGTATGAACTTCTTATCAGCTTGCTTTGTAGAGATTATACGAAAAAAAAAAATAATAAATAAAATTGCTGTGTACAGAGTAGCTACGAACTTGAATATCCCCATAAGGCTATCGCAATAATATTACTTCTTTTAGCAAAAAATGTAAAGTGGTACAAGTTGCGTATGTCAAATTAAACAACAAAGTCAACTTGGACACGTCTCTTGCATTTGTACCATAAATGCTTTGGCAAGAGTAGATGAAGAAAATATCTGTCCACCAATAACCCTTGAACTTTATGACCAGAAGCAACTAGGCCGAACACTTGCAGCATTTCATTAAAGTTATAGTTTTAAAATATATAAAATTTTGCCAATAGAGTTGATTCATTTGATTAGCGCCCGTTTGATTTGCTATTTTTAATTTTCAGTTTTCAAATTTTATAAAAGAAAAATTAGAAACTGAAAACAGTAAATTAAACAAGTTCCTAGTCTTCCAATTCGCATTTTAGGTTTTTCTTGATGGATGATCTAAAGTATCTCCTTAAGTACTCCAGTACATAGTCATGATTTATGTACCTTAGTAACGGGCCTTTTCCTCACCTTAAATCTTTATCCACCAGAAAAATATAGACACAAGTTTTAGCTTCTTAATTACATATTCACGGGAAAAAATATATAAACAAATTTTAATTTCTTCTCACTGTGAGGATTCGTTTATGGTAATTAATAATATACTTTCGAGGAAGATTATCTATGATAGATGGTTTGTAACATGAAAAATTAACAATTTATACTCTGCTCTTTGTTCATATATTAAACTTGTCATCCTATAACAAAAGTCTAAAACATTTCGTTTGAATATCATCGCTATCTATGTTGCATAGGTACAGGTATGGTACATGTATTGGATATGCGTACAAGGTATGAAAATTTTTAAAAACTGTAGTACGGGTACGGGAAGATATATTATATAAAAATATAAAATTATAATCAATAAAATAATTATATTATAAAGTAAATTATTTTTTATGATGCTCAAGTAAAAGTATATAAAAAAACATGAGATTTGAAAGGATAAAATAATAGTTAAATTAATTTAATTATAAAATTTAATATTTTATAAATATTAATTTACATTTAAGTAATATTTACTTATTCAAATTATTGATTAACAAGTACCCAATAAGTATCGGTGGTACCAGATACATATCGAATCCGAATATATCGAAAAGTAAAATGATCGGACTAAAGAATTGAAACACATAAAACAAAACAAAACTCCCATTATTGTTTCGACCACCAAAATTCCCATCAGCTATGCCATGATATAAAGCACAGGTATGAGTAAATAAAAATGAAAATTCCACAAACACCTTTAGATATATGACATGGTAAAGGTCAGATTTGAGTGTAGACACTATCTTGATCCTCAGAAAATAGTGGACATGAAATATTTTATAAGATAAAAAGCAATGGTAGCTGCGGATAAACAATCACCAAAGATTCAACAAACTCTTAGACGAATGGGAAGATGTTCGGTTCTTCATAAGAATGGGAAGGCAAGTTCGAATCCTGAAAAGTGCATTTATTGAAAGAGAAAGTAATCATAAATGTTTCATCCCTAGAAATTATGAAAGCAATATCTTCCATAAATTTTAATCAAAAAAATAAAAAAGACCACCGAAAGAGACATCAAAGATAAGAGATGAGTTCAAAACTACGGATAGGTTAGCTGTCTCAATTAGTGTTCTGTTCATTATCAACGCTTTGAGGAGGTTAAGCATTAAATGTTGTTAATTGCCTCAGCATTTTGTCGTCAGATTCGCTACATTTGGCACTCACGGACTCGTACATGCATGTTCAGAATGCGACTCGCCGCCCTTGCCAACATATCAGATTAGCTCGCATTAATGAACAAAAGATTGATTAACTAATAACTATCTCAGTCGCAAAAAATGAAAAATCCAAAAAGCATGGTCTAGTTAAAGGGGAATTTCAATTGAATGAAACGCCTTAGGGGGTCAATCATAAGCAATGAATAATATTAAATTCCAAACATCTCTTCATTGCTAGAAATTCTCCAATCTTACATTCTTCACTTGCTTGCCTATGGAAAGAAGAGCATAAAGGAGAGCCCAAATGAAAAACTTATGTGAAATTTTCTCGAAACAAAATCATATTAGGAGAGTTCACCAAATGAAATTAGATCATATATTAAGGGAAAGATGGACAGGAATAATAAACAAGAGAGGTCTGTTTGGTTGCCATTCGCTAATGATAATGAGAAAAAGTACTCAAGTGGAATGGAATTCTATTAATGCATGCATGTCAATGTTTACTTGGAGTTGATGTTTGATCCATGAGTTCAATATCTATAAGTAGTAAGTGTAAGACTTAACTACTTTTCTTGAATGATTGGATAACAATGTAATTGTTTTTTAACATATCAGTATATCAAAATCAAACTCTTGATGTATTTAATTTGATCTAGTATGCATGAGGAATTCGGTAAAAACCCAATCAAGAGATTTTATTTTGCTCTAATCATTAATGTGTAGGGATTGCACTAGTCCATTTATAGAAATTTAAAGCATCAACCTTGCATTTCAATTTAACGTGAATTTTCAGACGCATAGAGAAATGTTTAATCACCAATAAAGGATTAGTTGAAAAGGAAATAAAAATGAGCAAGAAGTTTTATTTTTTCCCACAACAAAAATATTCATATTTACTCTAATTTTCAGCAGATTCTACAACAAACTTCACCTATAATGTAAGCCACTATAGCTAGTCTAGTGGTGAGGGTTTTGGATAAAAAATATGAGATGTTATATTCAAATTTCATTCTGAATAATGTAATTTCTGAAGTAAAAAAATTAAAAAAAATTCACCTATAACGTTAGGATTCAAATCTTACTACTTTGAAAATCCTATAACAAGTATCAATGGGCCGGCAATACGTTTAATAAATTCAGACTTTTAAACCTTAATAACCTAGTAAATAAATTGGACCAAATTTGCCTCAAATTGAACTTTATAAATAATAAATCAGTAAATTATTTTGTCACTCAACCAATCGAGAAAACGGCCAATGTCGGCAAAGCTATATAATATGGTGGTCTTAACTACAGTAAAATTACGCTTCAGATGACCACTCGTGGTGATTATTTGTATATCGCAAGGGAGACTTTCAAGTTGTACCACTCTTCCTCTTCCAAAAATTTCCCTTCACGCCTAGTTCGGCCTAAGGCAAAAATGACAATATTTTTGCTTTGTTGCATTTTAATGGAGTGCACAAATAAGTAAATAACACCATTCTGATTTTATATGTTCGATTATGGCACATTTGTGCGTGCATGGTAGCCATAATCTTATTCTAAGTTGATCAATTTAGCTTCTGCTTGTTTGAGTTCTCAGCTTTATGGATAAATATGTGAAGGTCATCATCTACAATGTTATAATAGAAAAAGGAAGAATTCAACAAAGTCTATAACATCGGCAATAATAATAGCGAAATTTTTATGCACTTCCGGAGATAAAAAGTAATGCTCTATTTTATTTATAAGTTGTTAACACCATAGGAAAATTCTTAGATGCGAGAAAATATTTGCTCTATTTTATTTATTAATTGATACATTAGCTATTGTATTAAAATGTAAGAAAAGTGGGAAACAATAATACCTTACAAAATAACATATCAATTAATAAATGAAACAGAGTAAATATTTTCTTTTACTCTCATAACACCCAAGTATTTCTCACCTTATTTTTCGGTACAATTATTTCTCATCATACTTTAGGTTAATTTTCTTTCCTATCTTGATTAATTTTATTTTTATTATTGTAAATGGAATAATTATAAAACAAGACATTATTGTTCTCCCTCGAGGAGCACGTCAAAAATTTTCATAACAATAATAATTTATTTTAATTCTTTTTCTCTAAGTTTTTCAATTGCTTTTCTTTTCTTTTTTTTCCCCCACAAATACTGGTATGAATGTGTCGGCATTTGTGTTTTTTTTTTTTTCCTTCACATTTGAATTTTTTTAAAATCTTGACGACATTTGAGACCTGATCCGTTGATCTCAAGCCATTTAAAAACTATACATTTTTTTAAACGAAATACCGTATATTATATCATTTATTATTTTTTTATTAACAAAAGTCAAAATTTACTATTTAGGGCACACTGGATCTTGTGTACAACACTTGTTCACAACTTTTGTTTCTAACATTCAACTATCACACACGCAGTGATATATTCAACATATTATATTATATCGCCACTCGTGAAATATATCTAGTGGCAAGAAAGAACAGGGATAGAGACAGGCCTCCTATCACTGTCTTCCTATATATGCCTCTCTCTCTCACGAGCCTTTATTCATGCAAATCAAACACAACATTATACATATATATATATTGTGGAAAAACATTGGAAGCAACAACAACACTGCTTCAGTTGTGAGGTTTAACTTCAGTTTGGGCTTCAGCAGCTTCACCGGCATAAGAGCAGCACCTTCTACAATGTCCACCATATCCGCCACCGCAACAGCCATAGCGGCAGCTCCCTCCTCCATGTCCTCCTCGCCCTGGATAGCCACCACCGTATCCACCGTGACCTGGGTACCCTCCGCCGTACCCTCCATGGCCAGGGTGTCCACCGCCGTACCCACCATGGCCAGGGTAGCCCCCACCGTATCCGCCATACTTGGCGTCTCCCACTTCTTTTGCCTCCTTAGCATCTTCAGCTGCAATTTTACAAACATATAAATGAAACCATGAACGAATCAAATGATCATGCATTTTGTCACATTTGACAAGAAAGTAAAATATGGAATTTCAAAGAGGAACATTTTTTCATGAAGGTTTAGCTTGGAAAAAAAAAAAAAACCTTCTTTATAACCAAGACGTCTTGAAACTTATCAAGTGTGTACACGAATAAAAATAACATTTTTCACTTGAGGAATATAAATAACATTACTCATTAAAAATAATTTCTTCTTTTAATTTAACTACTAGTAAATATAAGAGAGAAGTAATAGACAAATATTTAAAATAGGCTAAATAAATTCCACATTAGAGCTCTACTTATCTCAAGTGATCGTATTCAATTTTTTTTTCCTTGGCAGTCATCACGTAGAAATGTGAGAAACGATCCGTTCTTGTATAATTATAATCCAATAATGAATTAATAGGAAGGCCATCTTGTACCATTTCTCGATTAATTTAAAATGCTCATGAGAACTATATATAATGCAAAATGGAAATTAAAATGCAAGCTCACCATTTTTTGGCGAGGCCTCAGCTAAGTCCCTTGCTGCCACCTCTGAGGAGATAAGAAGAACCATGGCCAGCATGCCTAGGATGAGTTTTGCTTCTTTTGAACCCATTTTCAGTAGAGAACTACAAAGATTCAAATAAGCTGTGTGTTTAGTAGTGAAGGATGAGAAAACTTGTGGGAAAGTGTTGTCTATATATAGGAGTGGAGGGAGATGGGGGTGGGTGATTTGGCAGTTGGGACAGTAGCCTATATTAATTGAGTCTTATCTATTAGAAGATCTGATAATTTGTTCTTGATAATCTCTTTATGATGTATAAATGCTTCAAAATATTGGATAGGTATTTATTAGATATATATTTTATTAGTTATCAATACAATACTTTCAAATTCATTTAGTTATATTTTACATATTTTTAATTTAATTTATACCATATCTTCATATCATATCGAATACTCATACCAACACCCACCTCAACCCTCTCTCAATTTCCTTTCTTCTCCATTTGAAGTGTGGTAAAAAATTGTGTGCTACGAAAATGAAGCAGCATTTATTGTCTGAACTTCTTATCAACTTGCTTTGTACAGAACTACAGATTATACCAAGGAAAAAAAAAAGAAAAAGAAAATTGCTGTGTAAAAGTAGCTACGAACTTTAATATCCCCCATAAAGCTATCGCAATAATATTACTTCTTTTAGCAAAAAGTGTAAAGTAGTATAACTTGCGTGTGTCAAATCAAACACCAAAGTCAACTTGGACTCGCCTCTTGCATTTGTATCATAAATGCTTTGGCAAGAGTGGATGAAGAAAATATCTGTCCAATAACCCTTGAACTTTATGACCAGAAGCAATAGGCTGAACACTTGCAGCACTTCATCAAAGTTTTAGTTTTAAATATGAACAATTTTGCCAATAGAATTGATCCATTTGATTAGTCTTCCAATTCTAATTTTAGGTTTCTCTTTATGGATGATCTGAAAATATCCCCTTAAGTATTTTGACACATCGTCATGACTTATGTACACTAAAAACGAGCATTTTCCTCAACTTAAATCTTTAATTTATTCACCAGAAAAATATAAACACAAGTTTTTAACTTCTTAATCATATATTCGTGGAATATATATATATATATATATATATATATATATAAACAAGTTTTAAATTCTTCTCACTGTGAGAATTTGTTTATGGTAATAACATACTTTTGGGAAAGATTATCTATGATTGATAGTTTGTAACTTGAAAAAATAACACTTTATAGCTCTACTCTTTATTCATATATTAAACTCGCCATGCCATAACAAAAGTCTAAACATTTCGTTTGGATATCATCGATCACCATCCGTGCTGTAATGAATAGAAAACATATTTCCTTCGAAATTTTAATCTGGATATACCGCAAAGTAAAATAATCGGACTAAAGAATCAAAACACATAAAGCAAAACAAAGTTCCCATTATTGTTTCGGCCGCCACCAAAGTTCCCATCAGTTATGCCGTGATATAAAGCATAGATATGAGTAAATGAAAAAATAAAAAATCCACCAACACTTTTGGATACGTGACATGGTAAAGGTCAGATTTGAGTGTCGTCTTGATCCTCAGAAAATAGTGAACATGAAACATTTAATTAATTAAAACAACAAATAAGATAAAAAAAGCAATGGTAGCTGCAGAAAAACAATCCCCGAAAGAACCAATAAGTTATTAGACAAGTGGAAATCAATTTAATTCCCCATAAGGATAAGAACTAGGGGCAAAGGGTAGTGTAGTCTAGGGGCCATGGCCACCCTTCAATTTTTAAAATTTTTAAAAATACTTTATACATGTATATACTTGGCCACCTCTAAAATATTTTTATACTTGTACTATAGAAAATATATAAGAAAAATTAGATAAGTCGACTATCTTAATGGCCCAATTTTATCACCCATTATTTCATTTTTACATCTATCTTTTGGATTTTCTAATTGTTTATTTATAAATTAGAGTTCATACACTTAAAATATTTGAGGTTAGTTCTTAATTATTAACCTTTCACTTACATTTAAATATTAAAATAGACAGTATATTTTGCATACATGTATTTCTTGAGTTTTGATTGTGGTATGTGTCTTTTAGAATAAACTTTGAATTTGGTTATTGACAAATTGTTCCTTCAAGGAGAAAAAAAAAACTTTCATGATCATTCACAATTATAAATACAGAGCAAGCTAGTCCTTCCTTAGTATTTTCAAAGAATTTATAGTATAGACTGATCTCCAATAATTTATCAAAAAAATTCAAATTGATCACTTATAAAAACATAAATAGAACAATAGTTCCATTAAAATCCTGAAATGAGACTAATTTGCTGCGCATTTTTAGTTGTAATGGATAACAAAATGTAATATTTTCTTAGAAGGCCAATTTATTCACGCAATTTTTATCAAGGACCGGCTTATGGTTTATTGATTCTATATAGTGTGACTTTCTTTTAAATTGGAAGGTTAGTTTAAAAAAATAGAAAATATATATTATTATTCCCTACATATATTATTTTTTAGCACTGCCCCTTATAAATCAGGTCTAACTCCGCCCTTGATAAGAACATTAGTTCGAATCCCAAAAACTATTTTTCAGTTTTTAGTTTTTTCAGTTTTTCTTTCACAAAAATTAAAAATTGAAAAACCTAAACCAAACAGGTTCTTAGCTGTCCCAATTAGTTTTCAATTCATTAACAACGCTTTGAGGAGGTTGAAGCAAAAAGCATGGATTTGGTAATACTCTTTTATTAGGTGTTCTAGCTTATAAAGAGTATAAGTTTTCTATTTAATAAACTAAAAAGTTGGTGCGCTTTTACTCTCAACTTTTAAAAGCTAAGGGTATTTTTCAGAGCTAGCTTCTACTATTTGAAATTTGAAAAAATTTAAAAGATTAATATAACTCTTAAATATTAATAAAAATCCAATTGTTTATCCTCCTATGATTAAGACTTTTAGTTTTTTATTCTGCCCACAAATATTTATATCCATTACAGTAATTTTATATTTTAAGAGTAACTTTATAATACATTTATCAAATACTATTTCAATGGCTCCTTGTATTATTTTAGCAAACGATACTACTAGGAGGGCAGCTTTTTTAAGAGAGCTCAAAAAGCTTAGAAATTTTTTAAGAGCTATAGCAATACCTAGCCAAAATAATACCAAGCCACGTCTAAATTGCTAATTGCCTCACCATTTTGTGGTCAGATTCGCTACATTTGGTACTCCGCGGACTCGGACATGCATGTTCAGAATGCGACTTGCCGCCCTTGCCAACATATTAGATCAGATCGCATTAGTCAACAAAGTTGTCAACGTGATCGAGACCCAGCGATTAAGACATGCATTATATCAAAAGGTTGATTAACTAATAACTCAGTCGAGCAAAAAGTGAAAAATCCAAAATGTATATATGGTCTAGCTAATTAAAGAGGAATTTCATTCGAAATGACAAGCTTTGTGGGGTCAGTTATAAGATACGAATAATATTAAATTCCAAACATCCCTTCATTGTTAGAAATTCTCCAATCTTACATTCATCCTGTCCTTGTCTATGGAAATAAGAGCAAATCGGATAGCCCACAGCAAAAAAACTTATGTGAAATTATCTAGTAACAAAATCTTAAAAAGAGAGTTCACCAAAAGAGAGATCATATTAACGGTATGTTTGGTTGAAAGAAAAAATAGAGGTAAATTTTTTATAATTGAATTTTATATATAAGATTCAATCATGAAATATTTACCTTTATTTTTACCCTTTAACCAAACATTGGCCAAGGATATATTTGGTGGAGGGTGAAAATGACGGTAAATTTTTTATGATTGATTTCCGCACATAAAATTACACACATATAAAATGCAATCATGAAAAATTTATCTTATTTTTACCTCTAACCAAATGTAGCCTAAGAGAAAGATGGACATAAAAGCGGTGAGTTTGGTTGGTATTTGCTTATGATGGTGAGAAGAAGTGCTCAAGTGAAATTCTATTAATGCATGTCAATATTTTCTTGGAGTTGATGTTTGATCAATGAGTTTAATTTCGATATATTAATAGTAAAAAAATTTTTTACACAATTATCCAATCATGTATTACTATGTCAATAAAAATGATTAAATCTTACATCTATTACTTAAAAAGTTATGCAAACAAAATTATTTGATTGAATAATGTCTAATATGCATGAGGAATTAGGTAAATTCCCCGAACAAGTGATTTTGTCCTGCACTAATCATAAATGTGTACGGACTGCACTGGTCCATTTATAGAAATTTAACGCATTAACCTTGTATTTCAATCTAACATCATTTGTTAAACACAGACTGAAATTTAATCGCTAAGAAAGGATGAGTCGAAAGAAATATATATATATATAGAGCAAGACATTATAATTTTGCCCATAACAAATATATTCATTTTTACTCTAATTTTCAACAGATTTTATAACACACTTCACGTATAATGTTAGGATTCAAATCTTAGAGTTATTACTTTGAAAATCCTGTAGGAAGGTGCTGGCAATACGTGTTGTAAAAATGGTGGACCAAAGATACACAAACAAATATGCAGAAGTATAAAGCAAAGATGACACAAAATGATCGACGTGGCTTGATAAATAACCTACATTTACGGGCAAAGGCGACAATAATACTGTGAAATATGATGGAGAATACAAACATGCTTACAAAAGAACAAGAACAAAGGCTTTTTGTACTTAAACTCAAGTCCCCAATACACCCAAATTAAATACCTCACAGTATTTTTGTACTAATGTATACGTTCAACACATAAAGAGAAGTAATAAAAGAATAAGAACAAGCTTCTCTAGCACCAAAAAAGCTAATGGACTTTGAATGCCTTATGAAGCTCCAATGAATGCACTATTTATAGAGCTCTTGATGCATAACAGATAAAGAACATTTAATACTTGATCTAAACACTTCCAACTAAGATTCACCTTAGATCTAGTTGTCATGATAATTATAATGAAGTCTATATTGACTTCCTTTCACTATCATTAATATTTGTGAAGTCTTCAAATTGTACTTGTCTTCTTACAACTTACAATGAGGTCTTTGTATTGAATTTTTCTTCTTATAATTTTACTTCAAATTGGATTTTACTTCCAATGGATTGAAAATTCAAACCACATGTAACAATATGTAAGTCAAGTTATTTTTAAGATTGACTGATGAATCTAAATAGAGTAGCCCATTTGGACCCCAAAAAAAAAAAGATTATCCCATTTTAATTTTTTCTTAAATAAATTTTCATTTCATGGGGTTGGCAGCACAGCTCTACCAAGCAGTGCCAAAAAAATGAAAAAAGCCAGTAGCAACCAAGTGACCAACACACTATCATCAGAGTAGGCCAAGGTTACTCTTCACAAGAAAACCCCAAAACCCAAACAAAAGGAACCCTGAAAAAAAAAAAAAAAGGGGCTCTTCCCCGGCACACCACACTGGTACACTCAGCACACTACTATGTTTCTTCTAGATTCTTCCAGTGTCACAATTCCATTTCTTGAAAAACCTTATGCCCATTTCACCACGAAAACACTCAAACTTGGAAATGGCAATAGCAAGCAAAGCAGAGCAACATTTACCTGTGAAAACAGTGTGAGACGGCCAGGTTGACGGCCAGCATCAGCTGAGAATTGGGCAGTAGGAAGGTGAGAATAGGATATGGGCTGCTGGGTGACATTGGGCTACCGGGCTAGCTATTGGTGTGCACTCTACTACTTTACTTCTTTTGGTTAACATGCATTCCGTTAGATTATAAATGGATATCCTAATAAATAAATTGGATCAAATTTTGCCTCAAACTGAACTTCATAAATGATGAATCGTTAAATTATTTTGTCACTCTACCAATCGAGAAAACTGTCAATGTCGGCACAGCTATAATGGTGGTCTTATAATTACAGGCAAACCATGCTTCCGATGACCACCGACTCCAGCCGCTTATGGTGATTCACTATCACAAGATGACTTTCAAGTTATACCCTTGCTCTTACAGAAATTTCCCTCCATGCCCTAGTTCGGCCTCTAATGTAAAGGTGGACAATATGCTGTGCTTTGTTGTATTTTAATGGGATGTACAAATTTAACATCTTCTGATTTTAATGTTTGATTATGGCCAAATTATATCGTGCGTGCATGGTAACCTTAATCTTATTCTAAGTTGAACTGCCATTGAAGGGGGTAGAAGCATTGCCATTGTTCAATTAATTAGCTTCTGGTTGTTCGGGTTCTCAGCTTTATGATTAACTAGCTTAGCCATGGCATGGCACTGAAGGTCATCATCGACAATGTTGCAATAGAAAAGGAAGAATTCAACAAAGCATATATATATATATATATATATATATATATATATATATATATATATATATATAAGAGTGGTTTATTATTAGTGTGAAAGTAGTAAATCTGAGTCATATAATTATACATAGATGGTCATAATTGAAAGTTATTAATGATAATTAATGATCACATTATCATTTAAAAATACCAAGTGATTTTATGTTCTAATCTTAACCATTTATGTAAAATTCAATTGTTCATATTTACTCATCTCACTTTTATATATGTATGTATAATAATAGTACGGGGCATTAAGCCCATAATGGAAACAATAATAATTACGAAAATTTTTCCACTTCCGGAAATAAAAACCCATGCTCTATATTATATTTCAAATTTCAATAAAAAGAATATTATATTTCAAAGTTATTAACATCATTTCTATAGGTTACTTTTCTTTCCTATCTTGAAGAAATTATTACCAAATTATGTTGAATAGTTAAGTAATATGGTTTGACATTTTCTTGAATTTCAATTGATTAACATTATAAAATAATTTTAGCCGTATAAATTAAACTTCAATTTTTTTTTTTATCGTAGCATTCTTCTACTTCGAAGAGCACGTGAAAAAATTTCATTACGACAGTAATTCATTTTAATTGTTTATATTTTCTTTAAGCTTTTAAATTGCTTTTTTTTTCTCACAAATATAAGCATGAATGACTGGGTATCTGAGTTTTTTTTTTTTTTCCTCTTTAGAGTTGCCTTCGAAATTTTAAGTTCTTGACAACTATATATAGTCATTCAAGACCTAATTGGTCGATCGCCGGCCATTTATAACAGTTTTTAAAATTTCTTTTTGAAACAAAATACAATATATAATGAATAATGTTTGATATATAATTAAATTGCACAATAAATATATACTACACATATTACCACCATTGGATATGATGTATGGTTCCCAGTCATTCATAAAATTCAATAATAATAAGATATGTATTGTGTACTTATTATACAATTTAATTGTATACCTAATATGATTCATATATAATATTATTTACAAAAATGAAAATTGCTACTAGGGCACACAAGATCTTGTGCAGTGTACGTGCACAGCAATACTTCACAACTTTTGTTTCTAACATTCAACTATCACGCACAGTGATATATTCAACATAATTATATTATATCGCCACTCGTGAAATATATCTAGTGGCAAGAAAGAACAGGGATAGAGACAGGCCTCCTATCACTGTCTTCCGATATATGCCTCTCTCTCTCACGAGCCTTTATTCATGCAAATACAATACGACATTTTATATATATATATATATATATATATATATATATATATATATATATATATATATATATATATATATTGTGGAAAAACATTGGCAGCAATAACAACACTGCTTCAGTTGTGAGGTTTAACTTCAGTTTGGGCTTCAGCAGCCTCACCGGCATGAGAGCAGCACCTTCTACAATGTCCACCATATCCGCCACCGCAACAGCCATAGCGGCAGTACCCTCCTCCATATCCTCCTCGCCCTGGATAGCCGCCACCATATCCACCGTGACCTGGGTACCCTCCGCCGTACCCACCATGGCCAGGGTGTCCACCGCCGTACCCACCATGGCCCGGGTAGCCCCCACCGTATCCGCCATACTTGGCATCTCCAACTTCTTTTGCCTCCTTAGCATCTTCAGCTGCAACTTTACAAACATATATATGAAACCATGAGCGAATCAAATGATCATGCATTTTGTCACATTTGACAAGAAAGTAAAATATGGAATTTGAAAGAGGAACATTTTTTCCTTAAAGGTTCGGCTTGGAAAAATATATAAAAAGAAAACCTTAACAATCAATCAAGACGTGTCTTGTGGTTTATCGCACGAATATAAATAATATTTTTTAGAGTGAGTAATACAAATAATGTTACTCATTCAAAATAAATTCTTCTTTTAATTTAACTGACTAGTAAATATAAGAGAGAAATGATAGACACATATTTTAAATAGGCTAAATAAATTCCTCATTAGAGCTTTACTTATCTTAGGTGATTGTATTCAATTTTTTTTTCCCTTCACTCATGAAGTAGAAATGTGAGAAATAATTTGTCCAATGAGTTAATAGGAAGGCCATCTTGTACCATTTCTCGCTTTAAAATGCTCATGAGCACTATGATGCAAAATGGAAATTAAAATGCACGCTCACCATCTTTTGGCGAGGCCTCAGCTAAGTCCCTTGCTGCCACCTCTGAGGAGATAAGAAGAACCATGGCCAGAATGCCTAGGATGAGTATTACTTCTTTTGAACCCATTTTTCAGTAGAGAACTACAAAGATTCGATAATAAGGTGTGTTAGTAGTGAAGGATGAGAAAATTTGTGGGAAAGTGTTGTCTATATATAGGAGTGGAGGGAAAAGGAGATGGGTGATTTGGTAGTTGGGGCAGTAGCCGGTATTAATTCAATCTTATCTTATAGTCTACTATTATAGAATCACTGAAAATTCGTTCTTGATCATCTCCCCCGTCAATTTCCATATTCTCCATTTGAAGTGTGGTAAAAAATTGTCGGCTATGAAAATGAACAGCATTTATATTGGCTGAACTTATCAACTTGCTGTGTGCAGAAAGTAGCTATGCATTGAATATCCCATACGGCTATCGTAATACTTATTTTGGCAAAAACTATAAAACATTGTTAGGGTTTAACATGTGTGAGGTGAAGTCTTATATCGATTGAGAATGGATTAAATTTGTAGTATATAATATAGAAGGATCAATAAATTCATTATCTTAAAATTTTAGATTAATAAATAGTGTCTGACCCACTTGTGTGGTTCTTTCACTTAATTATCTCCTTGTTTGAATTGTTTTGTTATCATAGCCAAGCAAGTGCTTCTATTGAGGGTGAATGGGTTTCTCAACAAATTAAGAAAAAATCTCCATATCATGCTAGTCATAACATGCGTACTATGATTAGGATGGAACTTGACCTTAATTTAAGTTTTATATATTCGTATTTTTTTAATATTCTATAGGTACATATATTTTTATTTTCTCTTTTTTGTATTTTTTTTGGGTACTCTTTATAGGATGTTTAAGTTTTATTTCATTAATTCTTTTTCATTTATTTTTCATTATTCTAATTCTTTGGTGAGTTAACCCATCAAACCCACCCGCTGGAGTGGATTGAGTTAGTTTGGCATTTTTCTGGTTAGCCTTAAAAGTGGATGAACCCATTTTTAAACTTCTGTCTTGCAACCTGTGGTGTATGTGTCAATCCAGGTTAGTCGGTTTGGACCACTTTGACAACTCTAAGTATATAATATTGAAGTAGACTCATTGCCTCGGGAGAAGATCCATAGACTCATTATTTTAAGATTTTAAGTCAAGATATAATGTTCGGGTCACTTATATAATTCTCACTTAGCCGGTTGATTGTATCTTCTTCTATTGTGTTCCCTCGAGCCAACAAATATTACACTGTAACTTTTAGATAAAACATTACAAATAATATATGCTTCACAATCATACACAACCACTCATTTTAAATTTTATAAATAATTTTTAAATATTATAAATTAAAATGAATGATTATGCATTAAAGTATAGCATGCAAGAATATTTTATCATCAAACTCATCAACTTGGACTCACCATTTGCTTTTGTATCATAAATGCTTTCTCCGGTGGTGATGAAGACAATATCCGTTCAGGCTCTGAACTTAATGACTAGAACCAACTAGACGGAACACATGCAACACTTCATTAAAGTTTTAGTTTTAAATATAAGAAAGTTAGGTAATAGAATTGACTCATTTGGTCAGTTTTTAATTTCATTCATGTACATTCAATCTTGGCTTGATGTCCATGTTCTGTATATGGATTAGTGATTTGAAAGTAATGGCTTGTGTAAAGAAGAAAACAAATGTCATTATATAAATTATAAAGACCAGATGTTAAGTAAAAAAAAAAGTCTTATACACGTTTAGATACGTGACATGGAAAGGTCAGATTTGGGTTACTAAACACTATCTCATCATCGAAAAATGGTGCATGTGGAATATTTTATTAATTAAACAAGAAATAAGATAAAAAGCAAAGGTAGCTGCGGATAAACGACCACCGAAAGAGACATCAAAGATAAGAGACAGCTCAAAACTCCGGATTTCAGTTCATACACAACACTTCGAGGAGGTTCTTTGAAGCATTAAATGTTGCTAATTTCCTCAGCATTTTGTGGTCAGATTTGCTACATTTGGTACTCCATGGACTTATACCGAGAATGCATATACGACTTGTCCTATCAAAAATTGATTAACTATCTCAGTCAAGGAAAAAGGGCAAAATCCAAAACAGTGGTCTAGCTAAAGGGAAATTTGGATTGAAATGACTAGCATTGTGGGGTCAATTAAGCTACGAATAACACAAAACAAACATACTAATCCCTTTATTGTTTGAAATTCTCAAATCTTATTCATCCAATATTGACAAGATCGACATATAATATTTAAGATTTATAAAACACTTATGTGAAATTTTCACGTAATAAAATCATATTAAGAGATGGATCGACAGAAAAATATATAAGTTTAATAATAAATCTTGTCAAGACTCACCATTTAACAACTTTATTAATTAATTAATTATATATCTGTTTGTTTTTCACATGGCCTTGTTACATGAAAAAAAACACATGATAAAATTCATTTTCTCACAATGTGTGAAACGAAAGAGGATTCTCAGAATTGGTATCCATATATACCAGGAAAGAAAAGAGCAAGACTTCAGAAAGAAGATGGAGAAGATGAAGAACTTGAGAATATTACTGATATATGTGAAAACAAAATTACAACCGAATTGAATCATTGGAGAAGGAGTACAAGCATGTGTATATATAGTCAAGAAGCAGTGACCGAGGCTAATGAAAATTAACTACCCAAAGTTAAATATTCCTAACTGGAATTAAACTGACTGAAACCAAGGAAGAGAAAACTGGACCGGATATTGAATCAATCAGGGAACTGGTTTAAAGGTTTATAAGTCCAACTGGTTCAACTGAAATATAATAAAATATACATATGATAAATTCAAAAGCATAAACCTCTATTAAGCCATCAACATTAACATAACCAACACAAAATAATATTGTTCATAGGTCTATATTAAATATTAGTACATAACTTACACATAAGTCAATTATCTCCTGTCTTATTAACTCAACTTCTAAATTCTAATAAAGTGCAACATTAACTCACATGATCACATCATCACAAGACAATTTTCCAAATAATATTGCATCAACATTAAACATATAGAAAGTAGATCAAAGAGGATCATCAAAATATGCATTAATTTGTGGAGATCTTGATCAAAATCTTCATTATCATGTCCTTCTCCATCATCATCAAATGAACCGCAAGGTATATCAACAAGATTAGTCTTCCCATCATTTAACATAGTAAAAATATGTTAAAAATATGTAGAAAAGTTTATAAACAAACTCTTTAAGCAAAAAAAAAAAAAAACTATAAAACTAACCAACACGAATTGAAGGAATAGAGTTGCCTTCATCAACCAATTCTTCAATATTAGTGGGAAGTTATGACTCCTCATCTTCCGTCACCCAAAAATCAACTAGATCAATACTTGATAATCAATTGGATCACAAGACCTTTTCTTTTGATGTAACCTAAAGCACAATAAAAAAATATTGTAACAATTTCTAAGTTTGCTAACCTAAAGTTCCAAAAATAAGTAAATAATTAATGTTATAATACCTGGTTTTAAGACGCACGTTATATGTTATAAAAACAATATCATTTAGCCTCTAATGCTCCGGTTTATTCCTTCTTTTATTGTGATCTTGTTCAAAAAGACATCAATTCCACTGACATCCCGAGGAAGAAGATGTTTGGCCAAGAATGCGAACAACTATCTCTTGTAAAAATATTTTCATAAACCAAACACCCCCTAGATTGTTTCAAATGCGAGGATTAGACCATGAGTTAAATCAAGGATGTTTAAAAAGTATAATTTATGTTCTCTGAGAAGAATTGTTTCATAAAGGCAATGACATTAGTGTTAGACCTTTTAGTTTATGATCATTTATATATTTCATGTTCTCTATATTACATCAACCATGAAGAATTGACAAAGGAGTTAACAAACACTTTAACTTAATAATTAAGTTTATGGTCCGATAAATATAAATCATGAATCAGATATTAACCCAAGCTTTTGTTTCCAGTGGTATAGGCTTTCTGCATTATGCATGAAATGAATACGAAAAATGAAGAAAATCAATAAACAAGAGTTAAAAATATTTAGTCTAACGGTAACAAGACACTAAAGCTAAAGTAAATTATCAATATACATTCAGGGCCAACCACCGCTAAAGTAATGAATGCAAATTTTTTTGGGTTAATATTGTTATTTGTTAAAGATCCTTAGCTTGATTGTTAAGGAAGAGTATAACTGAAACGAGAAAGTAAATCATTGATGAGGAAGAAGCCGTTTTTAACCATTTTGTGATTCAATGTTTATGAAGATACAAAGCTAAGCTGTAATGAGCTACTTTATAGTTAGAGGAAGTCTCATAAAAGTCTCTAATGGCTATGAGAATAGCCATGGCCAAAACGGCTAGGATGACTAGAACACTTTTTGAAGCCAATTTCACTAGAAAACGAAAGCCAAACTCAAATAAATAAGAAGTTATTGATGAAAGATATCAACACTAGTACTTTATATATAAAAGGAGAGACCCAGGAGTGGGGTGAGACCCCTCAACTTAGTAGTTGACAGTAATTAATATTCTCTACAAATAATAAATGATACTAGTAATGAGAGTAAAATATAGTGAATGAAATAATATATCTCTACATATCAAATAATACAACGTAATATTTAAGGTTAATATTAGATTAAATCCTTTGAAAATGTGAAATTAATTAGGGAGCACATTACACCCAATATAAACACACTGTTCTGTTTTGCTGTGCACACCTAAAAACTGAAGCAAAACAAACATACAACTAAGAAAAATTGGCCACCAAATCGGTACAAAGATCATTCATCAATAAACAATAAGCCACAGCGCAACCTAATGGTATAAATTATTTAGTAGATGCACAAAGCACAAAACCTCTTCTCTAATGCTACCAAAATTGAAGTCTTGTAATCTATAACTGCAGTCAGCCAGTCACTAATTCACCATGGTATCAAGGTAAAAGTTTAAATTAGCATTCACCCAACAGCCTGATCATAGGTCATATATAAATCTACACCCATTGATAAGTGGATGAAAAACACCAGCAACCATGTTCCCTTTTGTTAGAGATTTCCAGCAGCAAAACCAACACCAGAGAATAAACATTAAAAGAAAAGAAAAGAAAAGAACTTTTTAAATTGGAACTACAGCAAAAGCAATCCACCTATGCCATGTGCATAAGCACGGACAACCTCAAACTGACCCAGAAAGGCTAGCCTACGAAACTAAGTGAATGCTCATAATCGCCAAAAAACCAGGTTAAACCACCGAAACAATATATGCATCTAAAAAACATGAGTCCAATGCTAACTAATACCCAACACAAGGATGCATTGTAGTAGAATAAGGCAATAAGCCACCCCTCTATTCACAAACAACTACCCTACTTAATTTCTTGCACAAACTCAACATGAACCAACTTGCACGCATACTCATGCAATGTATACCCCCTTTACACACACCCAAAGGATACACTCACGCAGACACAGTATAAACACACCCTACACACTAGATCTTGCACATAACTTCTTCTTTTTTAATCTGAAATTCAATAATTATATTACACACACAGTGACATATATTCAACATATTAATTATATAATTACTTGTGTAATATATATCTAGTGCCAAGAAAGATCAGCAAGACAGGAACAGAGACACAAAATTTAAGAAGGATCCAGTTTAGGGTTTTGTCGAGAAAAAAAAACACGCGTCAACCTATAAATCAGACGGAACAGATCATACGGATTGAAAGTCCTTCATGGGCTACAAATATTACTCCAACCCTTTTTTGTTGGGTGCCCCATCCCTTTTTTTTTTCGAGAAAGAAAAAATTATACCGGCCAACCTATTTATGGACCCATCCCAGTTTGGGATTTTGCCACCTCTTTCATCACCAGCCAACTATATGTGAAAAGAAGCAAATAACAAGAGTTTTGATCTACACATTGGTAAAGCGATTAGCGGAGCCTTACCAGATGTCTTAATTAGCTTCGATCGAAAAAAATGTCTTCATTAGCGGGTTCAGCAATAAAATTACAACGAAAAATGTTATTTGTAATTATAGTATATATGATATTGAATCAACTCATATTTTTGTGAGATTCATATTCCATTTAATGATAAATAGAGTGGGAGTTGATACTGTGTCCTATGTATTATAAGTGCAAATAATATAACTCAATTACAATAGTAGACATGATTATTTATATTGACTGAAATTCTTAGAAACCAATGAGTTTATAAGACTGTGTATGTATATTATTTTCATTTAAGGTGTGCTTGGTTGAACAGTAATAATGGGAGAAAAAAATTATAAACAAATTTTATATGTATTTAAAACTCGTTCATAAATTTATTTTCTTGTATTTCTATCCTCTATCCAAATCCACAGCCAGAACTCATCTTAAAATTGGATTGTGTGACTCCGACAGCCTTGATGGTTGTTAGACAGTTCACTGCATTTATACAATGTGGTAGCATGGTGTTCAGCTCCATTAATTTGAATTGAATTTGAAATTCATAACCACAATTTCCCATTGCTTCCCTTAACGTAGAGATTCCGTGTCAGCAGCTTCTAATAATTAAAGGCAGCAATTACTATCATAAAAGCAAACGGTGATGGAAATAATGGGCATGTATACTACTACCTCATATCTAAGTGTCTGAGTTAAATGCACACATGAAAATAATTGATAAAATATTAAAATTAAGATAATTTAAATGGGTTTTACTAAATTACTTTCACTACATTTCTTTGCCTTTCTTAGTTATTCTCTTTTTCTCTCCTCCACTAGGATATAATTGAAAAAATAATTAATATTTCCTGAATTTCTAAAATTAACAGTTATTTATAGAAAAAATAAGAGTGTATTTGGTTTCATTTTTTATTTTTAGTTTTTTAATTTTCAGAAATTTATACAGAAAATACTGGAAAAACTGAGAATGAAAATTGAATCTAAATGCACCTACAATTTCCAAGATGGACACTCATGTAAGAGGTAGAAGTACTATCCGTTTCATTTACTCTTGGGGAAAAACTCATGCAAAATGTAGATATGAAATTCAGCGATGACCAGATTGGCATGTGCGCTTGTTTGAGATGCATAATAATTAACTCTCCCTCCCTAAATTTGTATGTCGGCACAGCCTATATATAGTGCCGATCTAGAAATGTCTTCACACAAAATATTTGCTTGTCAAAATATTCTACTTCACACAAAATGTCTTCGAAATCCCTGGTGCTCATTTTTGCCCTGTTTGGTGTGGTCGTTCTTATGGTCACATCAGAGTTCCCAGTTACTAATGAGCAAGCAAGTAAGTCACACAACTTTTGGTCCTTTGGTTTGGTAATTGGATCTTAGAAGTTAAAGGGTATATAAGGCTGAACAACTAAACTGAAGAGAAAATGTTAATAATGGAAAATTTTTGTTATAATTTATTTGTAAAGATTATTAGATATAAAATAATTCATAAGGCTTTTGTCCAATGACTTAAGTTTTTTGGAGACATGATTCATGAAATTGTTTATTTAGAACTTCTATGACTGAAAAAATCTGGAGTTAGGTCCTTATTATTCATATATTAACTTAAAGATACAGGTAAGCGGGTCATAGGAACATTACTCTTGTTGACCTAACCATGCCACAATGGTATAAAATTTCAAACTATTAAGGTTCTAAATTTGGAATGAGTAATACTACGTGGATCGAATTGATGATTTTCGTGAAGGTGACGAGTTGGCTTATAGCCAATCACACAAGGTGATGTTGTTTACTCGAGAGAAGAGAGAAGAAAAAAAAAGTGGGAATTACACTTCACATTCAATGGGTTTAATGAATGAGTAGAATGAGGGAGGACCATACATTATATCCAATGATATTAAGGTGTGTGGTGTGTATTTATTATGCAATTTAGTTATAAACCAAACATTATTAAAAAATAAAATGAATTTAAAACGGCATGCTTACTCCACGTTGCATCAAAATTTGCACGTCGTTTTATCGAATACTTTTCGTGTCATATATTATTTCTCTCGTTCACAATTAATGTTCTCGGTGATTTTGGTATAGTCAAAGTGGGTAAGGAAAGCAATGAGTTTGGGGATGGCAAGTACGGTGGCCCAGGATACGGAGGTGGTGGCCACGGCGGAGGTTGCAGATATGGTTGTTGCCAAGGATACCACTATGGACCAGGATGCAAGAGGTGTTGCTCCCACGCTAATGAGGCTCCTCATGCTCACTTTGAGGATGGTAACCACGAATAGAAACCATGTATATGCTGTTATGATATCATCAGAGTCGGGTACACCCCAAGTGTAATAAACACTTTACGGATGTGAGCGGAAGCGCGCCCAAATTGAAGAGACGGAAAAATGGAGCACGGTGAATAGTAATCCACAGTGGGGCCCACGTCACTCTTCACGTGAATAGTACTATGTAGTGGGACCCGCTTCACTATTTATGAATAGTACTCGTTACTATTCACACCAACAAAATAGATCAAGATAACTGCACACCAATATTTTAACGTGGAAAACCCTCCTGTAATTTTGAGGGAAAAACCACAGGCCAAACTCCGAAAAATACTCCACTATATTTAAAGAGTAATTACAATATAGTGTATCCCCAATGAGACTCTCTTCTACTACAATTAGTAGTATTACAGAGAACTAGAGAATATATCCAAACCCCTGTATACTCACACTACACTCTTTGGAATTTTCTTTACACACACACTCTATTTTTCTTCTCACTACAAGAAGCCTACATCGCTTCTTCCTTACAACCGAGGAAATGCTTCACGGCCGGATGCAAAAATGTCCGCTTCAAGGCTCTATTTATAGATGATTTTGAAAAGTTACTGTGTATTATCGCATATTTCGGTGGTACAAGCTATGTATCACATTACCGTGCACAGAATCTCTTTGATTTTTCAATATTCTGGTCGCAAAATGCACAAACACCGACCACTTTTTCTACAATTATCCACCTTGGTCGCATTTTTGCAAACAGCTTTCAACCTCTCGCAAATATTAACTAAGTCCAAGCAATGCTTAAACTTGTCAATCGGGCAATGGTTTTGTCATCATATCGCTGGGTTCTCACCGTGGCTATCTTCTCTCAATTGCAACAAGACATTATTGATACATTCTCTGACAAAATGAAGTCTGACGTCAATGTGCTTTGTCCTTTCATGATAGACTGGATTTTTAGCCAGATGAATGGCGCTTTGACTATCACAATGTACAATTGGTACATGTTGATTCAATCCAAAACTATCCAAAAGACTGTGCACCCAAATACTCTCCTCTTTAACACCAATGCCATATACTCAAATTTTCGTGAGTTGACAATGCCACTGCTGATTGCAATGTCGCTTTCCAAACTAATAGTACATCCAAAGACTCAGAAGATATAGCCTGTCAATGACCTTTCTTTATCCAAGTCACCCGCATAATCGTAATCTACATAACCTACAACTCCACGGTTCTTCTGACCTTCAAATACCAAAATGTACATCGCTGGAACCTTTAGATACCGTGATGATCCATTTCACAGCTTCCCCAAAGGTGTCTTTCCAGTGTTTGCTCATAACCGCTACTACACTCTCATCGCATGTGAAATGTCCGGTCTAGTGCACACCATGGCATACATGAGACGCCAACCGCACTAGAGTAAGGTTTATGAGACATGTGCTCCACCTCTTCCTCGCCTTCGGACATTCTTTCAAAGATAACTTAAAATGTGCACAACTGAGTGCCAACCGGGTTTGGATTGATCCATATTGAAGCGTTGTAGCACTTTTATAATATAATTTTGTTGTGTTAAACACAACTCGCCACTATGTCGCCTTATGAATTTCCATTCCAAGAATCTTCCTTGCCGCACCTAAGTCCTTCATCTCAAACTCTTTTCCCAATCGAAGTTTTCAACATACTAATTTTCAAATTTTATTACGAGCCGCAATTAGCATATCATCTACATACAACAACAAATATATCTTCGAACCATCCGAAGCTCCTTAGAGTAAATGCAATTATCATATTGGTTTCTACTATATCCAAGACTAATCATAAATGCATCGAACCTTTTGTACCACTCGCTTTGAGATCGCTTCAAGCCATATAATGACTTCTTTAATAGGCAAACATGATTTTCCTCTTACCAAGACTTATGAACCCCTCCGTTGACTCATGTAGATCTGGCCCTCTAGCTCACCATGTAAGAACGCTGCCTTCACATCAAGTCGTTTCTAGCTCCAAGTCAAACGCATTTCTTGCCAATAGCTAATAGGATCGTAATAGAGCTATGCTTCACCACAGAGAGAATACTTCATGGAAGTCAACACCCTCCTTCGAGTATAACCCTTTGTTGCTTCGCCTCGCTTTGAACCTTGGAGGCTCAATGCCAGTGGATTCCTTCTTTCCTTTTGTAAACCCATTTACAGCTAACTACTTTTTCCCTTGGAAGTTGTACCACTTTCCACGCTTGATTTTTCCCGAAGAGACTCAATCTCCTCATTCATTGCTATCACCACTCCTTCGACTCTTACTTTCTATTGCATCATGATAGGTACATGGTTCATCTCCAATCGCACTATTCGCCATAGCCAAAGCAAAGGCTATAGGATCTTATATAATGAGTCAAGTGCATACAGCGTAATCCAGTATATCTTTTGGTTTCGGATTCTCGCCTTTCTCTCGCCAAAGAGCAATATCAGTATGGCTCGCTTCTCTGGTTGGTTCACCGCTTCTCATAGTCGTTCATCTTGTTGTTCTACTTCAGGTTGAGCAATCCTCAAGTATTTGGTCGATTCATTACATCATTTTCTTGCTTCACCTTCCCATAGTCAATCTCTAGCTCCACCCGCTTCTTAGCACCATGATCCTGCCTCTCGCATCATCTAAGCTAGACTCTTCGATTTAGCATTGCAGCCTTCGCTAAAAGTGACATCTCTCACGATAATGATTTTGGGTGAACTTGCCTTCTCTATACACCACGCTTGTAGCCTTTCACCCCTCGTGCATATCCTAGAAATATACACCTTCTTGCCCTTGCCTCAAGTTTACCATCATTCACATGGGCATATGCAGACAACCAAATATCTTTAAATCGTAATAGTTTACTGTCGACCGACCATACCTCTTGTGGAATCTTCAGATTAATAGCAGCTTGATGGAGATCTCTCACTGACATACAAATGTATTGATCGCTTCAAATTTCCAAAATGATTTGGGAAGTGTTATGCTGATTCGCATGCATCTTGCACGCCTAGAAGTGTTCTGCTCATCCGCTCAACTCCATTTTGGTCAGTGGTGTTCCTAGTACAAAGATGGTGCCTCACTATACCAAAGATTTCTCGCAAAACTCTCAAATTCTTTGTCGCAAAATTCTCCGCCATTGTCAGCTCTAGTCTCTTGACTCCATCGCCTCGTTTGCTTCTCGACCATGGCCTTCCATTGCTTGAATTTGTCGAACACTTTTCTTTTTCTTCAGAAATAAATCCAGACTTTTCTCGAATAATCATCTATCGCAGTAAGAAAATAGCGAGCTCCACCTAAGGAGTTAACAGGGCTGACCTCAAACATCCGAGTGGACATACTCCAATATTCCCTTGTTATTGTGTTTGCCGTACTGAACTTCATCCGCTTCGCTTCCAAACACACAGCCACAGAAACTAAGTTTACAATTCTTTAGGCCTTTCAACAAGCCTTGCCAGCAAGTATGGTCATTCCTTTCTCGCCATATGACCAAGCCGCATGTGCCACAATCGTAGCATCATCTTTTCTTTCAGAGGATAGAATGCAGCGCTCCATCGACTGCGTGTTTCCTAGCAATAGATAGATCCCGCCCGCAGCCTTCCGCTCAATACCACCATTGAGCCTTTGAATACCTTCAAGAAGCCACCTTCCAAAGGAACTTGTACCTCGATTGTCAAAGGCACTCAATGAGATCAGATTTCTACCCACCTCGTACATGCCATGCATGAAACGCCCTTTTAGTACCATCGCCCAAATTCACTTGCACATCTCCTTCACCAAAGAATGGAATAATTCTATTATCTCCCAATCTAACTTTTCCTCCCTTTTTTTATAGGATGAAAAGAAGTTTCGATTAGGTGTCATGTGAAAGGATGCGCCATGTAATCCAGATCCACTCATTTCCGGTCACCGTGAATACCGCAAGGCCGAGCCAAAGATCGATCACTATCTTCGTAACTTTCAATTCGTTATATTGGGCTGCACTTCCGATTTCCTTTCTCTCAGGGCAATTTCTTTCGATATGTCCTGTTCGTGACAATGAAAGCACTTCACTGCATTTATGCTTTCGACTTTGATCTTCTCTTGCTTTTGCTTCCCGATCCTCTTCTTGACTACGCCTCTCACTTAATAACAATCCATCTCAGACCTTCGACATCGATCCGCTACTAACTTCGATGTTCCTTTATCATCGCGATTCTTTGACATTTTTCATCGAGATATCTGGATCTACTATAAAGTATGGTATCACGTAAAATTATCATAAGATGGAGGTAGTGAAGTCAACAAGATCATAGCTTGATCAACATCTTCAACTTTAATTCCAACTTCCAACATCGTAGATCATCCGGTTGAAGTCATCTATATGTTCTTGCATTGATTTTCCTCCTAATATTTGAATGTGTACAGTCGCTTCTCTGGATAAAGCTTGTTGGACAAGGTCTTTAAGGTATATTTTCTTCCAAAGCCTTCCATAGTGAATCGTTTTTTCATCCATGACTTCTCGCAGTAACATTGTCCGCAAGACTCAATCAGTATTGTACTGCTTTGACCATCATCTCCTTCTTCTTGTCATCGTAATGACTTCGGTCCTCCAACGCCTCTCGCAAGACCTTGCCGACCTAGCAATGCCTCGTGACTTTCGCCATAGCCCAAGTCGCTGGATCCGCCAAATTTCTCCACTTCAAATTTTGGCACCGACATCTTGGATCTTAGTCAACCTTATATCGCTAACTGTAATCGAATAGTGCAACTCAATCAGAAACCGTGCACCAAGAGGGTTCCCAGAAAGAGAGGTGGGTCATAATGGACACGCTTTAAATACCAAGTCTTTCCTTAGCCGTAACCTCCTTCAAACCGCAGACTCTCACAAAGATAACACCGTTTTCCAAAGAACAAGAACCAAAAGGTGATCCTCAAGTATTAGGAGAAACTCTTTTCCTGATGTGGAAGATCGACTAAGTCGCAACTACAGAGCATACTAAGAATAAATCCCACTGATCCAAAGCTCTGATACCACTTGTTATGATATCATCGAGTTCACACCCCAAGTGTAATAAACACTTTATGGATGCGGAGCCAAGCGCCAAATTGAAGAGACGGAAAATGGAGCACTGAATAGTAATCCACAAGGGTGCCACGTCATGCTCACGTGAATAGTACTATGTAGTGGGACCCGCTTCACTATTTATGAATAGTACTCGCTACTATTCACACCAACAAAATAGATCAAGATAATCGCACACCAATATTTTAACGTGGAAAACCCTCTCAGAATTTTGAGGGAAACCACGGGCCAAACTCCGAAAATACTCCACTATATTTAAAGAGTAATTACAATATAGTGTATCCCCAATGAGACTCTCTTCTACTACAATTAGTAGTATTACGTAGATCTAGAGAATATATCCAAACCCCCCAAAGGTATACTCACACTACACTCTTGGAATTTTCTTACACACACTCTCTATTTTTCTTCTCACTACAAGAAGCTCTACATCGCTTTTTCCTTTACAACTCGAGGAAATGCTTCTTCGCCTCGATGCAAAAACGCCTGGCTTCAAGACTCTATTTATAGATGATTTTGAAAAGTTATCAGGCATATTATCATGCATATTTCGTGGTACAATTTATATCACATTACTGCAGTATGCAATGAATTTCTTTTTGATTTTTCAATATTCGGTGACTGCAAAATGCACAGCCACCGGCCACTTTTTCTACATATGCACCCATCAATATATGCCTATGGCATCGTGTGGTGTTAAAACTTAAAGTTAATAAAACATGCATGCTCTGAGAGGTAGCATGCAGTTTGTGTGTTAGGCCATAATAAAACGATACCATGTGCTTCGCCTTCAGTGTTCTCTTTTTATATGTGTGTGTGTGATGTGCATATTGAGCTTAGCTTATTGAAGTGAGTCGTTTAAGTTAATTTAAATTTGGGGTGATGATTAATGCACAATATTTAGGGAAAATAAACTTACACCATAGATTCAGATAGAAAAGAAGGCAAAGAAAAGTGGACAAAAAAATATTAATATATTAAAATGGGAAAAGAAATTAATGGTGATGTAAGTTTGTTATAAACTTTTATGGTATAACAAACATTTTTTTTGTAAATTTGTCCTCCCTATGTCTCTTCAGAAAAAAAAAATCTACTTATACAAAATTTATTTTTTGCAAAATAGCTTATTATAAGAGAGGTGAGACAGGATTGAACCACCGTTTCTATATCATACTACTAGAAACCTGACTAATCTGTTTCAACCGAACTTAATCCATCCCTTAAAGGGAATAGAAGTCTTCTATTTTTTAAGCATGGGTACTCCAAAATGGCTATCATGCCTGTATCCAACACTTATTCGATATTGATACTTGTTGGGTGCTCTGGATAGTTGTTAATCAACAATTATAATAAGCAAATATTATTTAAATACAAATTAATTCTTATAAAATATTAAAGTTTACAATTAGATAAATTAAATTATGTACTATTTTATTCTTTCAAATCTTATCTCTCTTTAGATTCTTGGCTTGAACGTCATAAAAAATTATTCATTTTTTTATATAATTATATTATTGCTTATAATTTTATATTTTTATATAATATATCTTCAAATACCCATATCTCAATTTTAAAAAAAATTTCGTACCCATTCTTGTATCTGTATTTGATACGGTTATCGCCCGTGCCTATGTAACATACCAACAAGAGCCAGGGTGGGTTAAGGGAACCATTTTAACCGGAGACAGAGACAAAGAAGGAATTAATTAGATGAAGATGCTGTATATTCGCTTATTTATCAAAGGAGAGTATATGCACAGTATATATAGTCAGCTTGAATCGGATACTAAATCCGCACCTGATCAGGATAAAATCATGTATAACAACAGAATAGTCGGAAAAGAATCCTAACAAACTTCTCACTCTTTACCACCGAAATCAAACCAAGCATGCAAAGGGCATAATTCAGCAAACCATTATTTCTAGACAGTACTCAGCTCGATTTATACTATCGGAGTAAAAAGTGGGCTTGGAATGGGCTTGGAGCTGCCTTTATGTGTCTATATCCATTGGGCTCTGATTTGGGCTACAATCATTACTTTCTTGCTGATGGCCATGGTTTTGATCATGCTTATTGGGCTCCTTTATCGTTATTTTTAGTGAGATTCTCACATGCGAAAATGCTACAATGTTTGATTTGGTAATCTAGCGTGGGTTTGGGAGTGAATTTCTTTTTCTTTGTTTTTAATGAGCAAAGCTGCATTATAAAAGAAATCTTGTACATTTATGTTTGGGTTCGCGAGCATGATTAATAACAATTAATATAATCACCGCCCTCAAAATTAGAAAGGAAAATCAACCTTGGAAAGAAAACTTTTATATTTTCAATGTTTTAGATCCATCACTAAGTTTCAAAATTTACTTTTTCAAATATCCTTAACCAATATCTTTTAGTAAAACCCTAAAAAAATATTATAAAGCAAAAGCAGTCTTTTTTTTTTGGGCATTATTCATTATAATTTTTTTATTATTATTTTTAAGGCAATGACATCTTTTTGGCTTTCACCCCAAAACAATTTCCCAGATTAACCAAATAACTTCTAAACAATTTTCTAAACTAACTAAATACTTCAATCTTTAGGATTAGCTTATGACAACATATACATCGAAAATTTCTTACATACTCCTGGAGTGTTTCTTTCTCTCTATTAAATTATGACCATTAAATATTTGCATGTGATTAACTGAAAAGTACAAAATTTAGTGATTGTGTGGTGAATATAGCTCATGGAGAGAGAAATTGGTGTGATCCCACTTTTGGTACGCACTAATAAGAGCATATCAAAATACTGAAATAGCATTGCTTTAATTTCTACGATGTGCAGCACACTTTCAATAGCAAATAATTAAAGCGACATTAAAAGGGGATGTGTAGTTGAGATTTATCTTTGGTAACTTGAATAGCGGGTTAAGATTTCAATGAGAAACGAAATTAGTAAAAAATTAGCCTCTGAAAAATTATGCTGCAATTACTTATTCATCAATTTTGATGCTAGAAACTTCAACAACAGTTTGAAAAATTTTAAAAATAATTTTTACCATTCCTATACTAGCAACTTTAACAAGAATATTTTTAAAATTTTATTTTTCTTCATTTGATGTTATAAATCTCGGCATATAAAACCTTTTGAAAAACATGTTATTCTTTTTCATTTAGACGGCACCAATATTACATTATATTTTCAAATTTTATTTGTTCTTTGTTTCGATATTGTTAACCTTGAAATAAACCTCTTACTTTGATTAAAGGAATTTCAAAGTAAAATTAAAAAAAATGGAGGGTATTAAATGATTTTACGATCCAAATTTTTTAGATTACCATCAAAATGCTTCGAACACCTATAATAGCACTATAATAGATATCAGCCAATAAGGTGTATATCATCAAAGATTACTACATAATTCTCCCATAATTCAGGGTGAATGTTATCAAAGATTACTAATAATTCTCCTATAAAACAAGAAAAATAATATGCATTACATATCGAATTGAATTAGTCGGGTTTTCTGATAAAAAGTTTCAGCAATTCGGTGGGGGAAAAAATGAGATATAGCCAGTAGCCTAGCCATCATCATTCCTCTTCATCACTCTTTTCCTTTATACTTGCCATATTGCAACCTTCGAAAGCATAAAATGAACTGTATGCAGCAGTAGTACGAAAATCAATCAACAAGAATACAATGTAGGCAAACGTGCACACAGTTTTGGCCAATAGATATGAAGCACCCACTGATAAATTGGTACTATTTAAGAACCTATTGAAACATTTTTACCCCTAAGCAAAAACAACGAATCAACCCAGCATATCTTTTTCTTAATGTTTCAGTCTTCTGCACCGAAAGTGGGAAAAATGTTGGCTCCCTTATTGTTAATTAGATAGGAAAATTCCATGTATGGTCACAAGTTCAAGAATCTATTCTCAAACATATTCACAAAAAAGCAAGTGAAATCTATAGATGAATGAGCAAATGTTAAATAATGTTGATGGGATCTATTTTTATTGTAAATGTATCTAAATATGATGTGTTAGATTTGTTTCTATGCAAGGATCTCTTGTCAAATAGCAAAGTGACTAAAAGAATCAGTTGGCATTATAGTTTTATTGGCTGCCATCACTTTCGTGCATCTAGTTCAACAAATTAAATTTGTTTGTCACTCAAACTTTTATCTGTGAGATTATTTGTTATGATGTATTTAAAAAAAAAAAAGACTTGACTGATAAAAATACTTTAATTATAAATTTTCAATGTATTATATTTATTATGCATTTAATACTTTAATTTTTAATATTTTAGCAATCGGTAATATTGGAAAAGCTTTTCATTTTATGTTATTTTAGTTTTTAAAAAACCTAGCGTCATTCTATCAATTAGGTCAATCAACGTTCTCGTTACTCGACGCGTAAAGTTTGCGCACACTTTGCTCCGATGACTTAGGCCTTTTGACACTTTGACATCAAAACCCAACAAACTGAAAAAATCGTATATTGTGGCGTCGGCCCATTGTTTCTGAGGAAGCCCACTGACTCTCGAATGTTCGGAGTGCAACTAAGCCGAGAATCTTCCTCCGGTAGTTCCAACCAGTTAATATCTTTGACCAAAAATGAAAAACCAATTGATGTCAACCATTTTGACTATTTGAGTGGAAGATGGTAAGACTTGACCCATGGTAAGGATGCTACTGGAAATAGTCCAATCATAAAGCAAAAATAAGGCTAGATACATTTATCCTTCTTAGATTCCATCACCATGGAATTTCATGCACTAAATCGCCCTTTTAATTGATTATATTAGAGAAACAATGCTTGAATTTGAGATACAACGATTCTAATTTTGTAAAAAATGTAGCATGGACAGAATTTTACTCTTGTAATATAATTACTTTAATTTGAATTAAATTAATTAGCTGAAGTATAACAGACCCTCAATACTACTGATTTAGACAAAAGAAAAAGCAATCTAATTATTAGAGAAACACTATATATTTATCTTTTTTCAAAATATAATACTCGTTTTAAAAATGTTCTGTATTACTTCATTCCATTCAACTTATTTGTCAATTTAGGGTTTTCATTGTGATTAGGACAAATAGTAAATAACACTGGTAATTGTACAAAATAAGTTAGCATCTTTAAAATGTGATTTCACTAACTTCATTAATATTCTTCCTAATCGACTTTAATTTTTAATTAATTACCACAAGGTAATATTGAAAAAAAATTAATATCATCTCTACTTTTTAAATGTAGAGATAAACTAAAACCTTGAAAAGTCTTAAATTCACAAATAAGCTGAAAAATGTGTCATTTTAAAATTGAATAAATTTTCACTTTAGCCTTTGAAAGATTTATATTTTAACATTTTAATCATCAAAATACCAATATCATATATACACTTGAGTCCTTTAAAGATTTGGAATTATAACACTTCAGTACTCAACTCAAAAGTTCAGTGCTACTTTATTCTTTCAAAAATTTGATATTATCACATTTTCATCCAAAAAAAATTAACAAAAATGGATTAAAGTGTTTTAATGGAAATTTTTCAGTATTCAAGCATATGCAATTTATCTTTTATTTGGACTGAAATACCAATAGCAGTATTTAACATTTATTTTGTAAAATCAAAATTTTTCCGATTGTTTTCTTGATTTTTATGTTATTAGCTTAAACTACTGCTGTAGGTGAATGGAGGGAGTATATTTTTGGATTCTCTTGAGAAAAAAAAATTAACTTTTAATTTACATCAGTCGAAATGCGCATATTTTAATAGGACAAATTCTTCGTGAAGATCCAAAAATAAAATATAAGTGGCACTTTGATGTGAAAACATACACCAAAAAATGAATTTATAATAAAGAATGATAATTCCATTGAACACATTATTTGAGTGATATTCCAATATAGACATCCACGAATACACACTCATATAAAATAGGGTCAACTCCCATAAGAAGTTTATGACAATTCAGGTCAAATACAAAATTATCAACTCAAACAATTACTTATATTTTAAAATTACATGCATTGGCCTGCCAAACCAAAGAAACATTGAAAATCAAATCCACGTACTTAAATATAAAACAACGAATAACTTATTTAAACGTGTTTCCACATGGGCAAAATACAAAATTTCATCTCCATCTAGAACTAACTCCGTCAATATTAAAAAAATTGGATATAAATGTGTAAGAGAATTGGCTAAGGTTTCTAAAGTAGAATCTTTTAATTAAAAAATAAATAAAACAAAGTTTTGAAATTATTAATACATTCAATGTAATCAGAGTATAAAAATTTCCATCATTGGAACTTTTTCTTTTCAAGGATATTTATTATCAATAATAGTAATGATTAATAATTCTTTTAAAGTGGGAGCTTTCCTAAAAAATAAACCTTAGACCATGAGATATTTTTCATACACATTGTCAAAAATCAAACTCTAACAAGATATATTAAAATCCCAGCTAGCTATGGTCGAAAACTTAACTAACACTCTCAAAACATTGATCAATAAAACCCAATATAAAATTATCAGACAATACTTTAAAAGATTAAAAAAAGAATAACCACGGGTGCTGGAGATTTGTTTGAAAACCGCGCATCAGACTTGGTCGGCAAGTTTTGTAAAGCAATTCAAAATCCAGGTCCATAAAAAGCAGAACAACGGTCACAAAACGCGACAACAAACACCACAAACCAAGAACAAAGAGAAAAGAAGGCAAGAAAGAAATAAAAGCGTTTCTTAAACGCGAGAACAAAGACCGTCTCGCTTTTCCCTCATAATAACCAAACCACTCCTCCAGTCCTCCCTCTCCCCTATATATACCAACGAATCTCAAGCCTCAACATCCCAAACCATTCATCAAAACCAACACTTGAAAAAAAACACATTCAAAAAATCAAAACCCCACAAAACCCTTTAAGCGGTGCTTCTTAAAAAACCATGAGTGTAGAAATCCTAGACGGTGCCACCATAACCAGCTTCGTGGAAGACGAGGAAGCCTTCAACGTGTCGGTGAGCAGCCTGTTCGCTCAGCTGGACACGGACAAGGATGGCCACCTCTCATACGCCGAGATGCTGAAGGAGCTTCAGAGCCTGAGGGTGTTCGAGACGCACTTCGGCGTCGACGTGAAGCGTGACCCTGAAGAGCTCTCACGTGTCTACGGCTCGTTGTTCGTGCAGTTCGACCATGACTTGAACGGTAAGGTTGATCTGGAAGAATTCAAGGAGGAGACGAAGCAGATGATGATTGCCATGGCGAATGGGCTTGGGTCTCTGCCTGTTCAGATGGCTCTTGAAGAGAATAGCCTCCTCATGAAGGCTGTTCAGCGTGAATGCTGCTGCTACCCCAATGCTGCCGCTTAGAGCGTTTTTTCGCTTTTTTGCATTTTTTTTTTTTTGTTTTGTTTCGGGAGAAAAGAAGGGGGAAGGGTGGCGGATGGCGATTTTTATGGTGACTATGATATATTATTGGTCAAATGTCTGTCACTTAATTTCTTGCATTGGTGGTTTTTTGTATTTGGTTATTTTTGAGATGAGGAGAGTATTGTTATTTCAACACCTCAATATCCCATATATTTAGATATCCTCTCCTATTTTTTTTTAATTATTCACTAATTCTCTCTTCATATCTTTCTCTCTATTCTTTCATGGTGTCGAGTGTCTATCTCAATATGAGGTGTTAAAATATTTCAATATTACTTTTGGTTGTTCAATTGTATGTTGTGCTTGCTATTTAAGCGACTGCTCCTTAATTATTAACGAGGAATTGAAGTTTCCTGAGTAATTAATCTATTTTGTATGTCACTTATGCTATACAAAAATATAAAAAGGAAAATTACCTTTACATCATCTTACTTCAGGTGAAATTCATCGGCCCTCCTTTATTTGTAAAATTTACTCATAAGATTTCAGAATTTATGAAATCATTACATTGACAACTCTCAGGTTTGTGAAATCATTATACTGATTTCTCTTCTATCACATAATAAAATGTGCATCTAGGGGGTAAGTGTCATCCAAACAAATAGATAAGGGTTGGAGTAAATTTCATTAAACCTAATTATACTTTATCCTAAAAATAGTAATGCAATACGATAATATATATATATATATAGAAATCATAGCTATGAAGCACTAACTCTGACACGGACACAAGAATGTCTGAGGCATGTCCAAGCCATATCTACAGTGAATTAAAGCTATGTCAAACCGTGTCCGGCATGCGTGTCCAACACGTATCGTGTGGATGTCGGTGTTCGACACATGTTTGACACACGACACATCACCAAATTGGTGTATCCATGCTTGTTAGAGTCATAGTGACTATTAAATAAAATAAGTGATGTGATATATTGATTTAGGGGGTGTAATGCCTAGGCCCACGTGTCCTGGTCAAGGTCTGACACAGCCTTTTTGGTGCTTTGGAACCCCATATACCCAATGAACCATGCCTTTCACAACTGCTGATGTTATAAAAGTAGAAAACGATGCAGTTTTGATAAGTGAGCTCTAACATTTTTATAAAACCCCCAAATCGGGCTTTCAATTTCAGAAATCGGAAACTCTCATCCTTAACACCCTTCCTCCCTTTCTTTCTCAATCCAACACCAATCTTCCTCCTCCAAATCAAACCTCAATTATGTTAACTTCACATGGGTGTATCAAATGGATCTCGCACAACACTTGTGTTAGCTCTAGCTAAATAAATTCCCAATGCATAACAATAGTGCTTGGAATTTTACTAGAGCAATAATACCCTTGATGTTTACCGGTGCTAGTGGTGGCGAAAACCCTTCCATCTTCGGAATTGCAGAAGGGTCGACGGGAATTTTGTTGGAGCAACGAGGGGTCGCCGGAGATGGATTTGTGGGTGAATGTGGCGAAGATGTTCATTTAAGTAGGAGAAAAAAAAGACAAGTTATTTTAATGTATTTATAGTCCACCTAATCTAAACCACAAGATCACCTAGGAGTAACACACACACAAAGTTATAGGAAGTATTGTAGAATTTTCCTTAAATTTGTCCACTTAAAACTACTTATGGCTCTTCAGAAAAAAGTATCTACTTATACCAAATTAACTTTTGCAAAATAGCTTACTATTAAGAGAGGTGAGACTCAATTGAACAACTTGTATCTAAGCCCTATTATTAGAAACTCAACTAATCTAACCCAACCTAACTTCAGTCGTTTAAAGAGGATAGGAGTATCCTAGCAAGTCCTGCACTGGGTTAAGGGTGCCATTTTAAAGGGAAACAAAGACAAAACACGAATTAGATGAAAATGTTGTGTATTCTCTTATTCTCTCTATGTATAGTCAGCTTGAATCGGTTACTATATCTACACCTCGTCATAATAAGATCATACATATCTGACCCAAAAAAGAATAGTACTCCTAACAAACTTCTCATTCTACACTTCCGTAATCAAACCAAGAAATGCGAAGGGTATAATTCAGCAAAGCATCAAAGCTTCTAAAAACAAATACTGTGGAAGACTCCACTCAGCTTTTTTATTTTTTGGTGGAAAGCACTCAGCTTGATTTCTACTATCGGAGTATAAAGTGGGCTTGGAGCTGCCATTATGTATCTATCTCCATTGGGCTCTGATTTGGGCTAAAATCTTTACAGGGTGTTTAGAAACTTTTAATGAGATCAAATTGAACTGAATTTCATTAGAAATTGAACTGAATTTCATAATGAGTCAGTAAATGAAAGAATTGAATTCAATTCCTTAGTTTAGAATGGGTTTAAAAATGAATCAATTTAATTGTTTTTACTATTTTATCCTTCATTAAGAGGTTAAGAATAAAACATTATATTCAACTAAGGTTATTTTGGTATTTTCATTTGTTGGAATTCGATTCCCACATCAAATCGCAACCATTTAGGATCTGATTTCAATTCCTTAGTTTTGTTGAATTTCAATTCTCATGGGATTTCAATTCCTTCACTTAAGTTGCTTCCAAACTATAGAATTCAATTCAATTTCTTGATAGAATTGAATTCCAGGGGTTTTCAAATGCCTTGTTACTTTCTTGATGATGGGCATCATCATGCTTATTGGGTTCCTTTATTGTTATTGTTAGTGACATAGTAACATGTTTGACTTCAACACAAAAACAAAAAGAAAAAATTAAAATGTTTGATTTTTATGTAGTGTTTTGGGATTTTTTTTTTTATGATCAAAGCTATTTTAGAAAAAATCTTGTATGTATATTTGAGTTCATAGGCATGATTAATAATGAAAAAAAAAAAGTATAACTTCAACTTAAAAAGTAATTATAAAGCAAAAACAGTCTTTTTTTGGCACTATTCATTATAATCTTTTGATTATTTTGAAGGCAAAGACGAGCTTGTATGGCAACTGATTTTTTTCATGTTTGTTTTAAAAACTGAAAAACATAAATTGAGTTTTTAAAAGAAAAAACCAAAAACTGATTTTGGATGTTTTTAAAAACAATTTTATTGATCTTCACTTCTTCACGTACACAACTCCTCCCACCTTCTCCTCTTTTGACACAACTCCTCCATCCACCTTTGTGCTCCCCCATTCCCTCATTCACTAGCGAAGCTTCTCAGGACCAAGCACCAGCAACCTTCGTGGGACCAAGTCCTAGCGACCTTCGTGACCTAGCCCCAACGACCTCCACGACAAAGTGCCAGTGGGCTCTGCGACCCAGCCCAGCAAGCTCCACGACTAAGCACCGGCGAGCTCTATGACCTAGCCCCTGGGAGCTCTGCGACCAAGTCACGGCAAGCTCCGCGACCCAGCTCCCGTGTTTTTGCTTCAGTCACACCTCCGCCTCGGCCTCCAGCCCTGCGTTTCTGGTTTAGTTGCGCCTTCACCTTCGCCTTAGACTGACCCTATCTGCATTTATGCTTCGGCTGCATCTCCACCACTGGTTGTCGCTGTGAATTTGCAACTAATGACGTTGTCGTGAAGCCGCCACGAATTTGCAACGGATCTACCCCTTTCGCAGCTGCGAGCAACCCCCTATTCTCGTTCTTTGCTGTGGTGTAATGGTTTTGAGAAAATGGGGCGGGTTTTTTTTTCCAAAAAAATGAATATCCAAATAGAGGTTGTTTTTGTGTTTTACTATTAAAAAATTATTTCTAAACTTGATTTTTAAAATAGTTTTTTAAAAACAAAAACAAAAAAATTATTCCAAACAGCATTGACAACTTTTCAGTTTTCACCCCAAAACAATTTCCTAGATTAACCAAATTATTTTTAAACAATTTTATAAACTTACTAAATACTTCAATCTTTAGGATCAGCTTACGACAACATCTATGTACGAAAAAAATAAAGCTTATGACAACATCTACATCTAAAATTTCTTTCTTACTCTGGAGGAAGAGTGTTTCTTTCTCTCCAATAGATTATAACCATTAAATATTTACACGTAATTAACTGAAAAATACAAAATTTAGTGATTGTGTAGTGAATATAGTTCATGGAGAAAAAAATTGATGTAATTTAATACGCAATGAGAGCATAATGACATATACTAAAGTGTATGTCGGATGATCAATCTATAATCTATATTTTGGATATCAAAATAGTAGCATTGCTCTAATTTTTATGACGCAAAGCACATTTTTAACATAAATCATTAAAGTGAAGTTAAAAGGGCATATGTTGTTGAGATTTATCGTTGGTGACTGGAATGGTGGGTTAAGATTTCAAAGATAAAAATTAAAAATTAAAAAATCAGCCTCTCAAAAATTATGCTGCAGTTTACTTATTCATCATTTAATGCTAGTAACTCTAACAGCAGCTTGAAAAATTTTAAAACAAATTTTTACCATTTCTATACTAGCAACTTTAACAAGAATAATTTTAAAATTTCATTTTTCTTCATTTGATGTTAGAAATCTCGGCATATAATAAAACCTTTTAAAAAATGTTATTCTTTCTCATTTAGATGACAACAATCTTACATTATATTTTTCAAATTTTATTTGTTCTTTGTTTCGATATTGTTAACCTTGAAATAAACGCAACCTGTTACTTTGATTAAATGAATTTCAAAGAAAAGTTCAAAATAAATGGAGGTTATTAAATGATTTTAACATCAAAATTCTTGAGATTACCATCGAAATGCTTCGAATACCTATAATATACAGCACCATAATAGATATCTGCCAATAAGGTGCATGTTACCAAAGATCACTATATAATTCTCCTATAATTCAAGGGAAAGTAAAACTAGAAAAATAATAATATGCATTACATGTCGAGTTGAATTAGTCGGTTTTCTGATAAAATGGTTCAAATAAACTGTATGCAGCAGTACTACAGTGTTATGAACATAAATCAACAAGAATATAACGAAGGCAAACGTGCACACAGTTTTGGCCAATAGACATGAAGCACCCACCGATAAATTGGTACTATTTAAGAACCTAATGAAACACTTTTTACCCCTAAGCAAAAACAACAAGTCACCCCCAGCATATCCTTTTCTTAATATTTCAGTCTTCTGCACCGAAAGTGGGAAAAATGCAGGCACTGATTATAGTTAATTAATAGAAGAGTGACTAAAGCAATCAGTGGGCATTACAGTTTTTGACTGCCATCACTTTCGTGCCTCTGGCTCCACAATTTAATACAAATTAATTTTTTTTTTCACCAAAAAAGACTTGACTGATAAAAATACTTTAATTATAAATTTTCAATGTGTTATAATTTATCATATATACAGACTTTAATTTTTAACCTTTCAATCGGTAATATTGGAAAAAAAATAATTTTATGTGATTTTATTTATTTATTTATTTGTTTTGGTCATGATGTTATTTTATTTTTTTCAAAAAAGACTATGTGTCATCCTACCAAATTAGGTCAATCCTCCTTCTTGTTACTTGTCGGCTTGTCTCCTAGAGATTGCGCAAATTTTACTCCGATGACTTAGGCCTTTTGACACTTTGACATCCAAACCCAACAAAGTGAAAAAAGTTCCATTGTAGACAAAGTGAAAAAAGTTCCATTGTAGTGTTGGCCAATTGTTTCTGAGGAAGCCCACGGACTCTGGAATGTACCGATCGCAACTGAGCCCAGAAATTTCTTCCACAAGGCACCAACCAATTAATGTCAACCATTGGACTAATTGAGTGAAGTAATGCTTGGATTTGAGACACTGCGGTTCTAATTTTGAAGTAAAAAGGATGCAATAGTGTTGTGAGAATTTTACTCTTGTAATATAATTAAGTTAATTTGAATTAAATTAGCTGAAGTATAATAGACTCTCAATACTAGTGATTTAGACAAAAATAAGTCAAGTTATTAGAGAAAATTATATATTTGATCATTTCATTTAAAAACATAATAGTCGTTTTCAAAAAATGTTCTATATTAGTTCATTCCACTCAATTTATTTGTCAATTTAGGGTTTTCACTATGTTTAGGATAAATAGTAAATAGCATTGATAATTGTACAAAATAAGTTAATATCTTACGAATGTGATTCCACTAACTTCATTAATATGCATCAATATGAGTGTTTTATTCCCCCGCCTGCCTGCCCCTCTCTCCCTCTATCCCATTTTAGTCCAAACAAAAATGGTAAAAATGAATTAAAGTGTTTTAATGCCAATTTTTGAAGATTCAAGTGCATGTAGTTTGTTTTTTTTTACCAACATCAGTATTTCATATTTATTTTGTAAAATAGTTTTTTAATTATTTTCTTGATTATTATGTTATTAGCTTATACTATTGCTATTAGTGAATAGAGAGAGTATATTTTTGGGATTCTCTCGAAAAAAAATGAGCTGTTAATTTACATTAGTCAAAATGCGCATATTTTGATCGGAGAAATTTTTCATGAAGATCCAGAAAATAAAATATTATGTGGCACTTTGATATGAAAATGTACATCAAAAAATGAATTTATAATAAGTAATTTCAATATATAAGTCACTATTTCAATTGCTTATTTTGTATTAGACCTGAATTGTCATATACTTCTTTATTTTGTACGAGTGGGTGTATTCGTTAACGTCTATATTTGACTATCACTCAAACAACTTGCTCAATGGAATTATTATTCTTTAAATGAACACCCAAATCACTTCCTTAATAAATTTACATTGGACAACTTGGTCCTTCAATAAAATATTAATCCCCTCGTGGTCTTTCAAGAATTGAAATATAGGACAAATTAATTCCTATGTAAAAATCTATCCATAAGCCTTAACAGGATGACATATATGGCTTGTTAAGTTAATGATACGACACGTCATGTTACATATGAGGATCACACTCATGTCCTTTGAACAATACAATATTGCTTTAGTATTTTTATTCCCCCGAAACTTAGAACAACATGACGTAGGAAAGTGATATATTGAATATGAAAAGTTATTTCTTGAATCATTTCAAAATGGCATCGTTTTGATGTGTTAATGTGTCAGTTTGCATGATACATCAATGTTGCAACTCATCATGTGCTTTATTCTATTAATAGAGACTTAATAAAAGGATTAATGTCTTATGTTTCAATTCCTGAGGGACTACAAGTAGGGTTTATTTTTTTAGGTGGCCAAATTATCTAGCATAATATTCTTGTGGGACTATATAGAGTATTTACTCAAATTTTAAATGTTTTTCTATACAGAAAATAAGCTAATTTTCCTTGATTTTTTTTGTTTGGTTTTAGTTCATGTTATTAAATTGTTAATGTCAAATATTGAACCAACTAATGAAGGGTTAAATGATTCGGTTCCACATAATAATCCGTAATCATATATGACAAAAACTAAAATCAAGCAGTTTTAGAAATGTTTAGACTAAGACCAAATAAATTTTTTTTCATGAACTAAAATCAAAATTTGTTCATTTGTAAGGACAAAAAATATATTTAAATATAAAAAAATTCATTTCTATCCAAAAAAAATTCATTTCTACACAATATATATATATATATATATATCCAGAGCATCCCCTTATTTAATAGGTGATAGTCTAGTTTTCCAAAATAAAACTCGAAATCTAACCTAGGATCTTATAATTAACTTTATCTTTGTAAAAAAGAGTCAAATATAAAATTATACTATATCGATCTACTTTAATAGTCTTTTTGGGAATCAGTTGGGGACACAATATTTTTGAGGAAAAATAACCATGAGTACGGCTGGAGACACGGAGCCGCCAAACCACCTCGCGATGCATTTGTTTGAAAACAGCGAATCAAACTTGGTCGGCAAGTTTTCCAGAGCAATTCAAAATCCAGGTACATAAAAAGCAGAACAACGGTCACAGAACGCGACAACCAACACCACAAACCAAAAAGAAAAAAGAAAAGCCTTTCATAAACGCCAGAAGGACCGTTTCGCTTTTCCCTCGTAAATAATAACCAAACTACTCTTCCCTATATAAACCAACAAATTTTAACATCTCAAACCATCCATCAAAACCAACACATTCAAAAAACCAAAACCCCACAAAACCCTTTAAGCTGTGCTTCTTTGAAAAAAAAAAACATGAGTGTAGAAATCCTAGACGGTGCCACCATAACCAGGTTCGTGGAAGACGAGGAAGCCTTCAACGTGTCGGTGAGCAACCTGTTCGCTCAGCTGGACACGGACAAGGACGGCCACCTCTCATACGCCGAGATGCTGAAGGAGCTTCAGAGCCTGAGGGTGTTCGAGACGCACTTCGGCGTCGACGTGAAGCGTGACCCTGAAGAGCTGTCACGTGTCTATGGCTCGTTGTTCGTGCAGTTCGACCATGACTTGAACGGTAAGGTTGATCTGGAAGAGTTCAAGGAGGAGACGAAGCAGATGATGATTGCTATGGCGAATGGGCTTGGGTCTCTGCCTGTTCAGATGGCTCTTGAAGAGAATAGCCTCCTCATGAAGGCTGTTCAGCGTGAATGCTGCTGCTATCCCAATGCTGCTGCTTAGAGCCTTTTTCGTGTTTTTTCTTTCTTTTTTTTGGGGGAGCGTCGATTTTTATGGTGGTGATGATATATCATTGGTCATATCTCTGTCACTTAATTTCTTGCATTGGTGGTTTATTTTTGGGTTTTTGATATTTAATTCTCTTGTTCGATTGGACGTTGTGCTTGTTATGTGAGCGACTGCTCCTTGATTATTAAAGGGGAATTTATGTTTCCTGCATAATTCATCTATTTTCAGTATTTTGTATGTCATTTATGCTATGCAAAATGATAAAAAAGAAAGGAAAAAATAATGCTATACAGTAAAGTATATATAAAGTTTTAAACAGAAATCAGTGGTAATTAAGTAAAATAAAGTGGTACGATTAATTGATTTATGAAAAGACCAATGATAATGACAAATTAATCTTTAAATTGAATCTAAGATCTCATATTAGAATATGTTTGGAATGGTGGAGTGGAATGACGAGGACATACTGATTAATTCTATTATTTGGATATTTTAAGATTAGATGAAATAGATGGGAGATAAATAGAGTTCATGTTACCTAATTTCATTGCCCCTCTCTTTTTTTCTTCATCTTAAAATTAGGCGAAATGAGATAAAATAAATAGTTAGATTTAATAAAATTTTTACCCTATCCCTATTATTATTAATGTTACTCTATTTTAACTCAAGGATGTTATAGAACTAAAAAGCTTATAATTATAATAATTTCGTTCCATTCCATTATCATATCTAAATAATAGAGTGAAAATTATTTCATTACTAAGATATTTAAATTATAGAGTGAAATAATTATTCTGCTTTACTTTGCCTCACCACTTCTTGCCACCAGTCGTAGCATAAAGGAACCTAACCTCTCCCAGTTAGCCGTAACGCACTAATCCAAACATAGGACGGTAACCCCTCCTACTCAGGACATAACATATACCACTTTTGCAACATTCTCAATAGCGTGTCTATTATACATAATTTTAAATTTTCTATTAATGTGCCAACCATTAATGTTAAAAGAAAAAAACAATAGATTAAAGGTTTAAATATGTTTTTGGTTATTGAAGAAATACCAAAATTTTAGTGTTGATCTCTAAAAAAATAATTTGATTTTAGTCTTTGTCACATATAATTTTTAGTTATCATGTAGGATCGAACGACTTGATCCTCTGCTATATGGTCCTATAATTTGTCCATTAAACACAAATAAATTCATCAATTAAAATATTAAGAAGAGACCGATTGATCCTATAATTTTAATCATGAGGAATCAAAAACTCTTAAGAAGTTAATTTGTCCTATTGCTATTTTCACCAAGTAACATGCAAAATACACTAGGATCTGCTCGAGGAGCTTGGTCTTTAATCCTTGGGGTGGCTGGCGCAAGGATAAGCTAGGGTGATGACTGATGAGGAATGAATATTTGTGCTAGAGAGAGAGAGAGAGAGAGAGAGAGAGGCCTGAATATTGCTCACAAACCCCTCATACATGGTCCAAAGGTCAACCAAGACCAAAAAAAAAAAAAAAAAGGTTTAAAGGTGACATTTTCCATGGGATATCGATGTACAATTACCCCAATCATGAATTCAACAAAGCAGGGGAGAATTCCGCCATGAATTTGGCCTACATAGGTTGTAGCTGGACCCCGGTCAACTTGCTTTTCTTTTTTGTCCGAGGGTCAACTTGGTTAGTCCGGACTCAGGATGTAATTTAATTTCATACGTCGCTTGGGCTCTGATAGAAGCCACAGTGGGCCTAATCGAATTGTTTTGTCAATGGGTTTTTGTCGACAAAAACAAAAGTTACATTGAGGAAAAAGAGAAAGATTACTCAAATTCTACCATCAAATTTCGAAACACCCCCCCCCCCAAAAAAAAAAAATCAAAAAAGAACATTAAAGATTGAAAAAAGGCTTAAATGTTAGATGATTATTAAAGTCTTGGATTAAATATATTAGAAGAGGTTCATCTTCTTATTATTTCTTTTTTAATTTTCCACAGGTATCTTTTCATCACTCAACACTGATTTTTCATATGTAGACACGAATTTAAGACCCCTGATTAAGAGGAAAAAGTATTTAACCATTGCAACAGACCGTGTTGATGGTTTTTCTCCTTATTAAAATGACCCAACTCAAACTAGAAAGAATTTAGTAAATTTTGATTACTAATATTGGAAAAATTAACGAGAAAAAAATTAATGAACATTAGAGTCACTTCTTTTTCATTTTTTTTTGGGGTGCAGAGAGTCGCTTTTATTGAACAAGTTATACATTTATAAGTTTTAAATAAATTAAATGATGAAATTTTTTTATATTTTCCATTTTATATAATATTTTTGTTTAATTATTATTTTCAATCTTTAAAATGGTTTCGTTGTAAATATTATAAAGTGGTAGAAAGTTGGGATGGAGGTCAAGAAAATGGTCACTGGAGGACTACGTTTTTGCTAAAATTAATCGGATAAAAAAAGCTTAAAAAAGGCAAAACACTTTTTAGAGATTGTTCTATAAAAAGGCTGAAAAATTACTTATTTATGTGAAATTTTCATTTTGACTTTAATATAAGCATCCTTTTGCATGAATTTACAGAGAGAGATACATGTATGGATTCGGGAACCTGTGTCCTCTAAACTGTCAACTGCAAGTTTGGAGTGCTCATAGACTGTGTCAGGGATGGGTTTAAGTTTATATAACCCAATCTAGTTTTGGATTATAATTTTGAACAAGTCGATTATATTGTGTTTCTTTTTAACCTCAATCACGGCTCAATTTGGAGTTGACTAATGACTGACCTAAACTCGAGTTAATTTAATGTTAATAAAATTTCTGAATTTCAATATAATGGACAGTTAAATTTTTTTAGCATAAATCATAATACATATTTTAAATAAAATGTATTGATAAAAATACTAAAGCAATATATGAAAAGTTTAAGCAAAAACTAAAATTTATAATTAAGTGTTAAAAAAATTTATCAAATTTAAAATAGTATAAAATATCAAATTAAACCTAGACCAACTCAAAATCTGATTGAAACCCAATCTTTAGAAAGGCATTGAATCAAAATTTAAGGGTTTAAATTTGACTTAAATTATTTTAGATCGTACTAGGCTGTTGGATTAGATTGAATCTTGCAACTATATTCAACAAACAGTTAGGTAGGTGCCATGTTTTTAGTTAATCAATGACATAATTGCTTGAATTGAAACAGTCTAAATCTGCGCATGTTGTACAAATAAAAATTGGGTTTTTGCTAATCACTGTTTTGATGACATAAGTAAAGGAAGTAAAAAAAAATAAAGCTTTAATTAAAAGATAAATTTTTTTAAATTTTCGATACATTGAATTTATTGAATATTTTACAGTCTCTAATTCTTTAATCAATACCCTTAACAAAATATATAAAATTATAAAATTCGTGGGTTGGTGGTAAATCTCCATCCTTCAAAATGTGGAAGCCTGGAAATGTACATATAAACGGGGGAACATAATTTGTTGACCAAGACTATAGTCCTCTTTTTTTTTAATTTTTTTGAGTCAATGACGTCGAAGACTATGCTACGAAGGGAAATTTTTACATTGAATTAAACATCACATGGATATGTTCTATATTCAATTACGAAAAAGATACTTTAATTAAAAATGAAAGTTAAAAAATGAGTCCTACCTGAAATGCTAATTTTATAGAACACGAACTATATTCATGTGATCCTCCATGTAGATAAAAAAATTTCTCATGCTCAAGGCGTATTTTGACTCTGCTTCCACTTCACGGACATGGAATCGCGAGTCTCATGAGCAGTTTTAAACACTTCATATTCCTTAATTCCTTGACTAATTAATTTACGAATAAGATAATCAAATACTTAATTAATTTGTTAACAGGTTTCTATACTGTCCCTGTTTTATTGCCTTATATAAGCTTTCATGTGTTTTCATCGTGGATCACATATTGTAGGTTGTTATAGACTTTGACCAAGCTTGGTTGATGGGGTAAAACTGGATGGGGATTTTTCCATAAATGAATTCGTACAAAATTATACGTAGAGTTTACTCACAAAAGTATATCATCTATTTTTATCTCATAACCAAATATATCCTAGAGAGACTAACCCAAAAAAATTAACTAATTGAATAAGTCTAAACTACTATATTTGAAAGACATGACTCTCCGATATATGATTTATAACATTGCCAGCCATATTAAAAGGCTGACGACCACGTTGGTGCCCGTTCTAGGCTGTCCACTTTGAGCAATTAAATATCCTTGTATACCTTAATCCTTCAACTAATTAATTTACAGATAAGATAATTAAATATTTAAATAATTATTTAATAGTGAATTAAAATCCAATCGAACCCAATCAAAAACGATAAACCAATTCAATTCAAACTGAAAATCAATCAAATCTATGATCAGGATTAGATTATATTGGACATTGTTTTTTTGACAAACCACTTAGATTAGATCAGATTGAAATTTAGATTTTTTTTTTAAAACAAACAATTAAATCCAACTCGCATAATATTATATAATATAATTTTTGTTAAACTTATACTTTTAATATAGTAATTTTATAGTTTACTTATTAACTCAAATTATTTATATTTAATAATATTCAAAAGTTAAAATTTTATTTTATAAAAGAGAAAAAAAAAACATCAAATTGATCCAATCCAAAGCGGAATGCAAACTTCCGTAGTTTCTACACTCATGTTTTACCAAACGATTACAACTGTTGACTCTTGCACTCATATACAGACCCTTAAGCTTTGCAGGAGCTGAACTACCTCAAGCAACTATTCTAATACCCACCGTGTTGGAAAACTTAGAACGTGTATCATTTAATTACAAGGACTTTGAATTTTTCAAATTATTCACATTCATGAAGTAAACTTTAAAAAAAAAAAAAAAAAAAAAGAAGCTTGAACAGGATGACATGCTCCCCAAAAGAGAGTTTGTTAAGGTCTCTTTTCCTCATTGCTTCCTAGGCCCATTTGCTTTTCCCTGCCTTTTAGTAAATAACAATACTATTTCTTACCGAACACAATTTTTTAACGGTATAACGCGCAAAATTCTTCCCCACAAGTGTAAAATGGAGGATAAAGTAATTGAAATTGGAAAATCTAGAAAAATTAACTAGTTTCCCCGGCGTGTACGAAGTGCCCAAGAAGTTTACATTGAGTCAACAAAAAATGCCGAAAATTAAATGATACACACACACACACATATATCTCTATATATATGTATCACTCTCTCGATCACTTGTACCACAACCACAAAGCGCCCACACATCACTTGGTGAATTAAGGCTGTAGCTCCCATATTACAGCAAAATTAAAGTTGATCTTTTGTTTCAAATTATCAATATAATCATGAAGGTGAGATCACTTTTGTGTGATGCATGATTGAAATAATCAAATTACTTGCTAGCTACATGCAAATTCGATTTCAATGACATTCTCTATACCCTCTATATACTGTGCCTCTGCAGAAAATAGTGATCCAGGTGCAGAATATGGGGAGTGACAAATGCAGGAGCAAAGCCATGCAAATTGCTGCAGTGTGTCAAGGTGCATCCCACGTTCAAATAGCATTTAATTTGTAACTTTCAATATCAATTTGAGGAATTCTTGATTATGAGCTTTTAGAGTAAGAAATTATTTCTTCTACTCCGATCCATTCAAATTTGGCCACATCAACTTTGTAAAAAGGAAAAAAAAAAGTAAATGGTTAAAAAGGTGGCCTAATAACTTTACTAGACTCCAAGAGTATCTAAAAGTTTTACTACCAATTTATTCTTAACTTTGAAAATCGTTTCTGATCATAATCGAGGTACATATGCAGCCAACTTATATTCATAGTACATGCTGCTCCTTTGATTTGTCGTATTTGAAGTAATCTCTCCTAAAAAGCTTGATCACTTGGTTAGATGATTTTGTTACTAATTATATTATGAACTATCTTTTTAAAAGTTTAAGCTGACAAGTAAGGGTACATGAATGATTTTATATTTAACACAAATATCAAACGTACAGGTGTGCAATCAGTGGCGGTAGAAGGCGAGAGCAGGGATCAAGTGGTAGTAACTGGAGATGGAATTGATTGTGTTTGCTTGACTTATCAGTTGAGGAAGAAGTTCCGTGGTGCTAGCATCGTAAGTGTTGGAGATGTGAAAGCTGATGATGGAGGAGAGAAGCAAAAACCAGCTGAAGAAACCACCGAGATAGAACCGATAACTTGTTGGGATAACTATCCTCCACCTTTTCCCCCTTATTATTACGTGTGTGATCCATACCCTGGGAGTTGCTTCTTCTTCTAAGTTGCTTATTATTGGCGGTGATGGCTTAACCTTTCCATCAAAGGGTGAAAACCATCTAAGGAAGCAAAATGCTATGTGCTTTGGAGGGGTTTACCGATAATACTACACTTTTATGCACACATAATCATATATATCTTTAGCAAAGTTTTATATCTGTATGACTTTTGCCATATGTTTGCTATATCGGATTATCCCACCTTGTCTTTGTACTTCTATTAGGTGCTTTCTCGATAATGTTAGAAATGTAAAGACCAAAGAGATGTGCATGTGTGTCGATAACTAAGATCAACATTTTTGTATTACTGAAAAAAAAAAATGAAAATATCACGTGATGTGGTGTTAGTTACTAAGATCAGCATTTTTTAAGGTGTAGAATATTTCATTAGATTTTTGCAGGTAGTGATAAAATATTTTGTTACGTAACAGAGCGTGTCCGTTTGGTTTGATTTTTTCTTTTCCTTTTGATGCTACGCCAAAACTTGACTTTCCAAGGTGAGTTTTGTGAGAGGAGCACCTTCCTTAATAGGGTCAAGCGCACTTTTGAGCCCTAAACAAATAACTTGTCGGCGTGTGTTTAGTTTGGCGTTTGCAAGCTGGGATTTGCATTTACTTGATCTTGCAAAATTGATTTTGACAAAATGAATATCGTTTAGATAATGCTGATCAAAATCACTTCTAAATGGATGATTATTACTAAAAAAGGACATTAGTTTACAATATACTCTTAATATCATCCTTTGATTTTATTTTATTTTTAAGATATTTGAATAATCAATATTAATATTATATTATTATAAATGAAATTTTATTTATTGATTAAATAAAAATAGTATATACATAATATTTTAAGATATTCTATAAATATTATAAATAACATTATATTAATACTACTATAAATAAGATTTTCACCGTACTTGAAGGAATAGAAGTCTAACATACTTTACATTGATAAAGGTTTGACACCCTCTTTGTCATTTTGCAAGACATTGACACATACACCTATTATATGTGCCTAATTAAAGACCACCACCACCTGGTTACGCAAAGAGACACAAATGACAGCAAACATAGTCATGCTAGGAGCCACATGCTTGACGATAAACAGCACTACATGCTCAAGCCTCTTTCACAACAATAAGAAGCCAATCACCAACCGTATCAAGAAATAAAGGCCGGAAAGTTTTTTTTTTTAAAAAAAAAGAAAGAAAAAAGAAAGAGGGCATACCAGAAACGCATACAGACACCAAAAAACAGCCACAACAACTTCGCATACACCCAAATCAACCAGAGCAGAGAGAGACAATGTTGGTAGAGTAGAAATTCGTTCCATTCATTAATTTCCCAACGGTCAAATTTGGACGCAAAAGCAACAAATTTTTTCTTCTCACCGATTGGGGGTTTGGATCAGAAACCCGTTCACGTCGGTTTGGACGGAGACTAGCCAAACAAAAGTGCTCCAGCGTTCAAGGACTCTCAACCAGCGATCATGGTCGCCAAACTTGAAAAATCAAACGATACACGTATTAAAAAAAATAAAAAATATTTTGATAAATATAAAAAGTTATATGAAGTAACTATCTTTATATAATTATTATTATTTATTGTTATAAATGTATTAATTATTAAATTTAATCGGAATACACTCACAGTATAAAAATTTTTTATATATTCATCCAATCATGTAATGACCCATCAATAAATAGGATTACTTTCAACTCCCATTACTTTAAAAGTCAAACAAAAAAAGAAATGTGATTGGATGACAATGTAAAACTCTTCTACATTATTAGTGCATCAAAATTAAACTCTTAATTATTTAACTAATTAAACCCTAAATAAAAAAATTAATACTACCCATATTGTAAATAGTTTGAAACATAGAAAGGTCAAAAACCGGTAACAGAAGGAGTGTTTAATATCACAAAATTCAGGCTATAGCATATAAAGATTCATGGAATTCTTTTAGGTTTGGAAAAAGATGACCAAGTTGAGGTCATAAATAAAACACCAAATCAACAATAAAAGTTAAAAATAATCGTGTCCTCTAAAATTTTAACAGACTAAAATAATGAATTATTTGTTCCATCTAACATATCACTACATATTAGATGAATTAATTATATTTATTTATTTATGTGATGATATATGATTAAGTGATGGTTAAAATATACTTTATAATGTAAATTTATTAATAACATATTTTATAATCATACTCTGAAAGGCAACTTTATAAAAGTAAATATTTTGGTTTTCTTGGGGCTTTGGCCTTTATATATATATATATATATATAATCAAACATTTTTTTCACTTTCACCTTTTTATATTAAGGGTAATTTTAATAAATTTACATTATAAAATACGTTTTTATACTTGAATATATGATGTATCACAGGTATGAATTATGAGTCGAAATTTTATACTCTTTAGTGTTTAGTATGAGACAAAAAAATGAAAAAAATTTATATAGAGTTTATTCGTGAATTTTACACCCTTACCTGTAGCCAAGATGCATTTCCCCTACTCACCAGGGCGCTGTGGCGGATGAAGATGGGACATCCATCGATTTCCTCATGTTCCATTTTTTCTTTAAAAAAAAAATATTCCAATAAAAGTTTCTTTTTTTAAAAAAATAATTTAATATACTATTCATAAAAAAAATTATATTCACATTTAATTTTAAGATATTATGAATATAAAAAAATTTATACAACTATCTATTATTCACCCAAAAAATTACAATTATCTATGCACAGTGACCTTATTAAAGGTATTTGACTCTTATATAATTATTTCAAAAGTCTTAAAATTTTATACATACTAACTATACATTAAAATTAATCTACATAATAAATTTAATGTTTCACATAATCACAACTTGCTGCATAAATATTACTACAAAATAAAAAAATATCACAGGAGAAATATATTATGGATGGAGCTGTTTGCCGGCCCTTGATTTGTGGGCGAAAAGTCAGTCCCGTGTTTCACTGATGGCAATTGCTTGGAAGAGCTCCTTTGTTGAATACTTAATTTGTATGCGGGACTTCACTAACCGATGGTACCTAAAAATAAATACCGTACTGACTTCTTCTAGAGTCTAGCTAGTTTAGTATACTAATCCAAAATAGAGAAAAACAATAAAGAATTAAATTTTAGTTAAATTCAATCTATAACTTTAATATATGGGTTTTTTTCCACCCATATTTAATAATGTATAGAAAACTGATCACTCTAGCCAAAAAATTAGATATATGAGATAATTTTAATTTTGAATTATTAAATAAAAATCTAATAGTTTTGACGTAGTCATCCAACCAAATCCTTTAATTTATATGATGTTTCAAGTATAATTAAAAGTGTTATAAATTTTTAAGACCTGGATTCAATTTCTGCTTTTCTCCGATATATTGAGAGATCCGTAAGTACGTCAATAAACATTTAAAGAGTTCAAGCATATATTCCACGTATATATACCCGTTGAGTTTTAAATCTTATCTCCACTTAAATGATAGGTCCATGTCCTTTCCTACAATTGCACTTTAATATTTTCCTCCAATATACTGAGAGATCTGTAAGTACTTCAATAAACATTTGACGAGTTCGAACATAGATTCTATATATAAACATGTTGAGTTTTGAGTCTAATCTCCACTTAATTCGTAGGTCCATGTCCTTTACTACAATTACACTTCAATACATTGTGCATAGAGACACATATTAGAAATTGATGTGTATTTAATACATATCTTTTAAAGGATAATCACTTGTAAGTACCAAACAATTAAGATTGAACTATACACTAGAGACAGAGATATAAGAGATGAATAATGGTCGAAAAAATCATGCATTGACGAAGACTTCACTTGACTCTCGAAGACGCGTTTTAATTTGGTGTTACATGGATGCGATGGGCTAGACTGGCGCATGTAATTATCACCAATTAACTATGGCATTTATTTTAGTTAATGAGGGCCCAAGCATTTGATAACATTGACCAAATGGAAGCTATGTTCGATTTGATTTTGATTTGTTGATATGGTAACACTCATTTGTTATCAGAGCATTTGATTTATAAAGATGGCTCCAACTTACTAAACTATGTGACACGCAGTGAACTTTATGAAGTGCACTCTCCTTTCTTATGATGTAAAATTCACGCGTTGAAAAAAATTCTATATAATCTAAATACATAATATAGATAATTACTACTTAGATGAATTTAATATTAAGTCATATGTCAATTTCTCATGCATTATGCATCCAATTAGAATATTAATATTAATTACAAAATTCATTTTTTGATACGATTAAATTATGGAAAGATATTAAATTCGATCCGCTTTTAATTTTATTAGTGAAAGAATATCAAATTACTATATCAAAGCATAAAAAGATATTGTTATCTAATTTAATATATTTTATTCTAATAATTAATTCTAGGTTGATTGCATAAACGATTGTAATTTTTAAAAAAGTTGAAAAAATAATTCTAATTGTGATGTTATGATTTTACATAAATAATTGTGATTATGAAATTATTTTTTAAATGCAATCAATTTATGAAATGATATTATAAAGATCTAATTTGAAAATCGATGTTAATTATAAAAATATATTCTAATATAAAATTTGATGTGAAATTATAAAATTAAATGGTATTATTACATGAAAAATATCAAATTACTATATTGAATCATATTTTGATTTTGAAAATTAAAATAAAGTCATGTAGAAAAGTGCATGATAGATGGAATTATTGCTATCAAATCTTATTCTAATACTAATTCTGATATATCTATTATCTAATACATAAGATATATTCTAATATTTAATCTAATATATTATATTCTAATAGTTAATTCTAGGGTGATTACATAAATGATTGTAATCATAAAATTATTTTTTAATGCAATCAATTTATGAAAAGGTATTATAATGATCTAATTATTTACGTTAATTATAAAAGTATATTCTAATATCGAGTTTGGCGTCAAATTATAAAAGGACATTGTTTCGCGAAAAAATAATTAAGATGATCAAATTTAAATTAGATATATATGACTCGTTTTCACAAATAAAATATCATTATTTTACTCATATTTATAATTTTTAAAGACATGTTACATGCGCATACACACATACACACACAAATACATATATAAAATTATATTTTTATGCCCATGAAGCAATTTTTTATAATATTTTGTTATTCAGGAATACACACTTTGTTAGATGAACTCAATGCAAGTTATACACCTATGTATAATATAGCTCGCCAATAAGCCTATTTTGTAATATCGAAAATAAGCCTATTTTATTTCTTTATCATAAAATTTTTATAATTCAAGATTTTCTGTTATACGTGGTGTGGTGATTAAATAATTTTTTCTATTTTCAGCTTGGAGTTCAAGATGCATATGTGTGATGACTCAAGTTCACCAAAGAAACCAATATTATCGTCGATTTGATGATATTATATTTTAAATGTATTTTTTCTTTATTTAATCATGCTATTATTGAATCATATATACATTGATAAATACCTTTTATATACACATCAACATAAAATCGTAAATCACACGGGCTATCATACTAGTAAATGTATACTCTCTATAGTCTTTAATATAGTCATTTTTGGATTACGCATAATAATTAAGATAATGATTAAATTTTATTGATATTTTTAAAAATAAAAGTAAAAGATATAAATATTCTTTTATCACTTCACCTTAACTCATTATTTCTTTAACTAAATGCTTCAAAAAACTTACACCCACTCATTCTCTCTCTAATTAAATAGAGAAATAAAATAACAAACAAAGTTTGAAATGATATCCTAAAAGGCCAAGACTGAACTGACGAATAAAAATGATCTGAATAATCAGGTATACATTGACGAAGACTTCACTTGGCTCTCGAAGACACGTTTTGTTTGGTGCTGCATGGTTTGGCCGTTTGGGGGTGGAAATAATAGGTAGATTTTACCTTAAATAGATTGAAACTGTATTCTTAAAAGAGAGTTTAGATTTGAATCTATTATTTGAGATTGACGTACGAATTTTTTATGACTCTAGCCTAATGTTTTTAAAAGTTTGATCTGGCTTAAAATTCTATCTAGAAGCCTTATTTGTTATAAAATATTTTGAAAAAAACAAAACAATTACTCTTAAATAAATCAAAATACTATTTCAGATATTAAAAAAAATAATTTTAGATAGACTAAAATAATTAAGCAAGTTAAAATATATAATTTTAAATAAATTAAAATATTTATATTATTATTATTAGATATTTAAAGGATAATAATAATAAGTAGGCCAACCTATTAGGACCTGATTAATTAAAAAGATTTTTTGAAAAATCTTAACCTAACTTATTTACTAAATAGGTCATACTTAACTAGGTGGAATATAAACAAAATCAAAGGTCTTTGACGAGCAGCCTAAGCTACTTCCACTCCTATGAATGATGCAATGGGCAAGAGTGGCGCATTTAGTTCTTATCACCAATTAACTGTGGCATATTTTAAAATCCTATTTATATTATTTTAGCTAAATAACATTACTCTTTCTAAAATAGATTTAGAGTGCATTTAGATTAGCTTTTGAAAAAAGTACTTTTTCTACTTCAATTTTTCAGTAGAACTTTAGTTTAGAAAAAATTATTTTACATTTAAATAGATAACTTGACAAGTGCTTTTAATTATTAAAAATATTTTTCAATATGTTTGGATAAACAAAAATATAAGCACTTTTTTAGACCAAATTATATCAAAGGATAAGAATAAAAATTCAATAATATTAAAATACCAATGACATATTTTATTGGCAATTGATTTATTATATTATTTGTCAATTTTTCCATTATAGACATCCAATAAATTATTGCTTGTATATCTTTTTCTATAGGTGAAAGGTGTTTTTTATTAGCAAGTACATGAATAGTTATATGAGTATTATCTATGGCCATAATAAAATTGTTAAAATGAGATCAATATCATTCGTTCTCCTTAATATATTTAAGGACATCTCTAAATAAAATAAAAAAAAGTGAATGCATCTTAAAAAAAATGAAGTTGTGAATAGAGTTGGAGTGTAGATTTATCATAGGTATGTGAGCGAAAGACTGTGAGGAGATGAGAGATGCCTATAACCCATGTTCTGAGAACCGGACCAGGACTGACGGTTGACCAGTTGACAGCGAACCTTTGTCCGGTATGAGTTGGACCCTAAAACTGGCTGGGAATGAATCGATGGAGAACCGCTTCAAACCGGCCGGGAACCTGGAAAACCTGCAAAAAATATCATTTTGAGGTTTTTTTTAAAAAAAAGTCTAAAATACCATTTTTCCTAATTCTTTTCATTTTCTGGTATGAGAATTAGTAATTTAAGAGATTTGATCTATATGGATAATATTTATTTTGATTAAGAGATGAATTATATTATATTCTATAGGTTTTGTTGATGCCTAATTTAATTTTTAGTTATTTATGACATATATTTTATTTTATATTTTTATATATTTATATAAATACAGGTTTTATTATATACCGGTTCGATCCCCGGTTGAATCTCTGAACCTCTGAACCCTTACCCTGACTGGTTCGATATCCGGTATGGTTTTTAGAACCTTGTCTATGACTACAAAGAGCAAGAAGAAAGAAGTCTTTTTAAAAATTTAATGGATATGATAGTAATTATAAATAATATTGAAAAATAATTATGAAATGTAATTTTATTAAAAATTATTTCTATTTATTTTTCTTTAAGAAGTTGGATATCACCGACTTTTAAAAAAAAAAAAATACACGAAGTAACTTGGTATCTTAACACATCATTTTCTGGTGACTAAAATGAAAAATTAATGTAGTGCATTTTATAAGTAACTTTGTGTCTTAACACATCATATCATTGTTTTTGGGTTATTCTTGACGGACCTTCTTGTCTTAATTGTCAGATCACATTATCACCAGGTGCGTGGTGAGCCTAAAGTCAGGAGGTGGACCATAAAATGACCTGGATCATTGTACTGGTCTTTTTTGTTTTTTTATATGAAATTTCGATAGAGTATTTATATGAATATGGTGTTTTAGAAAAAAATTATGCAATATAATTTGTTTTAGTTTGACGGATTCAATTATATTCAGTAAAAATCAGATTAAGTATAAAATAAAAGTTAATACAAAATCTATCGAAGACATGTTCAGAATGTAAAAAAGATAGATTCAAAAAAATGAAAATAACACAGAATCTATCACAAATAGATTCTATAAATACTATATATAAGTAAATTTATCCATTATCTTATATGTAAATCACTTACTAAAACACAATATCCAAATTATTTTTCCTCATTGTACTCGTTTGATATTTTTCGAAGATATTTTACATGGACATGAGTAATGCTGTTTGCTTTCTTTTTTTTACCCTGCTCCAACAACCACAACGCTCTTTGGTTTGATTACACTTTAAAATAAAGATTTAATTTGTATATATGGGTAATATACAATGATTTTAATTTATCAGCTACCAGAAATAGATGAGTAATAGCTATCATAATTAATCTCTATAATTTATTAATTTATTTAAATTTTAAATTTTACTGACAATTATATTAGACTGGGTTTGATAACACTCACTAGATGGATGTCCTATTGATAAATCAAATATGAAATAAGACAATATTTTCTATTTGATAAATGAAAAAAGCTTAGAAAGCACTGGATATATTTTAGAGTTGACTTATGCTTTTTAAAATTTCAAATATGAATATAACCTTATTCTAATTAATGACAATAAATATGAAAATTATTTTGTTTAATACCTATATCTACTATTATCAATTTGTCATTTTAGATTTTGGGGAGCATGTTTTATCAAACACTATTATTGTGATTTTTATATATTAAGAGTAACATTTACATTGTTTTATCAAATAGAATTACTATGACTTTTTAAGACAGTTTTTTTGAGAGATACAGCTCGACAACAACCACTCATAAGACCTAGTATAATTAGTGGCTAGTTAGACTCTTTAAACATCTAATTAAGAGTTCAATTACTAACTATATATTTATGAAAATAAACTTATAGTTAGAGGCTTACCCCTGTTCAATAGTGGATGCCCTAAGATGAAAAATAGAGTTCATCCACCTTTAAAAAGTCACGACGCCTTAGTGAGCTCTGGTCTCTGGTCTTCGTCAAATTAAATTTTTGGTTTCTAAGAATGCCGTGAGTTGATCAACTAGCCCAAGTCTTCCTCCACTTGTTCGCCATCTCATCGCTCTCTGCTTTAGTCGTAGTCGTAATTACATGAACTCTTCATCACCCCCGAGTTAACTAGCTACAGTGGAGCTTCATAGTCCTCTGATGTGATACGCTAGTTCAATGATTTCTACATCTTGTTCACTTGGAAAATGACCATGGATCTGGAGGATAGTGATTAATTATGTATTAATGTATTGATTTGCTTTAGAAAATGGTCTTAAGTTGTGTTTGACTGTTTATTATTTCACTAGTTATTTTTTTGGAGGATTACCAGTTGCCTGTTTTTATTCCCAGTTTTGAGCATAATGTGATTTTGAATATATATAAGTACAGTGTTCTGTTGTAAATTATTTGAATCATGAAAAATCCTCTGTCTCTGTCTCTGTCTCTGTCTCTCTCACTTAAATCGATGGCTGCAGCTAAATGTATTTGCTGATTGACTTTAATTTAACATAATGGCCCCTCATTCGTCTCTTGAAACTCAATAATATATGGTAGTGGAACTTGTTAATTAAATAGACAATCATTTATCTTTCTTTATCCAATATGTTAAGCTCCTTGGAAAAATGATTTATGTACGTCTCTGTCCAATAATTTGAACATATTTGGAAGAGAGATTCATGATAAAACTCAAACCGGTAAAGCACTGCAACAACATCACACAATTAGTAGCTTGTAATATCAAGTTGCAACACTTTACCAACAACAATTTCGGTCACAATTTAAAGAGAATAAAAGTTGAACGAATTTCACTAATTAAATGAGAAAAGTGACTCTAGATTTTTCTAAAAGAAATATATTAACAATATTTGAAAAAAAATAAAAAAATGAATATATATGTATGGTTGTCGTGTGTGTATATATTGCATAATATTACTAGCAATGACATCTTATTTCATGTTATACTAGTATAGAACAAAAGATTAAAAGTCAAAGGTGAAAGAACAAAAGAGAGTACAAGCGCATCAGAGAGAGAGATTTTTAAAATGGCATTCTCTATTTCTCTCCAATAATTTTCACTTACTAGGGGTGGCTAGTGAAGCTGAACAGTGGAAGAACCACAACTACTTCTAAAGTGAATCATGTGCAATGACGGTTTTGTTGCTAGCAAGGCCTTGCCAGTTCCACAACCCCTACTCTAGAGGCCTCGAACCCAAGGAGAAAATAGATAAAAAGTGCACCTTCTTTAGTGTGATGCACATGCTGATTATTTTATTGCACGAGAGAAATATTCTCCGAAGCACGTATACTTACACTAATACGGAAGAGGACACAGACACAAAATATGACATAGATATAGATATAGAGACACAACAAACTTAAAATATTATAGGATACGGATATGACATATATATAAATTTTTTTATTTTGTTGTATGCTTTTTTTTATTTTTATCTAATTAATTCTTCTTCTTTTTTTGTATAATCAATCGAAAAAATTTTAAAATAAAATGACCCAATAGCACATATCTAACTAAATAACTAGAATTGATTTTGGGCTCATATTGGTATTAAAAATTTGAAAAAAAAAAAGAAACCAAACTCAAACAGGTAAGTCATATCCATAGTGAATTAGAGTAGTGTCCAGCCATGTCCAATGCATGTTTGAACTCAAAAAATTATTTTTTTAATTGCACACATATGGACCCGTGACCAACGTGTGTCATGTGAGTGTCGGTGTCCAACGTGTGCTCGACACACGGACACACCACCAAATAGGTGTGTCCGTACTTCTTAGGAAAAATTATTTATCTTCATTATTTGTGAAATACCTTATGAAATATTATACCGATATATTCCTATCTATTATTAGATAGGGTGTGAGCCCTATTTAGTTTAGGACACATATCTTATTTAATAGTAGATAAAAATATGTTGACACAATATTTCATGAAGTCTGAATATAAATAACATTACTCGTTTCACAATTTGATATATTAATGTTAATTCCAACTATTATCTGACTTCAAAGATGGCATGGCATGTAACCAAAAAAAAAAAAAAAAAGATGGCATGGCACAACATGCATCACCATTGTGTTCTCCGCATGCTACATTCAGAAATAATCATTCAAGATAACATGGTTCAAGAATAAGAATATAGTTCTATATAAAACCTGTTGTTGGCTTGTTTAACTTTCTTTTCAAATATGGATAAAGAATTCATTATTCACCAATGACATACAATTGTACTATTAGTGCCAAAAAAGAATTAAAAACTCTAGTGAATATCATCAATAACTCTGTGTATCAATTTATGTTTTGGGAGTTACAAAAGAATCATTCGTAAGACATCATTTTCTTCTGAAAAATATGAAGAGTGACACCGATTACTTGAAATTATTTATGACAAATGCTTGTCTAAATATGTAAAGATAAATCTAATCGTGTAGAAAGGAGATGTGGATCTTTCTTTTTTTTAGAGTATTGTTCAGTTTTAAATCCTTTTGGACCACCAATGATGTTTGTGACCCCTTTTTCCCAGAACAATAATAATGTTTTTTTTATTTTTTTATTTTCCCATTTCATCCTTCAAATGTTTCTTGGCCAGGAAAATTTGGCAACTTCAGAACTTTTTCAATAGAAAAATTTCGACAAAGAACTTCGATTTCATCAAGTCCTGGTATTTGAGTGCTCCTTAATTTGAATGCTGCACGTCTTTAGCTTCAATTCGTACTACTCCATCCGTAATCAAATAATTATCTAATTATAAATATACACTAAAATTAAGATAATGATTGAGAAAAAATTAATATTAGAAAAAATTTAAAATAATTTATTAAACTACCCTTTTACTTTTCAACTCTAACTTTTTCTCTCTTTCTCCACTAAATAAGTCAATAGCATTATTTAATAAGGACATTTATAGAGAAAATAATTAATATCACCTGAATTTATAAAATGGATAATTATTTAAGGATAGAGAGATTATTAATTGGTTTTTACCAAAAGCTTTAGAAAAGAAACCGAATCCTTCATTTTTGTAGAGAGACACGAAGGATAGGATGATAAGAAATGCCTTTTGTATTTTCTTCTTTCACATAGTGTATAAACACCAAAATCAACATATGATAATCACTATTTAAATAAAAATAAGAGTGAAATTTTAATTATTCAAATGTTTAATACAACAAGCCTATTACAAAAGGCAATATATGGACTAAAGTGTCTACATCTCTGTATAAAATAATGGAAGGAGAAATATCATTTGTATGTATAGCTTATGAGACAATGTATTAGAACATTTTCATCCACTGTTAAATAAGGTGTGAATTCCACTCAATCTAGATCGTAAACTGTATTTAATAATGGATGAGAGTAAGTTGACATAGTATCTCATAAACTATATGTACAAATAACAGTATAGATAACTTGCAGATCTCATCTTGGGATTGACTTAAGATATTCATGGCATCTCATTTTTTGTTTTTTCTTTTAATATTTCATACATTTATTCAATTTACTCCACCTTAGCATACACCATTATACTGGTCCTAACTCAGTTAGGCTTTCCATCAACTTCCTCACAAAGGTACAACACACAAGGAAAACTTGCCATGTTGAAGTATGAGAATTTCACATATTGGACCTTTGCCACTATAATAGTTCATCCAAAATAAAGAAACATACATACACACACACAACTGCAAAAGCATTTAAAAATTGACAGTGAAGAATCCTTGGAAATTTTATTATGGCTTCCTAACCTGTCCCCAAAGCTATTGACATCACTAAAGTAACCTTAAAAAAAGCCGCCACCCCAAGGACAGAAGAAGCAGTAACCAGAAAGGAATAGGCATAACCCCAGTGGCAAGCAAGCTTTATGGAAGCCTATCCACTACAAGCCATGTGCAAAAAGTATATGCAAAAGCAACAAAAACATGCACTCAAATCCATCGCCTTTTATTATCTCTCTTTAACTTTCCAGCTTCTATTATTATTTCTTTTCTGATTTAGAGGGTACCAATTACAGCTCTGCAATTCCTTGCAGATCACAGATCATGATCAAACTTAAATTCTAGCTTACATGTGGTTCCTCTGTATATGCATATAAAGTTATTAGTTTCTTGTAACCTTTAAAAACAATAACTTTATTTTATGTCTAATATTGCGAGTGCTAGTTAGATTGTTACTTAGTCTCTGGTATACTTTTATCAAAAGATTCCAATAATGTAGTGTCCTCTACCATCTTTGCATTGGCATATTAATATAGCTTAGGACAATCTCATTGAGAATTTGTAAAGGCATTTTTCTCTTCTGAAACTTGATAAGCTGAGATGGGTTTCACAGGGGAGTTGGTAAGAAGTGTCTTCTCCAGAAACCGTTCTCATGAAAGCAAAGTGAGTCTATGCAGTGCCATATAGTTTCTTTTTCTTTCCTCCTTTTATGCAGAAGCTGCATGTACTATAGAATAAGCATGAAACAGTTATGTTAGCTCAATTTTCTAGTTCCAACATTGTTCTCATTCATTGATCTTGTAGTAGAGTACACGAATAAGCCAGCTTTGAATTAACTCCTGTTAGCAGGTGAGGCGCAATTCCGGGGAAAATAGAAGATGGGTGTCTGTTAGATCATACTTGTGTGGCGACGAATTCAATTCGGTCCTTGCAGAGGAAGACTCAGCTTCAGTTAAGAGCTCTGAAGTCACAGTTACACAGCCGGTACAAGAGAATTTGACTGATAAAGGAGATGCCAATAGTGAAGAAACTGTAGAGAATATAACAGAAAAAAAGGGTAATTCAAACTCCACATTGTTGAACGAGGAAGAAGCAGCTATTCGTATTCAGTCCGCATTTAGAGGCTTTCTGGTTAGCTAACTCAACTCTAATTGCACCAATTTGCATAATCACATCAAATGATATAGCTCCTTCTATGCTAAAAATTGCATGACATGAATGAAAATTGCAAGGCTGACGGAAGAGTGGAGGAAAATGACAATTTATGCAACAATGTCAATTTTCACCCTTCCTCTCTATTTCTTCCATTCCTTAACCGATTAGAACTTTTGATTGCAAAAATGTAAATGGCTAGAATTATAGAATATAATGTCATATTTAATATTCATATGATGCATAGTATTTTTGACCCGTGTGTATAGACATGGTTTATAACAGGAAACATCCATATATCTGACCCCACATAGTGGGAAAAGACTTCAATGTTGTTGAAGGAATATTTCTGGCTCACTAACACCACTTGTATGCTGTACATTTCAGTTAAGGCGTCAAGTGGAAGAAATCAGATCCAATACCGGTAAAGAGGAGCTCAATTTAGTAACACAAAGTCCAGATAGAAAGTCCCTGGCCACATCAGTTGAAGTTCAAACAGGGAATTCCACCGAAGTTTTCTCGGTTGAAGGAGAAAAAATGAGCATTTACCACCGTATTCAACGCAGGACCAGAACTCATGTGACAAGGCAAAAGGTATAATATACAGCAGAAGACAATGCTACTTCATGAACTAACACATGGTTTTGGTTAAAAGGAAATAAAAAAAAAAAAAGTCACTTGAAATATGCTGAAACGAATAAAGACAAGGACAAAGAAACTAGACAGAATTATCATCTAAGACATCTTATCCTTCACTAAAGGGTGATTAATCTTTTATTTAAAGTAAGAGAGTGGTTAAAGGTTACTATGTTAACTTGAGTAACTAGTCTTTTGGCTAATCCACTCCACAGTATAAATTTGTGTACTAAGCCAATGAGCTTGTACTAAATTTGTGTACTGGTCTTTTTGGCTAATCCACTCCACATTAGAGGTTCAATCTTCTGCTAGGCCACTTTATCCCTACTTACTGTTCGTATCTCCAATATAACCAGAAGTCAAATATTTTTTCCAGATAAAATATGTTAATTAGTTGTTATCAGCAGGAAGGTTAGTGGTATTTCATACTTCCAGTTCATTTCTGGCACACTTACATTTCGCCAATTTTCATTTTATCTTTCAAGTTAAAAGTTTGCAAGATTGGTAACAGGGTAGACTGAGGCCTAAATTTTTGTGGTACATCAGAGTTTCAAGGAGAATGAAATTTAAATCTATGACCTCATGCAAACTACCCAAATCATTGACCACAAGCCCAACTCTAGTGGCTTAAGTTGGAACCGTAGCATTGCAAACAGCACATTATAGCATGGTTTAACCCAGAAAAGGACAGGGTAATAATATTATAATTACATAATCAGAAAAAATGGGGTAATGTTATACACGTTGTTGAAGCATTTCTAAGATTTTGAACTCTGAACAAAATGAGACCCCATCAAATTGGCTATAATTCACCATCAACCGAAATTCTGTTAAGCAGCACAGTAACATGACATTTTCAGGAAGAATGGGACGACAGCACAGTGAGTAGCTATATTTCAAAAATGAGGATGCAGAACAGAATGGAGGCAACAACCAGGAGGGAAAGAGCACTAGCTTATGCTTTCTCTCAACAGGTAAACATTTTAAACTAATTTCATTTATAGGAAAAAGGAGTGGAATGAATTCAAAATTCTAATTCTGGTTGCCGCAGCTAAGAATCTGTTCAAAGAAAAGATCAACAAAATACAGTAACATAGAACCAAATATGAGCTGGAGCTGGCTTGAACGGTGGATGGCGACACGCCTCCCGGACGCCTCATCCGTTGAAAGCCATGCTATGCAGCAGTATGATGCTTTTACCAGTAATCACAATTTCACAATCAAGACAAGGTTTTTGGACGCGGCTGTGGAAGAAAAGGAGAGCTGTGGTTCAAATGAAGTGCCTCTTCATTTTGATAACTATTCGGTAAACTCCCGAGATGAGAAAGGTAGCTTCAAACCACCAAAAGCAAGGACCAACTTTAAAGCTAGGAGAACTGTATCAAGGCGAAAGACGGTGCCAAGCTATCTATTCCCTGAAGAGCAGCAGCCAAAGGTTATGATTGTGGATTCTTTAGCATGATTCATGATTCATAGTTCATGATTTTCCTTTCTCATTGACTTTTAAATAGATACAATCATAATGAAAGCTATTAACATTGCATGAACATGTTTCTTGTAATTCCATCACTGCCATAGTCTAAACACAATTTTTGTGCTCCCACAGGCATGCAAGAGAGATGGCTCCAACAATGCAAGCAAGGATATTAAGCAAAAAGCAAAAGCAAGTAGCAAAGAGGATAGAAATGAAGTTTAGCATCCCAAAAGCTTTCTAATGAGTGACTTCTAACATTAATCTGCCAAATAAAGTCAAACTTATGTGTCTAGTGTTAAAATGTGGTCTAAGTTCTACATAAATGGTTGGATTCTCTTGTAGATTCTTGATTCTGTCATCTGTTGTGTGACAATGACTCTTCAGTATAGTATCAAGTGCATGGAAAGAGATGATTGTTCCAATTGTTTTCTTTTAACAGCTGTATCCACTATTAAACAGTAAAAACAATATTATCACAATTGGTTTGCATATTGGTAGGACACAAATAGTTTTTAACCAAGAAATAAGAATGCAGAATATTTAAATACAACTTTGCATTCAATATCATACAAAGCAGAACATGCAATCTATGATAACTTCTCCATGGAGGTATAATACCAATACCATAAAGTATCCTATGATTTTACAGGACTCAAATAAAAAGTTAATTATTTAACACACACATATGTAGATATATTGTGTACAAAATAATATAATTTCTCCATGAAGGAAGGTATAATGCCATTACCATCAAGTATCCTATGATTTTACATGACTCCAATAAAAACTGTGTGTATGAATGAAAGGTTTTGTCCCCAAAATTTTTCTCCTTCCTCAAAATTTTCTCTTCTTGTGGATTGCATAACTTAAGCAAATCGTGTCAGGCTTACCTACCGAGTTATGTCTTGGCTAAGATATTTATAACTGAAATTCAGGAAAATCATAATTATGGGCTAAGCATCCCACCTAACATTTTGAGCGTGCAATCTCTAATTAGTACCAACCAAACAGTTCCTTACTACTCAATCCATTGTTGTGGGAAGCTTTTTTATCTTTTTCCTTGTCAAAATTGTTATAGGAGAGGAAATCCATTTACTTCGAGGATTTTTTTGGGTGAGTCGAACGGGACCTAAGACCAATTACTTCAAGGATTTAAATCTTACACAGTTACTCTAATCAATAACTTTTTAGACCAAAAGAAAAATCAATTTTTAATAATAATTTAATTTAATTAATTTGATACTTGATAGTTAAATTATACAGTATTATATTAATGATTAAATATGTTGAACAAAGTTTCTTTTCGTTAATCTTTTAACCAAAGAATAAAAAAGAAGAAATGTTCTCCATCTTTATTTTCTTGTCATCTTTTACCCTCTGATTCTTTTCCTCTCTATTTTTTCTTCTTGTGTCAAGCAAATGTTAGGGTTAAATTACAAATATACAGAACAAAATATAAAAAAAGCTGCATAAAAATTTATTTCCGCTATCACGTCCTAATTTTAGAGAACAAAAAACTTACTATTTAACCAAAAGAGTAAAAGGAATTAAAAAATCCATGAATTTCATTCTCATCCCAAGTAATTTCAAACTATCAATTTTACTATTTAACCAAGTGTCAAAAGTTCAATTCTCACATTGAAAATAGAACAGCTTTGAACCCATGTCCAGCATTTACCCCTTAAATATTGTTTATAGTATACAAATGAATTAGTCATTGTGTTTGATAATAAATATGCTGAGAAACAAAAAAAAAATCTATCAATCAAGGGAAACTATCGTCATCTTCCTTCTCCCTTCCATTCTCCCATGCCAGTAATCCCAACGTGGTTACATCATTTCTAAGGTGTTTGGAAACAATTAACTTGATTGAATTGAATTGAGTTAAATTTCATCAGGAATTGAATTCAATTCTTATATTTGGAATGAGTTAGTAAAGTAATGAATTGATTTGTTTATTTTTACCATTTTATTCTTCAATAGTTGAACATTTCTTTTGCCCTTAATTTAGAGAGAGAGCCTCTTCTCTCTCTTTTTCTTTTTCTTCAACGAACCAAGACACCCCAACGCAAGAAGAAGAAGGAGGCGCAGCACTCACAGTCACCACTGATACTGTTCGCACCTTGCTTGCCAACTTTTCTTTGCTGTTCTTGTTCATTTTTATTTTATTATTTTTCTTGTGATTAAGCAATTAAAAAACATGGCTTAGTTGCTTGATCTTGGAAAGCACCAAGCAAGTAGAGCACGGCTACAATCTATTGAGAAGAGATGGGGCTAACCTGGAGAGTACAAAGGGAAGAAAAATCTAAGGTTATTTTGAGTAGAACAATTTCTAAGTTCTATTCCATTGGTAAATTAGACCCCATTTGGTTTGATTTAGTTTTGCATCTTTTAAAGGAATTGAATTCTTGTTGGATTTCAATTCTATCTCAATAAATAATTTTAAATCAAAGAATTAAAGTCCAATTCTTTAATGAATTCAATTCTATGCCTTTCCAAACCTCTATTTGTTAAACTCTGCAAGCATTCCCATGTATGTACCATCTAAATTGCCTCTTTCATTGGGCAAATACAATCTAAATAGCTTTATCAATATTTCAACAATCAACAAAGCCTACCACCAAAACACACATGCCATCCCACATAAAAATAAGGAAAAAAAAAATAACAGAAGAAAACTACCAGGCACTAGCTCTGCTCCATCAAGGATGAGAAACTGAACCCTTTCCCTCCCTCCAATCCAATGCTCCATTTCCCATTTTTTCTCAAAACCCAACTCTTTTCACCCTTTTTCATTTCCGAGCAACAAGACCAAAGGCAATTAATTAATTGATTTAATTACAGATCCAATGACCCCGGAGACCAAACTCAGGTTAGGTACGAAGGAAGAGTGATTTTGACTTTTCACTTCACCTTCAAGTGTTTTGAGTCTTCACAAAGTTTCCTTGTTCCCCTGCACTACTCATACTCTGTTTTCTTCCTTCCCCTGCTTTTTATCTCTCTGTTCTACCTGTCATCAAACAAAAATTTCCAATTTTTTTCCACTACCCATAAATCAAAATGGCACCTTTCTTCATTCTTCTTCTACTATGCTCTACGTTAACTCATGGGCACGCTCAATTTCAACCCCAAAACCAATTTTTTATATCCCTTTGGGTGACCCAAAACGGCCTCGATTTCGTGAAGGACTTGTTGGTGAAGAAGGCGGTTTCATCGATAGAGTCACTTCGACTGCGAGATATTGAGAAGAGTGCGAGAATCCCAGTTGTGGGTAATGTTTACATGGCTCTCTCCAACATCACAATTTACGAAATTAAGGTTCCTTCATCGAATGTTAAGCCTGGGGAAACAGGAGTTTCGATTTTGGCTTCTAAGGTTACTTGTAATTTGAGCATGGATTGGTATTACTCTTACAGCACGTGGTTTGTTCCTGTTCAGATTTCTGATAGAGGGAGTGCTGAAGTTCAGGTATGGAATTGATCCTTTGTTTTTGTTTCTGATAATGGTGATTTGAATTGTTAGAACCTTTTTTTTTTTTTAATGTAATCATTGTTAAGTAGTAATTTTGTGTTGTTTGTAGAAGCATGCTCCTTTTTTTTTTTTCATATATATATATATGGAGGAGGGTTGGTTTGTTTGGTTAACTTGTTCCTGTGTTGAAATAGGAAGAGGTCTTCTTGCAAATTTGGATGTTTTATAGCTATTTTTTGTTGAGGATGCTTTGTGATATGAAGGAAGCTGTGTCATTTTCTGTTGTGGGATATGGTATTTGCAAATGGCCCAGTGACAACTTTTTGATGATAAATTGTACTGTGGCACTCAGTTTGGAATTTATATCTAGTGTTCTTATTTTACTTATTTTTCCGTGAGTTATGTTATTTGAACATAAGTTGCATGGTACACCATGCCAACCCACATTCTATGTATTATTAGAGGAGATGTGGACCTTACTTGAGTGAGGTTCATACCTCATCTTGTTTGTTAGCATGGTATCCTATCTACCATTGTGAGTCAGCATGGTATCCCATGTAATTTTTATACAAATAACAATTTTCTTTTTATATAGGTTAAGTTTCGTGTGTGCTAAAGTTTCTTGTTACTGCTATGTCTGTTTCTATCTGTTTATCTTCCTCACTTCCATAATGGAAAAGGAATTTAATAAGTGCTGCTGGTGGTGGAAAGGTTGAAGGGATGGAAGTAGCACTTACATTGGGTTTGGAGAACCAGGAAGGATCTTTGAAGCTGAAACTTAAGGACTGTGTGTCTCACGTTAAAGATATTTCAATAAAATTGGATGGAGGTGCATCTTGGCTTTATCAAGGGTATGTCAATATCCATATTTGATTCAAGCTCATAAAGTATCATAGGGTTCATATCTCCCGGATCCTTGTTGGTTGTTTATCTTCTTTGCTTCATAGAACTTGTGTTGGCAGCCAATAGTCTTTCTTTCTTTTAAGTATAGATGGCTCCACTTTCCTTTGTAATGGTATATTCTTAATGTCTTATGCATATCTTAATGTTAACATTATTAGTTCACCAGAACAAGTCGACAAGCTCCAATGCAAACACTTTGTTCAAAGGCTATATTTTAATAGTGCACCCTCTTCTAGTTTGCAGCAATTTCAAGCAGTCCAGGTGGCCAAAGGCAACTATAGGGATAGACTAATATAGTGAACTTCATGGCCAAATGGCTAGTTTATAGTGTATTTGACTGTTTGGTACTCTCAATCATTTATGCCACAATCTAAGCATATTTAACTAAAATAGGGCTTGGCCTAACCATGTGGCTGAAAATGGCTTGCCTAACTTATCTTGTAGTTGGCTATTTGGTACTTATACATGTGACCGTACAGCCATACTCTATCAATATGGCACTTGCAGTATCACATGAATTCCAGTACAAAAGGATCTAGAGTAATTTCATTAGCTGGCATGTTTATCTTAATCAGGAATTGTATTTCATCCTATCCGGCTGAATCTTTTGCTGTTTTCTTCGGTGTCTCCGTCAAAATATAATTTTCTAGAGCATACATGAACACAGAATTTGAGAGTTGTCATAGCAACAATTTCAAATATGTTCTCTTGAAAGCACAGTCGCCTTGTAACTCAATATCTACAAAGTGATCACTTTTTTGGCCCTAGATAGTAGATACGTTATCCCTACCGTCACCACCAAGATTATTATTTCCCACACAATTTCCAACTCTTGCCAGCTAGCGTGATTCATCCTGCTTTAATACAGTATTATTTAAAATTGTACAAAGCACTTCATAGGATGTATTTTTTAGTACTAAATGATATTTGGAGTCTTTCGGCATGTTGGAATTTTTTGTCATCATATATTCACATATATCCTTATCAGTTTTATTTGTTAAAAGATAGTTTATGGTTGTAACTTTTACTTCTGCTTCATATCTAGCAGGATAGTTGATGCTTTTGAAGAGCAAATTGGGTCAGCAGTAGAAAAAGCTATCACCAAGAAACTTAAAGAAGGGATTTCAAAACTAGACCTGTATTTGGAAAGTCTTCCAAAGGAGGTGCCAGTTGACGATCATGCTTCTTTGAATGTAACTTTTGTTAATGATGTTTTATTAAGTGATTCATCTGTTGGATTTGAAACTAATGGGTTATTTATAGAAAGAAGTGTTTCCTACGCTATTCCAACCTTCTATCACAAGAAGTTAGAACTTCCGGTTTCCTGCACAAATTCATCAAAAATGCTAGGAATCACTTTGGATGAGGCGGTCTTTAGCTCTGCATCAGCATTGTATTATGATGTAAGTTTTGATGTTTGGTCCTCATCTTTAAGCATAGATTTGTTAAAATATTCTTTTGTATCTTTGGTTTGGTGTCAAATGAGAAATTGCTTTCTGAGTTCAGGCAAAATTTATGCACTGGATAGTGGACAAGGTACCAGATCAATCTCTATTGAACACTGCAGGATGGAGATTTATTGTTCCCCAACTGTACAAGAAATACCCAAATCATGACATGAACTTGAATATTTCTTTATCTTCACCTCCAGTTGTCGAGATTTTAAATCAGAAAGGGGGTGCCACCGTATTCGCAGACTTAACAATTGATGTTTTGGAAGAACATGAAGTAATACCAGTGGCATGCATCTCATTGGTAGGATCACTCATATTAAAATCAACTATCTTTATTGTTACAATTTATTATATGTTTGTAGTTTGTACGATTTATCACTATCCTGAATAATACTCGGGTGTTACTATGATTGACATTATTTTTATTATGATGAATTCTATCCCTCTGTTGATACAGTCATTAAACCTTCTATTTCACTGGATTGGCCGGCCTGTCCACAGTCGTAGTAGGCAGCAGGATGATTTTGTGACAGAGACTATTTGTGTTTGCCGCATGTCATTTCCAGTTTCAGACTTTTATTGGTTATAGATATTGCTATCAATGGTGGCATCAACTATAATAATTACTTGGATAAAAATAGACCGCATCTTGTTTTCAAGAAAAGGTCAAGAGTCTCTGTATTAGGATTTAGGGTTTAGGGTTTGTGGACTTTTGGTGATGTAGGACATTCTTAGCATCAAGAAAAGGCCAAGAGTTCCAATCATTTTGGTAGTTTAGTTTTGATTTTGGAGTTGATTGTTATTCTGAGACTTACTAAATCTTAATTATCTGGTTTGTTTGTCTTAGTAAGTATTGCTTTGTTTAATTTTATACTTTTTGTCCATTTTGTATATCTTATCTAGATACCATGCATATCTTTTTCACCAGCAGTGTGGTAGAGGGCACATGATTGAAGTATAGTCAGCTTAGAAAATTCAAGCTAAGATAGGGTGGTATAATGTGTGAGAATATTAGGATTCTTATGATGTTAGTAGTCTCACTGGGCCAGGCTTGTACGTGTTGTAGTTCTAATTGGTACAAATAGGTGTTTGGGGTTGGCATCACATACACATAACACAGTGCCATCAGAATATCACTTATTCAGAATCTAACTTGATATTAGAGCAGTACCACCCTCCCTACTCATCTCTATACATCTTGGCAAAAGAGCATCAACAACAACTAAGGTTTGTCCCCGCTAGGTAGGGTTGGCTACTTGGATCAGAGTTGCCCTCGCTTGGCACCTTGCAATCGTTCTCACTTGTTTGTGGCTGTCCTATTGGTCCTTTAGTCCAGTGAGTGATATCGTTATATGTTATCATGTTCGAACAGGTGATTCGAGCTTCGGGTTCTGTCAGCATCAATGGAAACAACCTTGTAGGTGCTGTGAAATTGGATGACTTTGCAATGTCATTGAAATGGAGCAACATTGGCAATCTGCGGATGTACCTTATCCAGGTGCCTTTGTGTTTCGTATGCCGCATTTAGTGAATATACATTGAATATGTCTTTTGTTGATTAAAGGTGTGTTATCCTTTCCTACTGCAGCCAGTTGCGTGGACTCTTATTGAAACTGTCTTCTTGCCATATGCAAATGCACATCTCAGTAAAGGGTTGCCCTTACCCATCATTCATGGTTTCACCTTACAGAATGCAGAGATAATGTTGTCAACTTCAAGAGTCACAGTTTGTAGCGATGTGTCATTTGCTGAATCAAACAAGCTTTTCTTCAAATTCATTGAGTAGATAAAGTGTTTTATTGATCCACTGTAAATATCTCAATTTAATCTAGGTTGTATATTTGCTTGTACAATTTTCTTTTATTTGTTAGGTAATGGTGCAACTGTCACCCATATTGTACAAAACACAGACTTCTATGCAAGTACTTACACCATGTTTTCTCATGTACATGAAGGTTTTATTCATGAAAATTGTATCTGCATCAGTGATTGATGTAAAGGGACTAATGTGTTAAAATCCCAAATTTTTTTAGCGATCAATGTATATCTTTTTGGCTATTTTACAAGATTTTGTTAGAAGATTATGGATAGATGTTTTTGTTTGATATATGTTGGACGAATATTAGTGTGTTTATTTAAGATGTATTTTAGCATGTGCATAGTATCAAAGCAGTCACCAAGCAAAGTTTCCAAAGAAAAAGAAATTTTCCAAAGACTACATGTAATTAAAGGAACTGTTAAAAAGGAAGAAATCACCGTTGGAATTGCAATTTGCGATGCTCAGAACTTTTAGATTCAAGCATGTAACACACTACCAAGTGAACAATAAATTGCTTTAGCTTCACTTTCAGCCAATATCTTCACTGCCCAAAACTCAGTTAGATTATCTGCATGCTTGCTCAAATTCAGCACTTGATTCAAATTGATATTGATGAGCTCTCTGGTGCTTCATCATGATTCAACTGCCCAACCTCTTTGGAGGGAAATGGTTGATCTAGAATTTCAGGCTCTGAAGGTAGAAGTGAACAAAGTAATTCAGATGATGAGTTCCACTTTATAGTAAGATCAGGCTTGTGATGAGTATGAATACCCTTGCAGAGTATATCCACAATCTCCCCATCTATAGTTCTCTTAACTTCTTTCTTCCCAGGGCACTTTGTGTGTGTGTATCTGTAGTAACTTCTCTGAGTTCCACTACTTTTCAACAGTTTCTCTTCATATTTTCTCCAGTTATATCCATCATGCACCACCCTCCTTCTCAGCAATGGTATTTGTTGGTGGCTATAGTCATCATCTCCTCTTTCTACTCCATGTTCAGCACCAATTTCCACTGTTACATGATCTTGCATTCTTAGAGTCCCAACCTGTGATTGAGATTCCAATTTGGAACGAAGAATCATGAGCGAGTAGCATATGATTGCTGCGACGATAGAGAGAAATAAGTTCACTTTCATGAGTTGAACAGTTAGGCATCCAAGGAAGAAGTTGAGGAGATCAGCTTCAAAACCAAGGTCGATCTGCCTTGACAGAGACAAAGACATCAAAGCAAAAGATGCACTTGAAATCATGCTTAACATGTCTGGTTTCCCATTCCCAGCTTTATCACAGAAAAATGAGTACAAAGATGTGAGCAACAAAACAAGAACCACCACCTGAGCTTTCAGCAAGAAACTCCTGGAAAGCTTCCATTTCTTCACGAACAACATCGTGCTGCTGATACTGCCGCTTACCACAGTGTAAACCATTATCTTCAACAAGTTCCACTCTCCAAATAGATGTTTGAAAGAGGAACTCATAGCATAAGAGAGGAGTCCAATGACACTTGATATGAATCCCACAACTCTCCATAGCCTTTTCTGGTTTATCGAATTGGAATCCCTGGTGGGCATAGTACTTATTTTACAAAGGTTTAGCCTTTCAATTGTGAAATTTAGAGAAAGGTTTGAAATGGAATTGGTCTTTGATGATGGTTGTGGATTACTTGAACTATACTTAGTTTGCCTATTTAGTCTGCCTCATTGCAATTAGCAATGGACAAATTGGTAGACATTTTCAATTTCTGACATAAAATTGTTGGAGTTTATTAGTTATTTGTTGAAATTTTATTTTTAATTTTTAGAAGATAATCCTGTTCAAGTAATGAGACAATTAAATGTGAGTGACTCACCTAAATAAAATTGGAGAGCTATAGTGCTGTAGGTTGTAGTGGACTAGTCTTTTTACCAATAGACCAACTCAAATGGTATGGCAATGCCTTTACAAGAGGTGCACGTGCGATAATGGTGTAGGATCACGAGTTTGATCCTTGGAGTCAGAGACTCCAGTCCCCCCCTCCCTTCTCTCCAACCGGACCAAAAAAAAAAAAAAGAAATTTATTTTTTATAACAGATTCAAATCTACAAGCAGCAAAAGTTTTTTTTTTTCTTTTCCTTGGATATTAATAGGGCGATTGAATATTTGATTTTCTATTTTTTAATAAATTATATTAATGAAACACGTGGCACATTCTTATGTATTAATAACTAAAAAGTATCAACACCCTTAAATTTTATAAGAGTATCAAAGAAATCCCATAATAACTACATATATTACAATAAAAACTATGTCAATCACAGGTCTCTTTTTGTTGGTGTCAACCATATATCTCTACCAAAAAGAAAAAGAACCACCACACTACAAGAAGTATCAAAGCAGTGACTAAGCAAAGTTTCCAAAGGAAAAAGAAAATTTCCAAAGACTAAATATAACTACAGGAACCGTTAAAAAGGAAGAAATCACCGTTGGAATTGCAATTTGCTACTTTTGATTCAAGCATGTAACACACTACCAAGTGAACAATAAGTTGCTTTAGCTTCACTTTCAGCCAATATCTTCACGACCCAAAACTCAGTTAGATTATCTGCATCCTTGCTCAAATTCAGCCCTTGATTCAAATTGATATTGATGAGCACTCTGGTGCTTCATCATCATTCAACTGTCCACACTCTTTGGAGGCAAATGGTTGATCTAGAATTTCAGGCACTGAAGGTAGAAGTGAAGAAAGTAATTCAGATGATGAGTTCCACTTTATAGCAAGTCGCTTGCCATGAGTATGAGTACCCTTGTAGAGTATATCCACAATCTCCCCATCCATAGTTCTCTCAACTTCTTTCTTCCCAGGGCACTTTGTGTATGTGCATCTGTAGTAACTTCTCTGAGCTCCACTACTTTTCAACAGTTTCTCTTCATATTTTCTCCAGTTGTATCCATCATCCACCACCCTCCTTCTCAGCAATGGTATTTGTTGGTGGCTATTGTCATCATCTCTTTCTACTCCATGTTCAGCACCAATTTCCACTGTTACATGATCTTGCATTCTTAGAGTCCCAACCTGTGATTGAGATTCCAGTTTGGAACGAAGAATCATGAGCGAGTAGCATATGATTGCTGCGACGATAGAGAGAAATAAGTTCACTTTCATGAGCTGAACAGTTAGGCATCCAAGGAAGAAGTTGAGGAGATCAGCTTCAAAACCAAGGTCGATCTGCCTTGACAGAGACAAAGACATCAAAGCAAAAGATGCACTTGAAATCATGCTTAACATGTCTGGTTTCCCGTTCCCAGCTTTATCAGAGAAAAATGAGTAGAAAGATGTGAGCAACAAAACAAGAACCCCGACCTGAGCTTTCAGCAAGAAACTCCTGGAAAGCTTCCATTTCTTCACGAACAACATCGTGCTGCTGATACTGCAGCTTACCACAGTGTAAACCATTATCTTCAACAAGTTCCACTCTCCAAATAGATGTTTGAAAGAGGAACTCGTAGCATAAGAGAGGAGTCCAATAACACTTGATATGAATCCCACAACTCTCCATAGCCTTTTCTGGTTTAGCCAATTGGAATTCCTGATGGGCATAGTACTTATTTTACAAAGGTTTAGCCTTTCAATTGTGAAATTTAGAGAAAGGTTTGAAATGGAATGAAGTCCTTGATGATAGGTTTAGTCTTTCAATCGTGAAGTTTAGAGAAAGGTTTGAAATGGAGTGTGAAGTCTTTGATGATAGTGATGGATTACTTGACGTGTACTGCGGTTGCCTATTTCATTAAATGCAATTGACAAATTGGTTGACATTTTCAATTTCTGAGAACTAAAATTGTTGGACTTTATTAGTTATTTGCTGAAATTTTTATTTTTAACTGTCATAAGTCAATCATATTCAAGTACCGAGACAATTAAATGTGAATGATTCACCTAAATGAAATTCAAGAGCTATAGTGCTGTAGGTTGTAGGGGACTAGTATCCTTACCAATAGATCAAATTACAGTCGCCTATTATTTTTGGAGTTGTATCTATCAAAAATAGTTTTCTAAGAAATTTATTTTTTATAATAGATTCAAATCTACATGCAGCAAAAGATTTTTTCTTTCCATTGTCCTAAATGGGAAATTGAAAGGACAATAATAATAATGAAAAAAAAGAAAGGAATACTTTTGTAATTAAATAATGTAGATTTTCCTTGGATATTTATAGGACACATGTACCTTTTTATTTTCAATGATTGTAATTAAATCCTTGATTTTCTATATCTATTACATATAAAGGGGATTGGAAAAAATGACTACTTTTTTGGTGCACAACTTTTTTCTCCCCCAATTTTATCTCTATAAGATGCTTCTCTTTTTATCTCATTGGTTCACTCTTGATGTGTTTTTAGTAACTTCCTAATCCGCCATAGTTACATGCCAAGAGACAAGTGGCAGTTGTGTTTTATATTATTGATTTATTTGGCTCTAAAAAATTGCCATGTGTATTATGCATATCAAAATATAAATATAGATTTATATTATTAAACTAATACTAAAAAAATTAAAAATGTAGCTTGATGGGCACAATAGTGCTCAACAAGCCCTTAGTTTTAATAAATTGAGTTAGTGAAATGTGTGGCATATTTTTATATATAAATAATTAAAAGGTACCAATCCTATTAAATTTTATAAGAATATTAAAGAAATCGAATAATAACTATGGATATTAATCATATATCTAAAAATGTTTTTTATTTCTTAAATTGAAAAAATAAAAAGGGCCTTTCAAAGATCAAAACGACTGTTTCGCGGGTTAACCTTATCCACTGCCACCATCAAACCCCCCCCCCCCCCCCCTTTTTTTCCTCTCTCCCCCTCTTTCTCCTCACTCCTGTGTCCCCCATATGCTTCAGACACAAGAAGTGTTTCTAAAACCCATTTTAAACCCTCTTCTCTCCCTCTTCCATTGTAATGATGCAAATTTCTTTGAGCAATTCAGCCTTCAATGCCCCTCAAATCTTCCCATTCCACCAACCCATTTTCTCCCACAAGCCACCGACCCACCAGGTTTCCGTTCAAACCCGTGTCAACCTCGTCAGTGCCCTCAAAGGGTCGTCAGGGTACTTATCAGAAATAAGCAAAGCCATCGATCACGAAGAAGAGTACCGGATAGCCCGGTCGCAGGTCAACCGGAAAGGTGTGGACTTGGAAGGTTATTCCATTGAGGGTCTCTCAATTGGAGGGCAAGAGACATGCATCATAATCCCAGAGTTCAAGTGCGCCTTTGATATTGGGAGGTGCCCAACAAGGGCTATTCATCAGAACTTTGTTTTCATCACTCATGCTCATCTTGATCACATTGTAAGCTTAAAAAAGGACCCCCCCCCCTTTTTAATGTCATTTTGATATCATTCACTGTTAGTGAAGGTTTTATTTGAGCTATAGCATTTTAATGAAGGGCTTAGAGGGGCTTTTGGATGAGATTATTTGGGTGAAAATCGCTTTTTTCCTTCACCCAAAAAATCACTTTTGGTACATTTGGATAATTTGTAAAAAATAATTTCAATATTTTGAAAAAAAAATCAGTTTTTATTTTGATGGTGGTACAAGTTAAAAGGTAGTTTATAAAAAAAAAAAAAAATCAGTTTTTGCTTTTCAACCTTTTCAACTATATATAAAATTTTAAGTTTTATAATTGCTTTTTTTAACATAGGAAACAAACTCACTCTTAAATTTTATGTTTTAATAACTAGTGGTGTTTTCTTTTTGTTTTGCTTTTGGCTTTGTAGAGGGGGAAAGGTGAATTCCACAATGGCCATGTTGTCTAATAGATTGAAGTGTTGGCTTTGCTGATAGAAAACCAAATCTACAATAGCAATCCAGCCTTGTCCCACTAGGTGGAGTTGGGTATATGGATAATTAAAATTGGAGTTTTTTAGCTGAAACCTTGATATTTCTTCTAGAACACATGGTGCAAGCTTTTAAAGCTTTAATTTTGCATATCATACTTTCCTTGATAGAAAAGCCAAATTCAAAACAATAACCAAGCCTTGTCTCATTACATGGAGCTGGCTATAAAGCCACAGATCTTCTAGAAAAGCCTAATTCGCAGCAACAACCAAGCATTATCCCACTAGGTGAAGTTAGCTATATGTATCGGGCATCATAATATCTTTTGGTAGCCACGAATGAGAAAAGCCAAATTCACAATTGGTTATCATTGGAGTTTGTTAGCTGAAACCTTACGATTTCTTCTAGAACATGGGTGTAAGCTTTTAAATTTTAAATTTTGTTGTTTATGTGTTTTTGCATCCTAATTATTTGGTTAAGTTTTATGCCTTCTCTGTCTTTTATACATTGTATGTTGAGTGTAAATTTAGCATCAACTCATTAAGATTTTGAATGATTTAGGGAGGGCTGCCAATGTATATAGCTAGCCGTGGATTATACAATTTGAAGCCTGCTACTGTGTTTGTGCCACCTTACATCAAAGAGGATGTTGAGAAGCTGCTTGATATTCATAGGACAATGGGCCAAGTTGAATTGAATGTTGAATTGGTTGCTTTGGATGTGGGTATGTTTCATTTGTCTTTGATTAATGATCAGGGATTATCTTCACGGAACTGATAGTGAGGTTTGATTTTAGGGGAGACATATGAGTTGCGGAATAACCTTGTTGTCCGACCATTCAGAACACAACATGTTATACCCAGCCAGGTACCTTTTACTCAGTCATTCTGTCTTGTAACTGGAGGAAAAAGTATGAGTATCGTATTATAGCTTACCTCACTTCATGCAAAAGCTTTTGAATGAAGAACTTGGCCCAAAAATAATCAGGTTTCTGCTTTGCATATGGTCTTCCGATGCTTGATAATTTTAGTCTGATATTTTCCTAGTAAATTCCATCCTTTTTGTTTTGCCTGAACAATTCACAAACTTAATTTTATCTGTGTGTGCTGGTATACTTGTCTTGTCCTCTGTACATCTCTTTTGTAAATTGTAATATATATTTTGATTTGATAACATTAACATTTGAATCATGAATCTTTTTCTCTCAGAGAGGGATAGAATGAATGAGCTCCTAGTGCCTGATTTTCTTTTCCCATGGCATTATGGCAATAATCTCAATTTATGTGATGCTAATAGTTGGAACTGTGCTAGAATCCTTTTAGGCCTCTCAGAATAAGAAAAATGCTAACCTGATAGAATTATGCAGGGTTATGTAGTCTACTCAATCAGGAAAAAGCTAAAGAAACAATACATTCATCTGAAAGGGAAACAAATTGAAAAATTAAAGAAGTCTGGTGTTGAGGTTTGTAATATCTGCTAAGTAAATCTGATTTGTAACTTCTTTGATCTTTACTTTTAATGAACACTGCTTTCTAGATTACAGACATTATATTATCTCCTGAGGTGGCCTTTACGGGTGATACAACATCAGATTTTATGCTTGACCCACGAAATGCTGATGCATTGAGAGCAAAAATTCTCATAACTGAGGTATTGCATGATCTTTTAATGAAATGAATATAATTATTTTATCTAGAATTTCAGCTAAATTTGAAAATTCACTGCTTGATCTGCTGGAATGCTACAGCTATATTCTTTGTAGTGTCCTCTGATTTCTTATTTAATCTTTATTCTTTATAATTATCTCAATTTTGATATTTGGCTTTGATTGTTTTTATTGTTGAAACATTTTTCACAGGCAACTTTCCTAGATGAGTCCTTCAGTATAGAGCATGCTCGACAACATGGTCATACACATATATTTGAGGTAATGGCACAACTTTCATTCTCTTATGGTTTCTTTATAGGTAGCTTGACAAAGTCAAGGTGCACAAATATGAACTTTCGCAGCTTGCCCTTCTTTTTTTATTTTGCTATCTTGTATGACTCATATATCTATTGTTAATTATAGCCATACCATAGACATCAATAGCTTTTTTTGTGGCTAAGTTCAGTTCCTTACTTTTTATTGAATAATTCAAACAAGTGCATAGCTGATTTGATATGCTGGATTTTTTACTTGATCTCAAGCCATGGAACCTCTATCTGCTCTGACAAATTTGCACTGCTTGTTCCTTTGACTGATTGTTTCTCAAAATCAAAATCATGTCTCTATTGAGTATTAATTTGAGGAGATTGCTGATTTGAAGTAAACTTGTTTTAACAATGTAGATCATGGAAAATGCTCAGTGGATTCGCAACAAAGCAGTTCTGTTGACTCATTTTTCATCAAGATATAGTATAGAGGTAATGTTACAGTTTTCCATTTTTTTTTTTTTTTAAGTTTTTCTATGGACTGGCACGGGTACAAACAAGGTGCAAAACTCCCAAGATTTAGTTGTACCACCTCATTAAAAAAGAGTGGCCCAATACACAAATCTCTTCTGGCTAATGATGTCTGGAAAGGGTAGATGTATATAGCTTTATCTCCGTAAAGGAAGAGACTGTCTAACATCTGAGCTTGTGAGGTCACAAGCAGCAACCTTATCGTTGCGTCAAGGCTTACCCTCTTTGTAAATACACATTTTATATTCATGTCAAGAGACTTCAGCATCTCTAGAATGTCAGTGAATAAAATAAAACAGGCATTTCTTTTTTCCATCTTCAGGAGATTCGTCAAGCTGCATCAAAATTGCAGTCCAGGGTATCCGGTAAAGTGGTTCCTCTCACTGAAGGTTTTAAATCAATGTACTCGTAAGTCAAAGTCTGCTTCCAATCCTGATCATTATCAGTATATCAATGAGTAAAGGGCGAGAGTGAAAAAAGGTTTCATCATTAGCTGTATTTTTCTGTTTCATAGTTTCTTGTAAATTAGAGTGGTTTGTTTTATTTTTTTTCCCCTGTCTTTTGGTTTTTATTCATGTGATTTAGTATTTATTCCCATGAAATCCAGTAGCATGTCTGAGTAGTCAGTGTCCTCCATAATTTACCACTGGTGCAAAACTAAATGCTTGTTTGGTTTGCATTTTCATTTTGTGTTTTTAGTTTTTAGTATTTTGTGAAAGAAATAGTAAAAACGAAAAATGAAAACAATAAACATGATTTTACCATTTTTGCTGTTCATTTTTTGCATAAAATCCTAAAAACAGAAAATATAAAATAAAAATAGGAAATTAAAACAGAAACCAAACAGATGCTAAAGATGCTATATGGCCCAATGCAAGCGGGATTTAGGTATAGATTGTTGGTTCATACATGCAAATGGTTTTTGGTCCAATCAGTTGTCATAGATCTGTTTTGTAATATCTAATATTGACTTTATGATTGTTCTCTATGCATCTGGTTGTTTTTCATGAAAATGTTCCAAGTTATTTTTCTTTCTTATTCTAAATTCTTTGCTGACATCAAAACACGATTGAGAAATTCTCATATGTGTTGAGAGTAAAGCATTTTACATAACTCTTTCATTCTTCCATGATTCGTGATGGATACAGAAAATTTAGGTGATGCGTAAAAATAATACACAAACATAACAAATTATTTTCTATATTTTTTATCCTAGAAAAAGGGCAAACATAACAAAATATTGGAGGTAAAATATGTACATATTTATATGCTCTTATAAAAATGATCAAACTCTCAACATTTTGTACATAGATCCGCCACCTTTTGGCACCATTTAGCTTTACCATATTGTTTTGTATGGTAGTATTTGTTTACTGTCTTTAAGACAAAGATATAGAGACATCAAAGATACAAATCTATTTGGTAGTAGAGACAGAAATAGGGGATAAAAGAATTTTCTGTCTCGAAGATAGAAAATTACAAAATTTTTGTATCTCCAAAATTTGAGAACAATGGGGACAGGATATAGAGATAGAAATTTAATTTTTTTTCTTCTAATAATACCTTTATACATATTATTTATATCTTCATCTCCATTGTTCTTGTATTTTTGTCTCAAAAACAGTAAACAAACTCTACCTAAAAGCTTTTGATCATTCAAGCCTATTTTTGCTGTATCAGCAAATAGCATCATAAGCAAGTTTGGCGGAGTTGCTTCCCAAATCTTGATTGTTTCACAGTTCCTCGCTACATTCCTAGCGAGCGAACGAGGACAAGAATTCCCCATGGAAAGTACAAATGTGTTAAATGAGAAGTAAAATATATAATAAAGAAATTAATCAAAAAATAAATAAATAATAAAGAAATATGTACAAATTATACATGCATGTATTTTGCGGAGTGTACAACAATCAAAACGTGCAAAATGATGAGAAATTGAAATGCTTGTGTTAATATATGTGCACGCCTTCATTGACGCGGGTAAAGAACCAAAGATGAAAATAACACTGCTACATCACTTATATGGTTCGGAAATTTTTGGTACTGAAAAGCACTTCTATTATAAAAAAATTAGTTTCTTTTTGCTTATCAATGTGCAATTGCGTTTATTCACAAGTAAAACAAATAGACAATTAATGGTTAGCTATGTATTTCAACTAACAATGAAACTTAACACAATTGATAGTTAGTTGAGCTTTTTAAGCATCTGGACGTTTGATTTCTAATTATGTGTATAGAAATAGTTTCATCGTCAGAGATAAAATTCATGTCTGTGAACTTTATGATGCGAGAAGATTAGTCTTTTCGACATTCGATACTCTACATTCAATCAAAATGCTATATTTCAATTTGTCAATATAAAAACACAACAATAATAATAATTTAATTGTGCTATGCTTTATAATATCATCGCTTCATTTACAGTACAATTATTTCATTTTTTATAGGAAAAAGTCAAAGAAATTATTTATTTTAATTTTTTTATTGAAATATTTTAAAAATATATTATTAAATTCTAAGCATAAGCTTATATAGATAGCTTATTAAAATTATTTTTTTAATTGAAAAATTGAAACAAACACCCTCTTAGCTTTTTGGGCGCATCAAGGTAACTTTATTTTTAGGCACGGTTCTAACTTCTAACTCAGGAGATGTTTTCAATAAGTTGTTTAATCTTTTAGTTTGTTTATAAAAACAGGTTTTGCTAATCCATGTGCAATGGTTAAGGAAGGAGGAAAAATAAAAAGAAGTAAGTTTCAAGATTTTTAAGTGGGTTTCATACATTTGAATATCAAAACTTATATTTTCAATGCATAAACTTATATTGTTAATTCTTCGACCATTGTCTTAAGGGCACTAATTAAATAAATCCTATAAAAAAAGTCATCAATTACTTTTAAAATATATGAGTTTAATTTTGGTACGCTTTTCATAAAATAAAATTTTATGTTAACAACTAATTATATGTTTTTATTTGTAAGGCTTTTAAAAGTAGTGAGTGGTTAATTCAAATAATTTTTTGGTGATTTATAAATCAAATATTTTTACTAATATGGTAAAATATAATTAGATGTATGTGTAAAGTTCCTTTATATTTACAATATATTCAAATTAAATTCTTAAACTAAACATATACCAACATATAAGACCAAAATATTCAAAAAGATATGACACAAATAAGAAAATTAATAAAAAAAAACCCTAACTTATGTAAATAAACACATTGTAAGCACAAAAACACTCTCCCCGTCCTCCCCGTCCCTCTCTCTCTCTCCCCAAGGGATCTTATCTTGTTTTAATTATTGATTAAAGTTCAAAACCTGACGTTAGAGTATATATGTTTGGTTAAGATTTGTATTAACGCTAACGTACGCAGTGAAAAGAAGTCACCATTTCCCTTTTCATGAAAGATGAGCTGGAAAACATACAGTTTCAGAGAAAAATAGGGGATAAGGACAAAATGCGAAGGAGAAGAGAAAAGTTCAGATATGAACCATGATTTAGCTAAAAGCCAAAATAAAAGAAAAATGGCATTAGATATAAGAGACCGTACCAATATATTTCCATATATTCTTATACAGGACCTAAACTCCATTTAATTTGAATCTCGTATCTTATTTAAGAATAGAAAATAATGTATTAATATAATATTTTATGCATTATGAGTCTAAATATCAGTCCTCAAAATAAAAGGGTGGACGAGTGAGTGTTAGGCAAGTGGGAGTTGTTGTCCGTGAGAGATCAATACTAGGAGGACAAGGAGAATAAGAAACCTGCATTTCTCACCCAACATCACGTGCCCAGCCATGCATCTCGAAGCTCCCAAAATCCAAATCAACCAATCCATTACACACAAGCACATGCATTAGTTATTACGCGTTACACACATTGCATATATGGATCTAATTTAAATAAATTCTGAGTGTAAAATTTTTTCACAGAAATGTCTAATAATGTGTTATCATATTACTATGAGTATTTAATTTAATAATTTATTATCTTAAAAACTTATAAATAAATATATATATAACGGCATAAACTTGGTTTGTCAAAATTAATTAATATCTACATATATAAATTGTCCATGGTGCCATTCAAACTATCTCTCCATCTCTCAGTTCATATAATTCACAAAAATTTATAATTGCATTTAGAATAATTAAAATTATGAACGAAGTTAATTAAATTTAAATTAATTGAATTTATATATCAAAATTTATATTTATAGAAACTCTAAATTAAATTTTATTTTTAGAATAGTTTTATAAAATCAAATACATCAGGTAATCTTTAGAATGACTAAAAATAAAATTTAATTTAAAAATTAAGTTAAATTAATTTTATTGAAGTCCTATCAAATTAGATAAAAGCTTCAAAATTAAAATAATCAAATTTCATTAGAATGAATGAATTAAATATAGTGTAAAGAAAAATTGGTTAAATCTCACATCTATTATTTGAAAAGTAACAGATGATTTTATTTTATATTGTTAGTATATAGAAATTAAATTTTAATTAAAAATATTTCTTATTTTTAAACTATCTTGATAAAATATTCAATAAATCTAATTTTAATATATTAACAATATAATATAATAGTGTGATATGATTTATTCAAGTGCTTATTGTTTAAAAGATAATAAATTTAATTGAAGGATTTTCAAGTATCAAAATTTGTTTTAATTTTAATTTTTAACTGAGAAGTGAGTGAAAAATGATCAAAATCCAGTTGTAAATGGGTCATTTTTTGTTTTGTTTTTGATATAGTTGTAAATGGATCTTCATCTGTGGCACAACACAATTTATCAACTAAAGGAAGCTGAGAAACTTCCTTTCCCGAAAATCATCACTTTCCCTGTTTTGCACTCGTTTTCTTCACTTTTCTTCAACTTCTCTATTCACTCTCACCAAAGCTCTAATCTTTACCCCTCAATCCCTCAAAACCCACCTTCCTTTCTCTCTTTCTTGATCTGGGTCACCCTTCTTTCTTCAATTCCTAATCCTTCTCTATTCTTGTTCACTGTAATCCGCAAAAAGATCCAATCTTTCAACCCACCCTGTTCAATCCTCGTTAATCTCCTTCTGATTCTTGATCTGGGTCTGTGAGAAAATTCCCTGTTTTGTTGAAAATTTTCAAATAATTGAGATGAGTTCGATTATGAGGAAGAGGGAAAGAGAGAACCCTTGTGGGGTGTGTGGGCATTATCACAAGTACGAGGAAGGTGAAGTGTGTTCGATTTGCGGCCACAGGATTCCTGTCGGATCGGAGAAATCTTCGGTGCAAGTCAGTGCTTTCCCTTCGGTGATCCTGCCGGAGTTCCTTTACCTCGGAAGCTACGACAACGCTTCGCGCTCTGAGCTTCTCAAGACTCAGGGAATCTCTCGCATCCTTAATGTAAGAAAGGGTTTTTCTTTTTGAGTTTAATAGACATCCAATCATGTATGTGTGCCACGCCACATCTGCAGGAAAATATATATATATATATATATATATATATATATATATATATATATATATATATATATATATATATTTGACTCAACCATCCGGCGTAAGATAATTTGAATAGATTTTTAATTTTGTTGTTATTGATGGTTTTAGACTTTAGAGGGTTAGGCTTGATGCAATAGTAAAGATGCTGTCTTTGTGGACTGAAAGTTTGTGGATTCAAATTCTGGAAACAGTTTTTTTTTTTTTTTTTTAACACTTGCTTGCGAGGGGTTAATTGGTGGTTTGTGGAATCTGTGGTTGAATTTGATGGTTCTATTTGTTTATTCCTTTTGTGTGTTGTTGTTGCATTGATATACTTGAATGTTTCTTCTAATGATTGCCTTTTGATTGAATGATGATGATGGGGGGTGTTTTGATGTTTGTGGTGGAATTATGGGTTGTGCGGATTGGTTAAATATGTTGTTGGTTGTTGTGTGCTTTGGACTGTTGTTGTGTTGTTTGAGATTTTCAGAAGTAGAGGAGTGAATCTCTTAGTGTGGTTTAGGTTAGGGGTTTGGTAAAACACACTTGGGATTTTTAAGTGGCCAATGTAAGGGGGTGATCCCAAGTTAAAGATTTCAAGGTAAATGTGTAATAGATGTCGAAAATGTGAATTGTTTGGATTGATTGTGCAGTTACGGTTTTGTTTTACTTTAAGTAATTGGGGACACTCGTGAAATTTATCTTGTTACATTGCACTTAGACTAACGCTGAAACCGACTCAGGAGACCCCACATGGACACGTGGAAATTACCAAACTTTTAAAGTTGTAAGAGTCGGATATCACACACACATATATATAGTTAGTTAGTTAGTTAAAAATTTTAAAGAAAAAGATTCATTGTTCATGGCATATGTTTATACGTTTCAACTATTAAAAAGTGCTTAAAACTTGCTAGTTTAAAACAACCAAAAAATTGTCTGTTATTTCTTTTTTAAATTTTAATTGGCTTTGTCTACATTATGTCCTGTTGTGTCAGAGTTGAAAAAGGTAATTTTTAAATTGAACATGTGTAAATGGGTTGTCAATGGGTTATGCGAGATCTAACATAGACATGGGTCCAATATATGAACATGACGTGGCAGTACCAAAATGATGTGTCCGTGCTTTACAATAGCTGTCTATAATCATTGTTTAATGGAAAGGAATTAGACAATTTGTTATAACTTCTAATTGGAAATATTGGGAAGTAACTGAAAGTATTGACAAGTTCGAGGAGTTCAATAGTAGTACTGTGCGCAAATGGAGGTAGCACCAAGTTTAAGGTTTTTTTATTCTTTTGGGAAAGTTAATGCAATTCTAGTTTTTTTTTTTTTTTTGGATTGTTTAGCAAGAGAAAGCAATTATTTGAGTTCACTACTAATGCTATATGAGTACAACAAAATAAAGAATATGATGGTAGTTGACATGTTTAACCAGCTGTGTTAAATTCCATTTCTCATGATGACTGTCAAGTCCATTTCAAAAATCTATAAGGTTTGGAAGTTGCATATCCAAACTTGTTGGAACTTTATTTACTTATTCTGCCTTTGAATTTTCTGCCTGCGCAGACTGTCCCTTCTTGTCAAAATCTCTACAAGAACTCATTTACCTATTATTGCCTCCCTGATGACAAATCTTTACCATTTGATGAAGCAATTCAATTTTTAGGTATGTTCCTTCTGGTGTCCATTTAGATTTATGTCCTGATGATTTAAACATGATACCTCCACAACATCAGCTAGTAGCTTTGTGCTTTGCTGCTTTTATTTATTTATTCATTTATGTTTAATCATATGCAGTCAGTTATTTACTTACATTTAGCCAGGTGTACATTCTGAAGTAATGAATTTGAGATTGATTTATAGCTGTCTTTGTCTCATGTATGTGATAACATTAGCTATATATTACTCTTTTTTGTTTCAAGCTTGATACTTCAATTTTAGATTATCTTGGCTCCGTCATTACATTGTCGAGTTTAAATGCCACGAGGCATTAAATATAAGAATTTTGGGTGACATCCAGGAACCCTGTGATTTGAAAGAAGAGGTTCATGGTCTGCTTTGTGTACCTCTCCTTTTATAGTGTTGGCTATGTGTTGACTTAAAGGGATGAACCATGTAGCAAAGCATGCCAATTCCTTTGAATATGAGTTAGAGGAACACCGTTGAAAAAACCATGTACTGAGCACCAAGGAGAAAACAAAAAGGTGATCTTATCTGAAATGCGATCAATAGCCGGAAAAGGAATCATTAAAAAATCTAGAATTCCTTTCCAACCAAATACACCAAATCACAACAAAAGCAGCTGACTGCCATAGGAACTTAGCTTCTTCATGTGAGCCAACGCCCCTGAACTTAGTTCGTAGAAAGAGCCATTGCTTTGGTACACCGGGTAAGTTTGGTGTACCATACACTGGGCTAATCTTAATCACTCATCTTGGGGAGTATCTATACTACCATGTAATGTAGTCCACCTTAGTATCTTTCTTCTTCTCTCTCACCAGTGTCTCATGCTCTTACCTCCTCTTTGCCACTGGCCCACCACCATCCACTACTCCTCCACAGCCACCAACTCCCTCACCGCTGAACTACCTTCACTTATCCTTAGCCACCGACCCTTGTCACCGCCACTCATCCACATGACCACAAACCACACAACCCAAAGAGCCCTCAATCTGCCCATATTCAGCATCTACTCTTGCATCTCAAAACAGAGACAACAATAAGGGTGAGGCAGCACGAAGTGGTTGTGGGGCAGGAGAGTGCAAAGTGTTGGTGCTTGGAGCAATGATGGAGGGAAGCGATGTTGATGTCGGTGCTTATGCCACCTCACCATGTCAGCTGTCGATGTTGATGTCGGGTGTCATAGAGGGATTGATAACAGTGTACACAAATAGCCAGAGTTGGTGGATGTAAAGTGGTCATTGGCGGTGGATGGCAGTGTTTGGTAGAAACAGGAAGGAGGGGTCAGTGATTAAGGTCTTAGGGAGCTGTGTTTGTGTGATTCATATATTTTGGGGTCCATAGATAGTCTATACAAATTTCAGCTATAGATAAAAATTGGATGATTAAGATTAGCCCATCTTACCCAGTGTATCAAACCAATGGCCAGTAGAAACTGATGCAAGTCCTTAGGACAAACCCATGACTCTCCAAAGATACCAAAAAGCCTTATCCAAAGAGTCTTTCTTCTTCTTCTCCTTCTTCTGTAAGAGATGTTGAATATGTATCTTTGTTTTCATCATATACAGTCTGTTATTTGTTTATATTTGTGGTGTGTGCATTTTCGCTTCACGGTGTCTGCAATGCTCTGTGAATTCTTATTTTCATAGTGAATTATCTTCTTCTTCCAAAAAGCCTCTCTCCGTAAACCATCTAGTCAATTTGGTTGCTACTAAAGAAAATTTAAAAATGAAAAAAAAGGAAAGCCATTATAAAATCACAGTTGGGTATTAGACAAGGGAGACATTCTGCTACATCTCCAAAACTTCTTCCCTTACCTCTCCACCTAAAGAAATTTTTTTCTATCCTCTAAAACTATACTCAATTACCCACCTCATCCGGAATAGGAAATCAGTAAAGATCTAGAAAGATTTTCCACCCAAACACTCATTTATGTTTAGGGATCAATGTATTTTATCCCTTTGAAGTTTAGGTCGTGTAATTTACACCTCGACTTTTCAAAATGTGCGTCGCGACACCCTGAACTTTTCAAATTGTGTAAAACACCCCTCAGTATAATTTTGGCAATTGATGAAGGTAAGATTTATGTGCGCTTAACCCCCTGATATTTCTAATTTGTGCAACTTGACACCTTGATTGTGAATATTATGTGCAATTAGCCTCCCTGACTTTTTAATTGTGTACAACCCAACATTCTACATTTTGCCCCTTGAATTTTAAATCATGTGCAATATCCTCATACATGACTCCAGGTTTTCATTTTCTCCTTGATATATTTAAGCTTTTTTCACTATCTGAAGCCTCCCAATAGCTCATTACCAAAATTGTAATCAAGTGAGAACAGACTGAGTGACATAAACAACAAGCCAAGTCTTATACCACTAGGTGGGGCTGACTACATGAATCAAATGGCGCAATGGTATTCTATTTTGTACTATATTTATATTTAAAGCACTTATTTCCAAGTCTCTTTTTTGATAATTTTGCCTATAGTTTTTCTAAGTCTTCCTCTACCCTTTGCTATGGGGTTATCTTCCATTTGATCCTCTCTCCTCACTGGAGCTTCTACAAGGTCTTCTTTGCACATGCCCGAAGTGCACCTGAGACATGACTTTACTAGTTTCTTTACAATAGATGCATTTCTACTGCACTCATATTGAGTGACATACTTACATTAAATACCATAGTGAGATAAAGGGTTGAATGTTGCGTTATTTTGGATATCAGCATGGTCCATGGAATATAATAAGTAAAAATATAAAATAAATAAAAGAAAATAGTCTGCATAAATTTCGTATCCTCCTCTCCTTGTAATCATCTTCTTTTAGTGAATTTCTTCTCTTATGAAAATTTCATTATTATTATTATTATAGGTAAAAGAAAACTACCACATCAAATATCTAGGACTACTACACTAGTTCTGTCCTAAATATCTGTTCAATGTCTATGCCTTAATGAATTTGCAATAATGATAATCTTCCGTGGCGTTTTCAACTTTTTTTCCCTTTGTTTCTTCTGTTTTATTGGTCCTGTACAATGAAATCAAAACAGTGTGCTTCCTCTGCAGAGCAATGTGAGAAAGACAAGGCGCGTGTTCTGGTTCATTGCATGTCTGGAAAGAGTAGGTAAGATATTGCTGGCATGTGCTATAACCTATAAGCATTTTTGCACTATTTAGTTTGACATTTATATTAGTTAATGATGGCCCAAACAAAGGAAATGGAATTATTTAGGCGGTATTTGTACTGTATCCCTGCAATTGAGGATGCATTGACAATATTTGATATGTAAGTTATTTCTCTGAATCACACGTATCATATGGCAGGTCTCCGGCTATCGTTATTGCATACTTGATGAAGTCCAAAGGATGGAGATTTGCACAAAGTTATCAATGGGTGAAGGAGCGGAGACAGTCTGTCGAATTAACTGAAAGTATGTGTGTTTTCTGTTTTCACTTTTACTCTCCATCTCAATTAAACTCATCGGATTTCAACCATGTTAGTCAATGGAGAAAATGCTTCATTTATTTGAAGAGAATGACATGAAACCTTCATCAAATGGTCAACTGAGCTAACAGTGTTGCTTGAAGTTTTTGTGAGTGAGAAATGCTGAATGGTCAAACAACGTAAAATGCAGGACTATTTTCGGTTAGCATGAATTAGTGAAAGGTTATGTAATATGGGTAGGTGGTTGTGACCTGTGAGGTTAGGATGCTTAGAAATTACTAGAGACTTGTTTTTGACAGTTCCTTATGGACTAAAACAAACACCATTCTAACATGTATCCTCCTTTTCTTAATGTAGGTGTCTACCAGCAACTGCAGGACTACGAGAACAATATTTATGGATCGGTTGAAAGTGGCAGTCCTCTGCTGACTGGTTTCCCTCCTGCCGGTTCAATCAGCTTTGGCTTCCCAAAGATCAGTGAGTCAGCTCCACTTCCTGCCTTCAGCACTGCCGGAGCTACTTCAATTTTCGCCCGAGCACCCTTAAGCGTTGGTCCTACCGAGTTTACATTTGGAGCCAGTCAGACGCAGAAAGGTGTGACTGGAAGCCCATTCAATGCGAATCCGTCTAATCCAAATGGTACTGATATCCAAATGGATGGTTCTTGATCGTGAACAGCAGCACCATCTGTGATTAAGCTGCATGACGACGACTTGGCTGGTGGTGAAGTTTAGAGGTGCCGTACTGCCAACTTCAAGTTGCAGCAATCAAAAGTGACTTGTGAATTCTATACAAAAAGTTCTTTTGTCCCTTTGTTTCAAATCTTTTCATAGCTTTATCTGGTTGTAGTATTGAGTTACAGCATATTTACTGCCCTTATGTGCATCAGTAGATCTGCACTTTTAACACTATCCAGCTTTTAATATCACAAGCAAAGTTCTATCTTATAAAAGAATACAGGATTTAACAACCATGTTGTGGAACCGATGTTCTTTTCTCGTTTCTCATTCTTGGGTTGGTATTCTCTTACCAAACCCAACTATGGATGTATATGACTTTAAAGGGTCAGTTTGAAAGTGGTTAAAAATCGATGTCTAGAATTCGTGCACTGGTTTTTCATATAATTTTATCAATAAAATTCATTCATGATTTTTTTTGACCTTCACATCTTTTAGCTACAACCGTGGCCATGGAATGCGTAGTATTGGGCACATTTATGATTTTCAGTGTTTGGTGCATTAAATTCATGCTTTACTTATTCCTGGTCACAAATTTTATTTTTCTTGGTTTTTTTTAGGAGCAAAAAGTCAGAAAATGCTTATTTTCTTTTTTGAAAATGTAGATAATGGAATACAAACGCGCTAAAATTTCAATAGAACAATTGTATCCAAATGTAAAATATTTTTTTGCTTCTATTTCTGAAGAAGTACTTCTAGAATCTAAATTAGATGGTCCCTGGCTTCCTTTTCGAACAAAAGATTACTCACACAAAGCTGCTATTTTAATATAAAACTATAATGCGTATATACATTCAGTTTACTTTCATATTTGCATTCTGAAAGCGAGAAGTTAGTGTTGTTAAAATAGCTCTTTACGTACTTAGATAACTTTTTATTTAACCAAGAATAGTGCCACATATATTAACTCTTAGATCTGAATACAAGTACGATAATGTTATGTGTAAAGACCAAATGAAAAAGAAAAATTTTATTTATACTCGTTATGTATATTGTATCGACTTATATCCCACCTACTATTAGGTGGGGTTATAAATTCTATTTAAATGAGGTTCATATTCTATTTGATAGTGAATAGTGTATGAGTCGATGATGATATTACACGTAAAAAGTACAAATAACACGTATCAAAAGAAAAAACATGATACAAAACTGTAGCTAAGGAGTTGGGAGCTACATTACTTTATTCTAAAATACTCAAAAAAACATAGATGAATCACGTCAATCCTACACTACACAATAGACTTATAACGTATGACCAACGGTAACTTAACCATCGCATGATCATATCTCAACGTTACCCAAACAAATACACAGCAGCAACTGGCAGTAGGGTCGATGACAGTTTGGCCAGCAACACAGTGACCTGTCATTACACTTTTTTTGATAGAAACCTGTCATTACACTGCTGGATTCAATTTCTGGCTTATGTTGCCCCACTATTCAATTTTTTTGTTCGTACAGTAACTCAGTGATAGCTGTATAATTCTTTTGAAAAGAATATGAAATAGGAGGAAGTAGGAGGAAAAATAATTTATATACGGTGTTTGTATAGGTGATTTATACTGATATAATAAAATGAGTAAATTTAATTGTATATGGTGTTTAGAATCCGCCAATGACGGATTCAATAAAAAAAAATATTATTTTGATAGATTATGAAACTAACTTTAACGGGGATCTTGTTTTAATATTATTTTATTGAATCCACTATTGACAGATTCAATAAAATAATATTTTTTACACTGATGTAAATACACCACTAAAAAATCATATGCAAAAAAAGGACCCAAAGTAGGAATTAAAATTAAACTAATACCAAAAGAAAAACTACAAAAAAATAAAAACCAAAAATGTGACCAATTGATTGGTCTAACCAAACCCAACAACACACAAACATTTTCTATCCTTTAGACTCCTTTTCAGTGTCCCAAGACATACACATGGTTGTGAGAAATATCTGGTGAATCATCAAGATCAGAAAAAGGGCCTGTTTGGAATTTTTCTTTAATGGGCAGATTCTTCAGAACCTTGAAAGTGTCATCAACATCTGCATACAATCCAAGATGATCATCTTCACTTGTGCATTCCTCTCCTGAGCCTGAATTACTAGTGTGACACCCTTCATTGTTGTGATCTGCAGTGGCTTCCATAACGCAAAAGCAAACAAGAAGCATCGTTATTCCAATACCAAACACAACCATTCCTCTTGAATATGTGGCCATTGTAATGATAATATAATGTTGCTGCTGTTTTTAAGACTTCGTTAGTGTTTTTCTCAAGTGATGCAATAGGAAGCTTGTTAGAAGGGAGAGTGTTGGGAATTTTAAAGCATGTGTTGTTTACTATTATTGGAGTAATCAAAGTTGTGTGGTCAGTTTATAGACTTAGAACTAGTCTTAAGGTAGAACAAGTTGAAATTAAGAAAAAACATGCATTATGTTATTAAGGTATTGTTAAAGCTCTGACTACAAACATGGGAATTTGACAAGTGTCACAACTAACGACTATGACTATAACTATATACAACTCTTGTGAAAACTACAAGAATGGAGAAGTAGTTGCATCCAAGGGAAAAAAAAATGAAGAGTTGATATCGCACAGTGCAACATTATTGCTCTAGCTCTTATAAATCTAACAAATTAAGGGAACCCCACTCACGGTGCTTCTCTGTCAGAGAGCAATATTACATGTATATTTTCCTCTTTTTCTATTTATTCGAATGTAAATTCAATTTTTAAAAAAATAATATTGAAAATTTAATTTATAATTTGAAAATCAGACCAATGTAATGGTACAGCAGGTTACAGAGATAATGTTTTATTGAGAAGAAGAGGAAGAAGAATAAGAAGTGAAGAAAAGTTTTATTCTTCATTCATCATTTGACATCTTAATATTTCATTAAAAATATAGAAAAATAATAAATGATAATAATACACAAAATTGTCAAATTGAGGTGTCAAATAATAGATAAAAGAGATTAAAACATTTCATTTACTCCGAAAACATCTAAAATGATGAGAAATTCTTGCCTCCTTGAAGAGGAAATTATATCCTCTTTCACACATTTTTTCTACCGTATATTCTTAGTGCGCCACATCACTTTCCTATCTCTCAAAATTTATTTGTGTTAGAGCCTCACATCACTTAAAAATATAGTCAAGATAGCCTTTATAAATGCTTGAGCAAACCTTCCTCATGAGTTCACTTTTCTAGTGGAGTAATTAGATCCACTATCTTAAGATGATATCAGGGGTTCTATGATTAAGTAGTCTAACATTTTATCATTATTATTCCCATAAATTAAAGAGACATTCATGTGAGGAGATATGTTAGAGATAAAAACATTTACGTAAATCTACCCAAGAACATAAGCTTTATTATGTGATGATTGTTATTGAGCCACCCACAAATGTCCAATCTTGTGAATCTTCATGCTTCAAATGTCTAGTCCTGGGCACGAGGGTAATTTGTTAGAGTTTCACACAGCTTAATCATATGGCAAATATAACTTTTATAATTAAGTGTTTGGACAATCCTTCCCATATGAGTTAGCTTTTGGGGAGTTAGGCCCACTATCTTTAAGGGGGTCAATGGACAAATTGATTTTTCATTCTGGAATGCTATTCCGGGATTCACATGCCCTAGTAAAGTGTGTTTAGGCACATTTGGTACGTAAATTGAAATATCATGAATCTTATAAATTATATTGTGATGGATTGACGGCTAGGTCCAACATCGACAATGATGGTTCGACAACCAGCAATGCTGTTCTGATTGAGGTAGTGGTCTGTGGTCCAGTAACTAATAACCTCAAGTGGTGATGGTATGGTGATGATGACATTCCAAAGACAATTTGGTCTTTTTACTTTTCCAGTAATATACCCTGCTTCTCATGGGAGTTTTACATTTCCATGTGAGAGGAGAGAATGAAAATAACTCAATTTTATTTTCTAGAATGCAACTTATCCAAACATAGTATTTTAAACCATCTACCAATTATAAGATTCTTACGTTCCTATGGTCATATTTCTTGGAATGTAGAAACATTCCGTCCATCAAATGCCCTCTGACAGTTTGACGGTGTAAGAAGAAATTCTCTTATCCCACAAGCATACAAGGGAAATTTCCTAAAATGATACTGCCAAACTAACAAAATGTACCGCCATAGCACATCTCAACGACCAACTAATTACCAAATTCGACAAGAAGATCACTACATCTACCCAAGATTTCCAGCATCAATTTTAGACAAAAATGTGGTCCAATTGAAACCACCTTAACAAAATAGCAGCTGACCTTGATTCAAGCATGTAACATTTTACTCAAAAATATCTAGTTTTCTGTTTCCTCTACTTTGATGTAATAATCCCCCCCCCCCTTTTTTTTTGGCATTTTCTCCGAAATATATATAATATTTCCCCTGCCACATATTATATACATGATAAGAAATAACTAATAACTGAGAAGATCACAGGTCTAGCTAGGTCGAGGTGCAAGGTGTAGTACTCAGGAACCAAATCTTTTGTTGCTTTTTCCTGTCCCTCTCCGTGTCTTCTCAATTAAATTTTGACATTTGTATAATAATGATATCATTCATGATTTTTTATTTAATCAAATTTTTTTAACTATCCATAATTTAAACACATGACAAAGCTTGATTGGTGGGACAAAGAAAGGGGACGGGAGATTTGAATCCATAGTAGTTAGTATCATATGAATGAATGGCCTGATGATCCCGTGCGAGGTATGCATGAGTTAGCCAGTCGGTACCATCTGGCCTACTTGGTAGCTAAGGTGACCACACGCAGCTGGCTATGGGGTCTTTGATGCCATTATAATTTTGCTGAACTTGAACCTATCTTGCCTTGAAGTTAGTTGGTAGCATTGAGTTCCTTATAATTAATGGCGCAATTAATAGAGAAAAAGTTTCTTGTCCACAAGGCACCAAATATATAACACTTATGATGAGATAAGTATCTGATTTTGCTGAATTATTGTCCTAACCACACTTATTTCTAAACACTCCCCCTGTTTCAATATGTTTGCCATTTTTTTTCACTTTTTTGGATTTCAAAATATTTATATATTTACAATAATATTTAGACAACATTAATTTTAAGTTTCTTCCATTTATACTGTTAATAATAAAGAGAGTCATAGCGACTCTGTGGTGCATCCAGAAAATTTAAGTAGTGGGGCAAAAATAATATATATATACATAACAATAAATTCTATATAATTTTTATATTAATATGGAATTAAATATAAAAATAATGGGGGCATAATATATACATACGTATATACTTTTACATAAATGTAAGTTTTTTTATGGAGGCATGAGCCCCATTACTTTATTAATGGATTGTGGATCTGTCCCTGTAGTGACTATATTTGATTTTGAAAAAGAGAATAAGTGTAGTATTAATAGAAATTAGATTTTTAGACGGATGATTTTATCAACTTGTATAGCAAAGATATTTTTCTTTTTTGCCCTAATATGTATGTTGCTTGATTTTTTACGAATAAATTGCTACAGAATGAGTAATTAAGAGTAAAATATTTTTTTAAAATAGTATGGGTTTTTCAAAAGGGCACTAGTAAAGGATAAAAAAAAATGTAAGTACTACATACATGAGAGATTTTAAGTTTTCAATGCGTGAGTTTCACTATAAAGTTTAGAAACTTATCTCTTTTAACTTCTTAACTAGTGTCCTTAAGGTATGTACTGATTAGAAAAGCCTTCAAGTATTTAATGGATTAAAAACTTATAATTTTATTTTTTTAAAAAATAATAAATTACCCTTAATTCTTTAACCAATGTTTTTAAGTCACGGGTTAGTTAGTTATATGAACATATTACCAAAAGAAAAAAATTGGTCATGAAAAAAAAAGTTTGTAATGGCTCTTAGGCGTAGATTCTAATGGTCACTCTACATTGTTTTGTTACCTTATTCTGTGTAGCCTGAGCAATAATTTTATTTGATAATTGGACATTTATTTTATCACTTTTAGTGAAATGGATAAGTGGAATAAGTAAAGAATACCATTGCATTTAATGGTAATATGATGAGTGTTTAAATGAGACAATTACTCTTAGATATTCAAATAATATTCATTTGTGCCCTGTGTTGATTATTTAAACTCATGTACTGTATATTACTGTGCTCCGCTCTTGCTTTGATGAATGTTGAGTTTGTATCATATATCATATTTTTTTAAAACATATATCCTTTTCCCATCACATTAAATTCTATTAGCATAATTTGTGATAGACTCATATCACATGCATGACATTACGGAAACATCGTTTTCCTATCATAATGTCTCACAGCAATAATTTAACTACTATTTGCATAACTGTGATTGATGGCTTATTATATAATCGCATGTCACGGGAATATCGTTTTCCTTTCACTTTGTCCTGATTTTCACTTTCAATATCTAATTTTTCGGTGAATTGTCTGTGAAATTTGGTTTAGATATGGAGGGAAATTGTTGCACGCACAGTGGCACGAGGTGCATCATGTATGTATATGTGTTAGACAAGCACTTGCAAATCGCAATCAAAAAAAAATTTTTTTGACATAAAAGTTTGAAAATAATAAGGTTTGAATATGTGATCTCATATATACTCTCTAAATTTATTCGCCATTAGCTCAATAATGGCTTAATCACAATCAATTTAAATGTCTTGATTAAATTAATTTATAATTAGTTTTTTTTTTTTTGAAAATGTACTGTTATCACATTTTTTTATTATAATTAACGTATTCTAAGTATGTGTGGTGTGACTAAATACAACATACAGAACCCTCAAAAGAAAAAGGAGATTGGATGCAGTTGCCGTTGCTTCTTTCCATCCTTAAATTACGAAAATCATTATTTGTCAAAATGAATCTTACAGTACTCTACTTGAGTTCCTTTTACACTCAAACACCGAAGAGCAATACTCAAAAGAATTTTTTTCATAAATACAAATGTACGCTAAATTGCACGTACATGAAGTATACAATTTTCATTCTAATGTTACTCTCACCTCATGTAAATAAGTAGAAAGTAAAGATTAATTTCATTATATTATCTAGCCAATTTCAAGGATATAGAGTGACTGTATGTAAATGCTAAGGGGGATCAAGGCTGTTGTTGAGATTAAAGGAGGGAGTTTGGCGGTGCAGTTAGTGTTGTTTGGTTTTGGCTTCGAAAATTGGTTAATAACTTAGTAGTTCACTAGCTCTGGTATCTGGTTTGAATGCTGTTAGGAGAGGGTGTTGTTAAGTCAACTGGAGGTGAAGCTATACCTTGCTTGATTTTGAGTATGTTTGTTTTAAAATTATTGGGAGGCCGTGGCTTTTGCTGGTTTTCCGTTTGATTGTATTGTTATGACTTTTCTAGTTTCCTTCCTTTTCGTGAAGACCCTTGAGTAGGGTGATAGCTATGAGCATAAAAAAGATATTATAAATAATATAATTGTTGGATCAAATGATTAACATTAGGTATGCTTAACATTAGGTTAAAAGATACAATTGTTAATCAAGAAGCACATTTTTTTTTTTTGTGTCTTTATGAGATTCAGGCCTCCAACTAAGTCTGACTCTAATCCACTTAGCCTTGTCAAGGCAGAAAGAAACCCATGATATTGGCTCTGATATCACTTATTGGATTGAGTGTTTACTACTAGGCCAAAAGTTATAATTATTAGTCAAGGCACAACTCTTTTTATTTAAATTCATTATAAATGCAATGATCCGATCTAACTCTGACCCCATATATATTGCCAAGGCAGGCTAGCCCAAAACCAACAATAATATTGTCTAATAAATATATAAACATATATTATTGAGATTATTTTAATTTGTATTTGATGGTTATGATTTAATTATAAGTATATGATTTTGTAACAAGTTACTTGCTGAGTGATACATACCTACTCTATACATGATTATGCACACACCATTGATCACTTATTATCTACACAAGAAAAATCAGTCATTGAAATCCCCACCAACCTTTCTCTACCCAATTAATCACATTTATGATAAAATCCCGCACATGTATAAAGCTCACTTTGGATCCACGCTTCACCCTTGCCAAAAAAAAACTACACGAAACCCACCAAAAACACTAAAACATGGGGGAGCGCAAACACATCGCTTGGCTTCTTTTAACCCACATAACAACACTAGCCATGGTTGTAACAACAATTTCGGAGGCCAAGAATAATAATAATACCAATAATGTGCCAGCAATCATAGTATTCGGAGACTCCTCTGTGGATTCAGGAAACAACAATGTCATAGCTACGGTTCTGAAGAGCAACTTCAGGCCATATGGTCGTGACTATGATGGCGGAGTCCCCACGGGACGGTTCTCCAATGGCCGTGTCCCACCGGACTTCATTGCTGAGGCTTTCGGGGTTAAGAGCTCCATTCCTGCGTACTTGGACCCTTCATTTACCATCAATGATTTTGCAACTGGTGTTTGCTTTGCTTCTGCTGGAACTGGATATGATAATGCAACTGCTGCTGTGCTTGTAAGTGCGCATGTTTTTATTTTTCTTCTTCTTCTTCTTCTTTTTTCAGAAAAGTTTTTTTTTTTTTTGCCTCAAAAGTGATTATGGAGTCATGAGGAAATAGAGCTTCGAAATCTTTCTACTTTTAGCTCCTTGAAAAATACTTATAAGACACGCGCTAATTTATACTATTTAAATACATGGTTTAGGGTACACGTTGTAAACCATGCTACAATAGTATCTCTTTCCTCTCACCTTTACCTTTAAATATAGCAGAAATGATGATATTTAAATATTTAAAAGTAAGTATTTTATTTGGACATATACTATTATTATTAAATAAAATGAATAAGTGAAAAGTACTATATCATATAATAATAATGAGGTGAATATTTAAATGGGATCTTTATTTTTAGATATTGAAATAATATTATTTACTGATTTAACAATCTTTGCTAACAGGGGCACAGGTGTCAAATGGTTCTTTCGAGTATACCTTCTTATTATGATGAATTTTATGCGCTTTCCAAAATAACACGTACATTAAGTCAATCAAAATATAAAATTTAGATTAAATTACACTGATGTCTATGAGAATAAACAGTATTATATACACACCTTAAATTTTGAGATTAATTGCTATATTTTGAGAGTGCATAAAATCTGTTGTTGAAATTAGCTAATGGGTTGTTGTAAATATCTCTGACAGAATGTGATACCACTATGGAAGGAATTGGAGTTCTACAAGGACTATCAAGAAAAATTGAGAGCCCATGTTGGTGAGGAGAAGGCAAATGAGATCATAAGCGAGGCTTTATACCTTATGAGCTTAGGAACCAATGATTTCCTGGAGAACTACTACATTTTCCCAACTCGACGAGCCCATTTCGACGTCTCACAATACCAGGATTTTCTAGTGGGAATTGCGGAGAATTTTATTAGGGAATTGTATGCACTTGGAGCTAGGAAATTGTCCTTAACTGGCCTTGTTCCTGTTGGGTGTCTCCCATTGGAAAGGGCCACAAACATTTTAGGATTCCATGGATGCAATCAAAAGTACAACAACGTGGCTCTGGGATTCAATGGCAAGTTGGACAACATGATCTCGAAGCTTAATAGGGAGCTCCCACAATTGAAAGCAATAACTGCAGATGCTTATGGCATCGTGGATGATATCATTAAAAATCCTTCCAAATATGGTACGATTTTCTTATATATTTCCTCTTACTTATTAATTGTGTTATTTGTGTTAGAGAAATTCTTAGATGCTCCATGGTTAAGAAAAGAAAAGAAAAAAGTTTTATTTTCTTAGATACCCATGAGATTTTGTGAAATTTATCTCAACTTTCCTCTATTTCTAAAATTTGCTCATTAGATCACTTAGTTTGTAAAATTATTACATTAACCCCACTCCCTTGAGTTTATAAAATTATCATGCTAGTATTCCCTCTATCGTACATTATTGAACTGTGTATTCAGGAGGGATCAACGTTAGTCAAATATATGGAGGGGGTCAGGATAAATTTTACCAAATTTCAGAATATGTGATTTTAATTTGCCCTAATATTTATCATTTAACATATCTCAATATTGTGATTTATTATTATCTCTTATATTTTTTACAATTTTTAATATAACAATTGATATGTTAAGTGATCGATAATACTATCTCCGTTCTCAAATGATTATACAGTTTCTCAAATGATTATACAATTTTGAAATTTTACTGTTTCACAAATATATAACTATTGATTTAAAAAATCTAAGAGACATTCATTGTTTTTTCAATCATACTCTTATGAAATAAATGAAATAGAGAAATTAGTGCAAGAGAAAAAGAGAAAGTGAAAATAATTAATCAATAAAGATAATTTTGTCAAATATACTTAATTTATGTGCGCATTTAAAATTGTGCAGTTATTTGAGAATGAATGTAGTAAAATGGAAAAGGATTTCTTTAGCTAAGAGTACCTAAAATCTTCTCTTTGCTTTAACTTCATGCCATTTTAAGTACTCAATTTGATTAGCTAAGCTTCGAGCATTTGTGAATATATATATATATATATATATATATATATACACACACACACTATTTTTATTGGTTTATTTTCATAATGCATAGTCATTATTACCGTAAGCTGAACTTTAGCCTTCTGCTAAAAATTTCAATCAATGGTTCAACGTGTGAATATATAGATAAAATTAAATGCCAATTCTGCATATCCTTGTTTGATTGGATTGCGCAAAGAAAAGAAAATAGAAATCCTCAAAAAGTTGTGATAACACGAAGATAGTTAGAGTACCATCATATTTCTTCACTATCATCTATTACTTAAAAGAGCTCTTTACGTAGGTGAACAAAAATCAATCAAAATTGATGCCATAAAAATAATGATCCGCATATTTAAAATAGTACAGTATAATGTAAATAAAAATTCTTATTCTAGCCATTTATAAGCTATTAAATTCTAGCTGATTTAATTTGAGACAGATTAATTCATTACAAAGATAATACACTATTTTAGCACTAAAAATAAATGTCTAACAACTTGAATTAACTTTTGAAATTTTTCTATACATGTGTGCTTTAAATTCCGTATCTAACTTGTGCAAACAAATAAATTAAAGGCCCCAAAACGGATCGAGAGTTAGTTGCATAATTATTGTATCATGCCTATGAGGGGTCGCCGCTGATTCTTGTCTGAAAATATTCTTGATCGACTGAACTCCCTACGTTTCGTAGTAAATATCGATTTTTGACCTTTTAATATTTTAAAATATTTATTTATTTATAATATTTATATAGTATTATTTTTTTCTATTTATACCTTTAATATAAATGTGTTATTTAAATATTTAATATATTTATTAAGATGAATAATAATAACTAAATAAGAATAGTTTTATCACTTTATATAATTTTTTACATTTATCAAGATATTTTTTTATTTTCCTTAATATGTGTATTATTTTATCTTTTATTGTTGTTGTGAAATTGAGGAAGTACTCCATTAGACTAAGTAGACTGTGATTGAAATTAGGACTTCAAAGCTTAAGATCAAATTATGTGTCTAGAGAGTGTAGCTAGACAGTAGATTTAAGTCAATGACATTATATGTGCGAGGAGCAGAATAATTCCAGGCAGTAATATTTATCGAGCTCATGTTATGTTTGCGCAGTAAAGTGTATTTAAGGTAGTTAAACCAATGGGCTTATTATATATTAGTATATTTTCTTTCTCCAATTAATATGAAAGTTCTAGCATTATTTTCACTTAAATTTTGATTTGTTAGTTTTACATTTTTCGAAGTGAGTTCTTTTTGAGTTTTACTAGTATATTAAAAATTTAAAAATCTTTACCTGTAGTTAATCATCAAAACACTTCTTTCATAAACTCCAGCTTGTGTACTTCATGATTTTATATCTTAATGCACTCCCTCAGGAATATGAGATACTAAGGATTAAATCTCTAACCCCTTCTAGTCATGAAAACTCTAATTAATATCATATTATGAATCATCTCTTTTGAAAATTTAAGTTGTTAAGTAAAAAAATGTGAATAATTGTATATCTTAATAGATCTGTAGTAAATATAATATTGGTATGGATTGAGAGCTACTACATACCCCCTAACTGGGTTATTTGGAATTCAAGTCTTCAATTTAGGTATCTCACATTGTTTTAAAAAATAATTATAAAACTATAAAAAATAATAATTATAAAACATCACAGTATTTTAATATATCATTTTTGTAAAATCATAAAAAAAATTTGTAAAGAGATGACATTTTTATAATTATTTTTTAAATCAAATAAGCTCTTAATTTTTCTTTTCTTTTTCTATTCTCTTAACTGATTTCGGGTTTAATCAAAAAATAAATAATTAGTTAAACAAAGACTTATTTCAGTACATTTAATAGAGAATTTATTGTAAATAAAGTGCTTTCCTTTCTCTGATTTTAGCATTTATTTAAGGAATTGGAGATGAGAGATGGCCGCATAGGAGTCGCTAGGACTAAAACATATATTTTATAATGGATTTATGATGGTAAGCCAAAGCTTGTGTTGTACAAGTGCTGTAAAGCTGCTGGTTGGAATTCATCATAGTGACCAACTAGGACCCCTTATGTACCTACTCAACTTTTAGGTTTGCTTTTACTTCTTATAATTAATATACTAATTTATGATGGGTCCAACACACAAGTTTCAGAGTGATAATCACAAGGATGGTGTATTCTGGATAGTTTTAACTTTTCATCCAGCTTCACACACACACACACACACAGGCTATGGTAAAGTACAACAAATCATAATGATAATGTTATTTGAACCGAGTATTCTTTTTAAACACTCGTCCTACTATTATTGAATTAAATTATAGTTATATATCACTTATGTCCACTTACCTACATCATTCACCAATAATAAAATAACTGTTTAAATACAATATTCATTTCTAAATATTCATATAATATTATTGATCATAGTAAAAAGATAATAATAACTTCATCATTGATGATAAACACACAAACTTTTCTTTTCCACTCTAATATATTTATATATATTCCTATGATAAGACTGTGAACTGTGTGATCAAAATGTTCAATACCTAACTAGCAGCGAGCACGTAGATCAGTCGTATATGTTCCATATCTAGTTAAATAGAAGTATTATCATAAAAAAGTTGCGTAACTACATATAAAATTTGATTTACTGAAATTGTCCCTCCTTTTTGTTGTCAAGCCAATTTGCTAAGTTTATGTAACTTTTCTTGTGGATGTTTCAGGATTTGAGGTTGTAGAGAAGGCGTGTTGTTCCACAGGAACATTTGAGATGAGCTACTTGTGCAGTGACAAGAATCCACTTACATGCAAAGACGCCAGCAAATACGTGTTTTGGGATGCCTTCCATCCTACCGAGAAGACAAACCAAATTGTCTCAGATTATTTGATTCCAACCCTTCTAGCAACTTTTAGCTGATCCATTAATTATTTTCCTTTCAAAAGATATATAGTTTTAATTTAATTTTACCTAGGTGATTCAAACACATTGCCATATTTAATTTAATATCTATTTGTCATTCTATATATTTATTATGCTTTCTATGTTCAATTGGTATCACAAAGAAACAGCTACGAAATATGAACCAAATGTAGTCATGTTAGCGGACATTAATTCGACATTTCTATGTTGCTCTCCTTCACATGTTACTATGCTTGGATTAATTTATTCCTCCACAGTTAAATTAAACCCTATAAGATTCATTGTTCAATTCTAAAGTAATCATCATATGTGAAATTTATACATAACTAGTTATGTGATCTTTTATCATCGAACAGTTAATCAATTTTGTTGAGTTTAATTTTGTGGGCCAGCCATGTGAAGGAAACGAAAGAAATTTTCAATGAATAAACAGTAAAATACTGTTCACGTGTTAAGAATTCAATGCTGATAAGAGAAATTTCAACAAGTGAACAGTAAAAATTACTGTACACGGTAGGTGAGTGAAGAAAACCAATACACACGTAAAGAAATCTCTTCTTTGTCTGTGCCTAATTTTGCAGTGTTCACACTGCATATACTGCTATAAATAGGAGTGAAGGATTCAGCTAAAAACACAACAGAAGCAGCGAACAAATATAAGCTGCATAGTGAAAGAAAAATATACTGAGAGTATTATTTTTCTGAGAGTGAGAGGGAAAAATAGAGAGTGTGAGTAAATCCCTTAGAGTGTAGGGCGTGGGTATATACACTGGGAATATTTTTGGGTATCATCTCTATTGCTCCTTGGTACTGCAAAATTGTAGTGTTTGACTAGGAGGGTTCTCACCGGGATACACTATATTTACATCTTGGGTTGAAGAGTGTGGAAAGGATATTTTGTAATTATCTTGAATATAGTGGAATATTTTTCGGAGCTTGGCCCGTGGTTTTTCCTCCGGTATTTGGGGGTTTTCACGTTAAAAATTCGGTGTGCAAATTTCTTGATACGGATGTGAATAGTACTATTTTGTGAATAGTACTGTTCGTGAATAGTGACCAGTGGGCCCACGTGAATAGTGACCAGTGGCCCATTGTAAAAAAATTTTCTATTCATCCTGATTCATATTTTCGCTGCACTGCACCGATTGGTAAATTTAATTCTATCAGATTTAGTTTTGATACTCATTGCCACACATTGGTATCATTTAATTATACTGTGAATCAGTCTCTGAGTCCAACAAATTTAGCCGATCAAGAAGAAATTGTATATATAGTCCAAAAATTCTGCAGGCAGCAACTTTTAGCATGGGGAGAAGCACACCAGATTCTTCCTTGTTTCCTTAGTGATTCAAGGGAAGAGGAATAAAGTTGAATGCATTAAATTAAATGATGGTGCTAGAGCATCACATTAGCTAAAAATATGGTCTAGATAGGCTTTATAAGAATTTAAGCAACATTTTCTCATAATCCAACTTTTGGAGTTGAGTTAGGCCAACTTAATTAGAACTAGGTATGTTTGGATCTATGGTAAGTAATAGGGTAAAGCAAAGTGGAGCGGAATGGAGTGACATAATTATTCCTCTCTATTATTTAGATATTTTAATAATGGAATGGAGTGGAATTGTGATAATGTTATGAGAAAAACATAAGAAAATAAGATTTCATCTCATTCTTTCTAAATTGAAGAAAAAATGAGGACATTAAGACATGAATGAATTGGATAAAATCTATCCCATCCCCTTCTATTCCATTCTACCTATTTTTCAAATATCCAAATTAAACAATGGAGCTTAAACATATTCCATCGCATTGCACTCCGCTCCATCAATTTCCATCTATCCAAACATACCATATGAGATGGTTGATAGTCTTGTGAGTTTTCTTGGAGACATTTTGAATTGCAGGCTATTAATTGGAGAGCAGTTTAAAAATAAGAAGGGATGCCTGAACACATCTTCCAAAGGAGCCAAAATTCATATCTTTCAACGTTGATAACTTAAAGAATCAATATTATATTGTATTAACCGATATTATGTCTACAGTACGTACATTGGGACCACAAAGTCATGATTAAATGGAATAACACTTTCCTCTTTGGTTTTCTTGTGACAGCTAGATGGAGATTTGTAACAAGAATTACAATTACAATTCATAGATAGGCTAGTAACTACCAGTGCAATAACAGAAGCACTAGTATATAGGAAAGAAATGAAATTACAAGGACCGCCCTGTAGCTTGTGACCTCAATAACCTCAAGTAGCTGCCTGCGAAGGATGCAATATTATACTAGAAATTAAAGACTTATTAGGTGATATAATAGAACAAGAATAGATCCTTTCATGTTAAATTTTTGTATGACATTGTCAAATAAAATCGCTCACCATTAACTCAAAAAGTGTGGAACCTAGACACATGACATATGACACACAAAAATTAATGATGGGAGATTACATGTGCCAAGGTAGTGTGACATTTCAATCTAAAATAATCAATTGCGGATTTCTCATATCACTTTTTTTTTCATGTTTAAAATATTTTTGGTTTTGGTCAGAAGTGTTGTTTTGGGGTCAAGTGTTGGGAAATTTTTTTTTTGGACTTTAAGTGGTCAGCCAGTTTAATACACTTTTTTATTTCTGGGTAAGGGATGGTTTAATACACTTGGTTAGCCTCCAATCGACAGTGGGCCGATTGGGCTAATTTATTCATTACAAGATGGACACTTGGCACTTGGATCCCATCAATGATGCTGTGACTAGTCACCAGAGGAGGGCTTTTCTTTCCTTCCACTGTGAAGGCGACCCATCTGAATTCTTCAAAAGTTGCCAAAACCAAAAAAAAAAAAAACACAGTAGAGGTTTGCCTAGTACCCACTCGAATTTAAAGAGTTTAGATTTAGATGACTGTTATTTTTTATTTTAGGATTTATCTACTCAGTGCCCAGTATCCTAAGGATACTGGTTAAGGAGTTAAAGTAGAAAATTTTTCATCTTGGGATGAAGAATTTTAGTGTTTTCATTGAAAACACAAAAAAAAAAGATATGTGTCTAGTACCCACTTGAATTTAAGGAGTTTGGATTTAGATTACTATTATTTTTTGTTTTAGGGTTTATCTAACTAGTGTCCAGTGCCTTTAGAACACTAGTTAAGAAATTAAAGTAGAAAGTTTTCATCTTGCGAAGACGAATTTTTGTGTTTTCATAGCTGAAATTCACTCAAAAGTCTTGAAACTTACTTTTTTGCTATCCTTAATCAATTAGTAAAACCATTTGTTTTATTATAACTTTATCAAAATTTTATGTTTTATTTGTTTATGGATGCAATGACCTGTTTGGAGTTGGGGGTTGAGGATATGGGAAAAAAAGGGTCCAAAATCATGAACTAGGATAGTGAAAAAATAGGGTGGCAGAGACGAGAAGAGGGGAAACACTCCCTTATCCTTAGGATTACCTGACTGTGGTTGTAAAAACTAAAATTAGTAATTGAAAAAGGTACACAAAAGAAATTGTCGAATCAAATGCTTACTACGTAATCAATGCGCAACACTTTTTATTTAAATCTATTTACTAAGCGTAACAGCACTGTCTAATTTTGACCTCATTTAAGCCTTATCAAGGTATAATACTAACTTATATATAACCGATAATTTTCCGCCTAGTGTCCATTGTTTGCAGTCAATGCCTTTTTAAGTATATATTAGACCTCCTAATTCAATCCAAGTCTGACCTACTTGGCTTTACTATTGCAAAGTGTTGGCGTGCAACCAACATACTCTCCTAACAGTTTCTAAAAGAATAAATTTGCTAAGACATTCTATATCTAAACCTCCTTTAAAAGTGAACTCAAATTTTCTTCGGCTTGGTTTTCGAGGAAGCCAGGTGTGAACTAGAATTAGCCAAACCACATTCTTTATTGTTTACTTCGTACAACATGACTTTTAGTATTTAGCAAACCACCTTTAAAAGGTTTTTTTTAACCACTGTTTTTGAAATATTGGTTGAGGATTCAAAAAAGATAAGTTTTATATTGTAAGATGTGATTTTCATGTTTTTAAGATGTGCGGTACATTAAAAAATTTACAAGTTTGCTATTTGTAGAATTCTTAATTAGTATTCTTAGGGCATTGGTTGGAAAAACCCTTCTATATATTAAAATTGAGATGAGGACTTTATAGTTAAGATTTTGCTACTCAATACCCTCAAGCCACATATGGAGAAAGCAAAAATCATTCATGTTTTTGGGATTCAATGTTTCCAATACATTTAATGCAATATACTTAAAACTCTTGCTTTCTTAACTAGCTAATGCTAACAAAACCCTTACAACTAAATTATCATGATTTTGTGTACTAAAATATGTAATTTTTATGATGGAAACACTTAACTAAAGTATAAAATCATTCATGTGCCTCTATCCATCATCAACTCAAGTTTTTGGGAGAGATAATTTTATGATATGATATCAGAGCTTGCATGACAAGCTTTATAGCTCTCTGTATATGCAATATATCTTCAAAAGTGCATTAAGCTATGATTTGGCCTGGCCACTAGAGGAAAAGTTTTACGTACAGTAACAAACTCCTTGTGAATAGCTAGAAAAAATGAGGAAAAGATATCCCTGTACACTCATGAGCTATGATACACAATAATAATGGTTTTCTTTCTTCCCTTTGGGACAACAGGAAGCAAGGTCTGTCATTTATGGGGCGACAGACACATAAATCCCATCACCTCCTTTCCTGTTGGGGAGCATTCAATTGATGGCTCAAGTAGGCCCTTATCAGAGGCGGAAAAATCGCTCCTTCTTCTCTGTGGCGGTTGGTTGCAACCACATGACTAGCAAGTTTATTAATTCTCTTGCTACTCCTCACACCAGCCTTTCTCTTTCGGTGGTAGTTGGTCTTGGAAATCAGTCAACCATGCATGGCCCTTATTAATATGGGGTGAGATCTGTACTTGGATTTGGAATGTATATATGTTTTCTTATACGAGTTGGGGACAGGTTGGGTTATCAATAGCAACAAATTGAAGAAACAAGTTAGTAATAAATAAAACACTCCCATCTTGGTGTTATTTTTCTTGATTTCAACAATTTTGGTATTTATTTATTTTTTTCAGTCTTTAAAGTATTTCATTTCTACTAATGAGTATGTTGTCGTTGCTAAAAGTGTGTTTGTGAGTTTGATTTTGAATGGTAAGTTTGTAGAATAAAATTTTTTAAAAAATATTATTTATATTTATAAAATGTAGAATATTGTGTCGACTCATATTTCATTCACCATTGGATGAAATGTGGGTCCCATTCAAGTAGGGTCCACATTCCATTTAATGATAAATGAGGATGTGAATCGTCTCATACCCCATGAGTACAAATAACAACTCAAATTTTAAAAGTTTGCTATAAAAACTCCTCCCTTTATCCTCCAACAGCCAAATTATCTTCTCCAGAATTTGAACCTATTTGGTCCTTTCTCTAAAGATGTTTCTGGCTTTATACATCCAACTCTGGTTGATATATTGGTTTTGATTCTAAATTATTGTTTTTGTTACGAATTCATATAAATAAATCACTTGGCACTTTATATTAAAAGTATTTCCTATAAATTGGTCTACTCATCCTGATAAAAGTGGAGACTTTAATATGATGTTATGAATTATTTTATTAAGTCTTGTATTGTTTGGCAACGAGACACAAATGATTTCTTACAAATTGAACTAAAGTTAATGAGGAAATTCCTCATTAATGGTCACGTCATGCATCTCTAATGATAAGTTCCATCACTAGCTATCCTTTAATCAAACATCTGCAACTAACTTCCTTTTTCCATAGCGCACGAGCACAACATTTTTTACCTCGAGCTTTGTTTTTTGGTTAACATTTTGTACGCACCCTTCTCATTAATGTGATAATAGTATTAGGATCTTACAAACTAGTGTCCTAAGATTAGTGGTTAAGATTTTTAAAGTAAAATTTTTTTATCAAAAGAACAAAGTTAAGTTATTAATACATTCAAGGTATTAGAAACATAAAAAATTTCTATCATTGAAATTTTACTTTGTTCTAAACCCTAAAACCTTAACTAGTGTCCTAAGAGCATTGATTAGCTCCACTACATAAACTAAATTATCGCATGTTTTGGCAGTGATTTGTATTCCTACTTGCTTCACAATCTCGAGGTTGAGCATGTTCTTGCAATAAATACAAGGTAAATGAAAAGACTGCCGTTGAAGTGTACTTGAATGACACACTGTCTCATTCTTTATTGGGAAAAAAAGAATAAATTAATTAAAAAAATAAAAACCAGTAAAAGAACAAGTTTTATAAATATATATAACTTCAACTTGATATGTCTCTTGAATTAAAATACTCAAATTTCATATCATGAAATTTATACATGACTAAAAACAAAATTAAATTAGCTGAGTTGTGCATAAGAATGATATGTATATGAGCCTTGCGATTGAAAAATAGTGAGAAATATAAGATAAGTTAATTCATCTTCAGTATATTTGAAAAACTTATAAGATAAATTGGTCCCTACTTATTTATTAAATTATTCAAATTGGTCTCTAATAAAAATACAAATAAAATAAATAAATTCACTATAATAGTAACGAATAATTAATTTGTTTTACGTTTTTAATTGTGAGGAATTATAAATATATATATTTTTTGAGTAGGCCAATTTATCTGTGCTATTTTTATATGGGATTATAAGTGGCTAACTTAGCAGTTAACTCTCATTTTTTTAATATATGCGATGTTCATATGTAGCAACTCAAATAAATGAATAATTTTATTTTATTTTAAGTTATGTATAAGTTTAAGGATATGAAATTTAGGATTTAAATTTTAAGAACTAATAAATTTGTTAAGTTAAAATAACATTTATAAAATTTATTCTCTCTTATTAGTTTTTATTTTCAATTTTATGTATTTGTTCTCTATTTTTTTTAACAATAGGGCGAAATGTCAATTTTGGGAAAGAATGGAGGTAGAGTATCATTTGAACAAACCGCATATGTGATCTTTGTTATTTACCCATATATATATATATACAAAAGGTGGAGCCATAGTACAAGATACATACAAGGCATTTGAGCAAACAATTTATTTAATTCTTTATGTAAAAGTAATTCCAAAAAAATAATTTATGAATAAGTTGATTTATATATAAGAGTTTAATTTTTCTATATTAATGATGGAAGAAAATTTTTTATACTATTATTCAATCAAATTATCTTAATTACTTGACTTTTTAAATAGTAAATGTGTGAGGCTTAATCACTTTTAGTAATATGTTAATAAATAATTAAATAATTATATAATTTTTTTTTATAATATCAATATATAAAAATTAAATTCTTTATTTAAATGAGTAATAAAAACATTTATTCCAAGTGTTTTAAAAAATACTTATTGAAATTTTTTTAAGAAAAGTTAAACAAACAAATACATCTTGACTTGACTTACATAAAGTTTAAGAAAAACATCGTAAGTGTCGTAGTCCAAATTGCCCACTGAGTGTAAACATAGGATCGGCGTGTGAAACAATTAAAGAACTACTTTTAACATTTTGGTAGATGATAGCTGGTCCAATGTTAATGTTCGATCTGTGCAGTGGAAATGGGTAATTTCGACTCACGAACTTATTTATGGTTTTGCAGGGTGAGTCATCTTCAATTCTTCAATATTTTGTGTACATATCACTCTCTTTTCCCCCTTTTTGACTTTTTCCTTTACCAAACGAGCCAATGACAGCATAATAATCTACCGCCACTATCACAGGAAAAGAAAAAAAAAAGGCATAAACTTTGAAAATAAATATTGTTTAAGATATTTATATTTATTTGATATTTGATATTAATATATTATAAAATAAGTAAAAAATATAAAGAGATCCATTTTGTTTATATAAAAATTAATTTAATCACTAATTAGTTAATATAATACAATTTTTTTTATTGTGGAGAAACGCAAGGACAAAAAATACTTTTATTTATTCTACTGATATTGCCAAAGACTACTATATTATAATATAATATAGCATGGGGGTGGTCCTTCTAGTGGATAGTAATCTTTTGAGATATACATTCGTACGTACAAGTGTCTGCTTCCCTCTGACTATCGGGCACTTGCTCTAGATTTTGTCTAGCCGATTTTTGACATTTCACACCCTTCACAAACTCTCTTCATGTTCAATTTTGTGGGGTTTGCACGAAAAACTCTTGAAACTATATATAATCTAAAATAAAGTTAATAGAGGTTAGAAATAAGTAGCTATCGCTGCAATAAAATTAATGTGATTAATTATAGAGTTTAATTATGATGTATTGATAATGTAAAAGAATTTTATATTGTTATATAATTAAATCTTTCATTTACATTATTTTCAAGTAGTGAGATGGAAATTAATCGTAATTGTTGATATATCACTACATTATTAGATAATTGTATAAAAAAATTTCATACTAACAATCTATTAAAATTGAATCCTTAATTTTATTAGAAATGCTCATAAATATATAAGGTGTTAGAATTATATCAATGTAGAGGACTTTCCACTCTTGCACCATGTTTAGCTAACTAATGGATGATAAGCTTGGTTTAACTTATTGAAAGAAAAATAAATTACTTTAGAAAATTTTTACTATAAATTATTCTCAACCGAAAATAAATTAATTTTAATAGATATATTTTTTCCACTGAGAGATGGTAGAAGCAAGTCCCATCCAAAAGAACTGTGCCCCTGCCTAGGCAATTATGTCTCCCAACAACTTCTTCATACAAAACCCAAAAGATCAAGGCTCCATTAATAATCCAAACCAATATTTATTGCATCACAAGTTCACCTCCATTAGTTCACTCCAAAACTTACCCTTAACACACACAAACACAGACATACACACACATACACACACACAATGGAAGGTCACAGAAAAAACATACAACTATGTTCCCAGATTTTGTGCACCCTTTTGATTCAATTGCTCTCCATGTTTGCCATCAAGACTAGTTCTAGTGGTGCAAATAATGTTCCAGCAATAATTGTGTTTGGTGACTCTTCAGTGGATGCAGGGAACAACAACTACATTCCAACGATTGCAAGGAGCAATTTCCAGCCATACGGGCGTGACTTCGAAGGTGGTGTGGCAACTGGGAGGTTCTCCAATGGGAAAATACCAACTGACTTCATATCTGAGGCTCTTGGACTCAAACAGTATGTGCCTGCTTACTTGGATCCTAAGTACAACATTTCTGATTTCGCAACTGGGGTCACTTTTGCCTCTGCTGCTACTGGCTATGACAACGCAACTTCACAAGTGCTGGTAAATATGATGATCTTCTCGTCTTTAATTTTTGAATAGTATATGACCTATGCTCACAGCATGTGGAACACTGTGTAGACACTCTCTTCTATACTTAGATAGGATGTTTAGCAGAGTGTATAGATAACATTTCTCTTAATTCTTTTGAGGTATTAAATTCATGTCTTATTTTAAACAGTGGAAGTGGCTTACTTTTTCAGGATTGTCTTGTATTTTTTTTTCCCGTCTGGTTATAGGCTTTCATCTTCTTGTTTATTTCAGATTTCTAATTAAGGAATCAGTATTAATATAATGTTAAGAAGATTTGCATTAAATGACACTTGATATAAACATAGTATTGATATCATATATTACTGTAATAGTATCAATGAGATGTTGGTCCGAATAGGAAGTGTTCAAGTCCTTTGATTTAAATACGAGGTTTTAGGTTTAATTGTAGGATTTATTTGTGTGGAAATAAAAAATACTAGAGAGATCTCACTTAAACAGTTGGCCGTATCTAAGAGATCAACCTTTGCCTATCAAATGATGAGATATTCCTGAAAATAAGAAATATATTATCGTAAAGGTATGTGATACATGTATATCGAAAAAATATATGATTGATATTCATATATTGTATATATATTTATATAAGCATAATGTTGTATGGTGTCCCACGATAATGTACAAATAATTAAAATCATACTTGTCATCGTATCATCACAAGAGAATTTCCCTCACATGAGCGCTGATCTCTAGTTTAATAACTTTTTTCTGAAATTATTTTATCTGTCTTTAACTGGTAAATGATTAAATTAAAAAAATGGTCATTTTCAATTAATTCAAAGTATATATTTCTTATTTTCACATGCACTTCATACTTTTTCCTTTTTTCATATATAATTTAATGTTGATTTCATTTAATTTATAAATTTAAAAGAAGCTTATTATGCTACCATGCATGTAATAATGAAAGCATTAGAGTCATTTTTTTTTGTCAAAATGATATAATATAATTGAATCCAAAAAATTGTTTATTATTCTGTGGCTGGTGCTTTCCTAATTGGCTAAAACAGCGTCCATTATCTGTACAAAATTAATGCCCTCATAAATTAGTGACAATGGACATTCAAGAGTATAAAAAATTCCTTTTGTTTTGATATATCCGATGAAAAATTCATCTCCTTTTGGAAGTGATTATACATGAAAAACAGCATAATCAAATGCATGCCTTACCCAATGGGTTTAACTCAATAAAAGTAGATTGAATCCTAAGCGAATTTTACTTACAAAGTCAAATGTTCGAATCATAAGAGCTCCTTTGGGAGGGGCGTATTTTTTATAGGCTTCCTTGCCTAATCTTTTATCATCAAAATCAAACGCATGCATGCCTTCATCAAGGCTTAACAAACCTTAATTGATCAAAATTTTTGGATGCAGTCGGTGATACCATTATGGAAGCAATTGGAGTACTACAAGGAATACCAAAAGAAGTTGAGCACATATCTTGGTGAAACCAAGGCAAAAGAGACCATAGCCGAATCACTATACCTCATGAGTCTAGGAACAAATGACTTCTTGGAGAACTATTACACCATGCCTGGTGGAAGAGCATCTCAATACACACCACCAGAGTACCAAAGTTTTCTGGCTGGAATAGCTGAGAACTTCATAAGGAGCCTCTATGGTCTTGGTGCTAGGAAGATATCCCTTGGAGGGTTACCTCCAATGGGGTGCTTGCCATTGGAGAGAACCACAAATGTTGTTGGTGGGAATGATTGTGTTGCCAGATACAACAACGTAGCATTGGAGTTCAATGATAAGCTCAAGAATTTGACCACTAAGCTCAACCAGGAGCTCCCTGGAATCAAAGTGATGTTCTCAAATCCGTACTACATTATGATGTATATCATAAAAAACCCTGATCGATACGGTAAGCTACAATTTTCTACAGTCCATTACATTATGTTGCATGCATATTTTCTTGAGTCAGTGTTATCTGAATACTAGTTTTTTAGTGTCGATTGACAATGAGAATTGATGTACAAATGAATGGAAAACTTTGGAATTTGGTGACTATGGTGGTAAGTGATAGGATTGTCACCCAATTTTTGAATCATGTACATAATTCTCTACTTATTTACATTTGAATCCCCAATTTATTCAACCCCTCAAATAACTATGTTTTTGGTAATATTTTTTTTTTTTTTTTGCAATTTGAATTTTACTCCATCTTCATTTTTACTATATATTCTTGTATTGAAAAATAATGATGTTATTTGAACTCACAATTTATGAAACAGCGTGTCGACACACTCTTATTTCCCATAAATTATTAATACAAATAATAATTCTCATTGAAAAATATATAAATGCGGTAGGGGTTCATGAAAACTTATTTTGTAAATTCGATTTTTTTTAATCTTAGCTCTGTGTTTTCTTCTTACTTTTGTAGTGTTTTCTATTCATAAGAATCAACAACAACAGCAATAGAAAATAATTGTTATACTTTTCTTTTACCATTGTTTTTTTTCAAAGAAGATTATGATGCACGATGATTAAAAAATCAATTTTTTTTCTGTATAGGTTTCGAATCAACTTCAGTGGCATGCTGCGCTACTGGAATGTTCGAGATGGGATATGCATGCAGCAGGGGAGCCATGTTCAGTTGCTCTGATGCCTCCAAATATGTCTTTTGGGACTCTTTTCATCCAACAGAGAGAACCAATAGCATTGTTGCAAGCTACGTGGTGCAGCACGTTTTATCTCACTTCGTAAAATAAATAAACAACTTAGGCAATTTTATTTTCTTTATTATAAGGTAATATAATATAATTCCATCACGCATGCACGAGCCTGTGCTGTATGGTTTGGAATAGTTACTTGGGACATGAGATTGTGCCATTTGGGCTTGTGAATCATTATCGTGTTTAGATGTGTATACATGTATGTATAATGTTAGTATTTAATACAGCACATTCACCATAAAATGTGCTGATAAATTAGAAATGTGTCATTATGTTTCCAGTCATATATATTTCTACTGATTATAATTTCCAGACATTATTACCTTCGGATTGGTTTCGTTCTATGTATTTATTTCTTCTCATATATGCTCTATTGAATAATAAATGGATACGAAACACTTATTTATTTAAAAAATTAATAATTTATCATGATATTCTAGTAAATATTTAGTGAGTGAATCTCAGTACAAAAAAAAGGTAGAAATTCTGTGTCTCGGCATAATGACAAGGTAGGGTTAGCCTTAGCCATGACACAATGGCCTTGTAATCTTAAGGTTATAGGTTCAAATTCTGGAAACAGTTTTTGCACAAAATAAACGTTTATCCCTTCTAGACCCTATTAGATGAAAATTTGATGCATTAGACTGTTCTTATTATTATTATTATTATTCTAGTAAATATCTAGCTTAGATAATCACAAGTCCATGTCTAATTCCCTTCAAAAGTAAGACAGTACTTCTTCTACCATCAGCAGACATAACTGCAGAATGCAGCACATAGCCAATTTAATTTCAATGTTAAAGTGAAAAAAAATTGGTACAACTAAGTAAAATTCAAAGGACATGGGAAACAGTGCCCTGCCAATAACATGAATGTCCATTCTCAGCCCAACATTTTCAAGTTATTTATAGCCACCAATCTTACCGCAAGAGTTTTTGCTTTCACACTGTACAAGGGTGTAAGCATTTATTTGCCTGTATAAGGAAGTCAATGATGTCAGAATTGAGTCCCGAATCGGCATATTCAATTAGGACCATAAGTTTTCACAGAATTGGTTCAGTGAAATATGGACAAGAAGACAAGTGGCTGAGTCTCCGTAAAGGACTGTGTTAGCTGCTTTTAATAGGCAGTAACCTGCGTTGCATGGCATTATCAAGCAAGGCCATACATACCACACAATTCAATTGTTAGTGAAATAAATACACATGATGAATGCCATCAAAAGATGAGATATATTCATGTATGTGACTTAAATAAGAACGGTTTTAGTTGTTAAATGTGCACAGTAGAATTGTTTTGTGAATGAAGATTTGACATAAATGTTAGCCAGCGGACTCTATCCAACAAGGACGCAATGCTCAATTCTTACCTTAATCTTGGTGGGATGAGCGATGCCAAACATACCTAAACTTTTTGAATATGATTTCTTTCTTATAATTGCTACTTTTTTTTATTCCCTCCTCAAGAGCTATTTGTTGACCTAGAACAGAGGCAAAGAAGAGATTAAAAAGTAGGGATCGAACCCCTAACTAAAGTCATTGAACTCCGAAACATGAGAAGTGTCACTTGAGTTGCAACTCATCGATGAAAACATTTTTCAAGTCCAGGAAACAAATCAATCATAATACACAAGGTTCTCCTTGCACATTAATTGGACTACAACAACCTCTAAAAATAAGATGATGTGTAAAATGAAATGCTCGCACCATATCCAAATTTAGTGCCTAAAAGAACCTTTGAGGCCACTCACAAAGAGATCCTTGCTTACACAGCCAGAGGGAAGCTTCAAGTCACAATGCTGCACCACCAATACAGCAGATGGTAATCATTTGCCAGAGAAAAAGCAACATACAATTCATTATTATTGAATCTAAGATAACAGTGAGGAAAAGTTAAGCTCCTAAACACAAACAATGTAATAATTTAAAAAACGCTGAGATAATGCGATCTATTACTATTTTGATTGGCAAATTCTTGGAGTGTGACCATGCACGCAGCCACATTTTTCAGGTATTTCCAGCAACTTCTCAACTGTTGAACTGTTGTGGATAGGCATGTCTGCAAATTTTGTTAAGCTTCTCTTTCCATTTTATATATATATATATATATATATATATATATATATATATGTGTGTATGTATGTATTCTGCATCAAAATTTGTGAATTTTGCTCGTTTTAATTGTTTCTTGAATAACTGATTATTACTAAAACTCCATCTCTGAGCTACACTCCCACCAAACAGATGAGAAAATAATCCTCCCTTGAAGGAGCTTCTGTTTTCCAGACTAGATTTATTACACATCTTCTTCTGATGTACAAAGTTTCCCACAGTATATGGAGTTGTTTAATGGTCTCGACTCTTCCAAAATGAAGTAAACTAGTGTATACAAAAAACATATGATAATGTACATAGATACGTGCTTCCAGTGCTTCTATGATCTCAGAATAACCAGATATGATATATGTACAAAGGGAGAAATGATAGTGCCCATTTTCTCTACTCAACTCTTTCAAGAAAAGAGAGCTATTGGACAAAAGTGTATGACACACTACCTGAAAGTGGATCCCATTGTTTTTTTACGACCGTGTTGGATAATGAGTCCTAATTTGTGAGTACAAATATCTGTACTCGTACAAAGGTAAATGTTTTCAATTCATTTAGGACCACAGAATAATCAGACATTAGCATCTGAACAAATAATAGTCGAGAAAGAATATCAAGAATAGAGATTTTAGTGTGCAGCAAACAGATAGCTTATTCATTTGTAAGGTATTTCCTATCCTTGAAATAGAAAAATTGAAGCCTTTTGGCTAGAAAGAGTTAGCAAGGCAAGTATATATGAAGATAAATAGACTTTTTTTTTAAAAAAAATAATATAAATAGACATCTTAACAAAACTTGAATACAAAACAAGGAGCTGTTAGTTCTTATCTTTACTTGATAACCTCTTTATACTTTCCCAAATGGTTGGACCTTGAGGATGCACATTCACAAAATATTTTACGAACCGTTTATCATTGGATGAAACTATGGTGCTCAAAGTTAGTGAAGGATTTATCGCTTTCCTCTCCTTCAGCCAAGCATACATTGAAAATCTTTGAATAATTTTCTCCAAATCATAGCAGAAGTATGATGGGAATCCAATGACACACTCTAATGGGTAGCCTAAAATGTTTCTTACGAAATCAATCTTCTTTTCAATGACATCTTTCCTTTGGTTTAGAATCATAGGAGTTCTTTTTATCATTTCAAGCACACTGTTATAGTCCAAACCAGCTTCAACCAGGCAATCAAACCTCTCCTGTAACTGATCTCCTCTCCCTCGGAACACTTTCAATGCCTTCGCCATCTCCTCAGAGTTCTCTGCATACCCCAGTTTCATCAAGAAAGTTGTTTTCTCCAAATGTTTGTGCGGATCATGACCACATGTCTGTTCAGGGCTGTTCTGTTCCACTCTTGAAGCCATACTAACAAGTTTCAGCGGATCATCTTTTATGATTCGGCATAACTCAGCTTTTTCAACTTTTAACTCCAAACAAACAGTTTTAGGACCTTTCAAGGAATGTGTGCTAAAGAGATGCATGTGGCTAGACAAAATTTGCACAATGTCATCTGTTCCCATCCCAACAAAACACAAAAAATCAACCACCCTCAACAGATTTTTCGCAAACTTGTTTGTCAACATATGGGGATACTCCATGAAATAGCCATAAATCACATCTACCTTGATCCCCAACTCATGTGATCTAACTAAAAACAAGTGCAGCTTCTTCCCAAAACCTTGCAGCAACAGCTTAGGATTTGCCTTGAACAAATTATGCATGTGTTCCTCAGAAAATCCAACCTTATCAAGAAATTGAATGGTATCAAGCATTCTCCCCAAATTATATGTCCTGGAACAAGACATGTAGTTCACAATCCAATCATCCTCAATCCCAATTCTCCTCAACCAATCAAGAACAGCCACAAACTCACCATTGACATCACCACCATCACCATCACAAACCAAAAGTGAAGGGCAACAAACAACAAGCTTGATGATCACAGATTTACTCAACCCCAAATCCTCATAACCTCGAAATTTTGACAACAACAACCCTTTAGGGTAACCAAAAACCTCTTTTGCTTCCTTATAAATCTTCCCCATCATGTTCCTAGGCACACCATAGTTACACAAAACATGGAAATTATCAACCAAAGCAGAATCATCATCCAAGAAGAACATGCCACGTGGAAGAAACAAGTGCAACTCAGAGGGTCTAATTCCTAAACTCTCAAAAAAGGGTTCATACTCGTTGATGGGGTTGTACCTCAAGAACTTCCTCAACGAATAAGCAACATCATCATCATCATGGCCAACAACAAAAACAACCTTAGAAGCCAAGGATTCAATGAAGTTGGAGCAGTTCTTGGTGATGTACTCAGCATCCAAGAAGGTGTAGCCACGTGTCAAGTGGAGGTAATCCAAGAGAACTCGTTGAGCTTCGGTTTTCACAAGCCGTGAAACGCGTTTTGCAGGCCTAGGAGACTTCACAGCAGAAGAAGAAGAAGAAAGAGTGACATGGGTAGGATTGGAATTTCGAAAGGTTGGAACTTTGAGATGGAGAGAAAATGGGGTTTGTGGTTGAAGTGGTAGTTTATGGTATATGGTGGAAGGGTGGTGGAAGAGGAAGAAGCGGGTTTCGTAGATGTGGGGAATCATTTCGGTGAATGTGGGGAATAAACGATTGTTGTTTGAGGCATTGGAAATTAGAATTGGATTAAGGGAAGAAGAAGCAGCTCGAGTTTGCAGTTGAAAATGAAAGGGGCGGCTGTGTAGAGAGGGAGCGACCAGAGCGAGGAAGAGTGTAAAAATTGGGATATGTGTAAATTACATATGAACTCAATTATACAAAATTTATCTATTTTCACTTGGCAACTAAACGCATGTTTTTTTTTTCCTCTAATAGGAAAAAGGTATGAAACATGAAATAATTTAATTATTTCATCATGTCGTAAATCAAGCTCACTTAAGATAGGTTAGTTTGGGTATCTCCTATTTTTTTTTTGGTAGAGTTTACTTTCTTTTGATAGAGAGATTAGTCAGGGTTTAATGATTCTTATATCGGACTAAATCTTAAGATATATGGTAGAGTCATTTTGGTCTTAAAAAAATTTAAAACTAATGTTTTTCTTAAATTATAAAATATGAATTAAGTTAATCTATAACTTTATTTTTATTATATTGTCCTTGTGTTTTAGCTAATGTATTATCTTAACTAATATATTGATTTCAGACTTATAACTTGATTTTATAAGTTATATCATATATTTAGATTGAAAGAAAAGTCAGTCTCAATCCAGAGTCAATATATGCCTTAAGACTCACTGAGCACTTATAATGATATTTGTAGATCATCCATCCATGTGAAAATCCTGATAATTAAACCAACGTCGTGACGATGTATGAGCAGAAAGTTAAATAGCTGATATATATTAATATAATAAGTTCAAACCGATAGTGTATATCTAATATATGAATAATATTATTTGTCCATAAAATTCATATTTTGGTATTGAAGTATGATATTTCTATTCAATTTAATGGTCAGAGGTCAAATAGAATGGTATTCAATTATTTACATGTCAATTAACACTACACATTATTAAGAATAGGATGACATATTAATGAAAATAAAATGACATGACTCACATTATATGTTGCAATGTCATGGACTAAAAAAATTAATTTTTAAGTTTCAGAAATCAAAATAAGTGATGGACAATTTCCAGACACCCTATCAACATTGGTGATTTGTATTAAAATTAAATTAAATTTGTTTTAATTTAAGAATTAAGAATAATAAGATAAAGTGAGCATAATTAAGCTGCACTTCCCCGTTTGCTCTCAGTATTCAGTAACTAGCACAACCACTGTACACTCCCTCGAGTCCAACCAAATCTACTTACCGCTCTCTAATACTCGCGCAATCGCAAATTACCTTTCTCCGCCGTTACGCCGCCGTTTCATCCACCGCGAGACCACACAAAGACCTCCTCTCTCTCTCTCTCTCTCTCTGAACGGTTCGATCCCTCCAATGGACTCCATCTTCGACGCAATCAACGTCCGAGACCTCCTCTCGGCGCACGACCTCTCCGATCCCACGTCGCCACTCTCCGCACCAGATCTCCGCCTCCTCATCCAGCGCCTCGAGTCCCACTCCCTCCAGATCCGCTCCCAGGTCCGCTCCTACCTCCTCTCCCACCGCGACGACTTCGAATCCCTCTTCTCCCTCTCCAACGACGCCGTTTCGCGCTCCCGAACCCTCTCCGGCGACGTCGCCGGGCTCCTCAATTTGCTCTCGGAGCAGCCGATCGATGCCGAGGTGCGCGAGATTGTGGCAGAGGTGAGGGAGAAGAGGGAGGAGTTGAAGGTGAAGAGGGAGCTGTTAGGGTTGGTGAGGACCGTCGTTGGGGCGAGCGAGAGGTTGGAGAGTGTTAGGGAAGGGTTGAGGAATGGACGGTTCGGATTCGCCGCGGAAGTGTTGAAGGAGCTGAAGGTGGCGCTTAGGGTTTGCGGTGGTGGTGATGGTAATGGCGAGGTTGAGGATGGGGAGCCTTTGGTGTATGGATTGTTGAGGAAGGAGTGGTTTCAGTGCTTTGAAGAGGTACTCAAACAATCTATTTTCTTTTTTTTCAAAACTTTTTTTCTTCAGTTTTTAGTATTTTTCAGTTGAATTTAATTTTTATGTATTTAGGGTGTAAATTATCAATCAATAGAAATTTAAAAAGAAAAGCCAAATCATGGTGGCTTGTTATTATCGTGGGTCATTATCTAGGATGATCTTGATTGACGGTATAAAATAGTTCTACATTGTCTGTGTATAGAAATTAAACTCATTGGGTTTTATATCTGTGTGGTTAAATTAGAAAAACCATAGGTGAAATTAAGAGAGGTGTATATAGATTTTAATGGCTTTGATGTAAATATGATCAATGATAGAAGAACATTATGGTGATTGGTGTCTTTTGATATAGTGGGATAAGACTAAATAGCTGTTGTTGTTGTATTGATGTGGTTAAATGTTTTGGGTTTGGGACAGTGGAAGAGAAAGGGGGGTTGTTCTGTTGCAGTTTTTGAGTTTTTTTTTTTTTTTTTGTGAATGGCAATGTCTGGATTTTGTGCTTTGGATATAGTTTTGTATAGGAATTCAAGACTTTAAGAGTGTGGAAGGTGAAATTAATGGATATTGGTTATAATTTTGAAATGCAAGGAAGATTGTGCTACCAGGTGGGTTGCTATATAGATGAATTGACACCATTGGGTTCTAGCATTCTAGGAAGATTGAAGTTTTGAATGTAATATTAGAGGTGTTATATTGTACAATTTTTATTTTGTATTTTCATCTTTTGGAATCAGTCATCATACAGTTATAAAATGAAAAGCAAAGAAAAGAAAAAATTTGCGCGTTTAAGTACCTTACAAAAATGAAAATAATTTAGTAATTAAGTTAAATTATTTGATCGTATTAAATATTATAGCTTTCTATAGGAGGACGTGCTTAAAAGTATCATTATGTGATTGGGATATATGTATTGGACTGGTTAAAAAGTAATGCTGCGAAACTTTTGAATTTGTATGGAGATGGATGAAGTGAATTCAGGGATGATACATGAAAATTTTCAATAAACATAGACAAGATTCGTGGATGTCATTTTACAGTATTTTTCATTCTTTCTTTGCCCCAAGCAAAGGCTAAGTACTGAGTTATCAGGGAACAAAACACTAAGTCCCCCAGTGGTTACTTTTTCTTCTTTACAGTGTGTATTATGGCTGAACCTTCAGTTTACCTTTGGTTTGAGAGTTCCTATGAAATTGTTTATGAGGCTTGAATTCAACCAAGAATACTTTACATGGAAGAGTGTCAACTAACTATTAGAATACTTATATGATAAGAAACTGTATAGGGAATTCTTAATGCATTTTTGCTGGGATTCAACTTATTGTCACTTTATGACTATGGTTCAATTACATTTTCATTGTTGTAGTTAACAATGCAATCAATTCATATTCTTGCTGCAATAGTAATGATGATTGGATAATTTGTGATTTTTATTTAGTTTGTGATTGTTTTTAGAGGAATTCGATTTGGGTTTGTAGATTCAAGAGGTCCTTGTGAAGTTTATGGAAAAGGCTGTGCGATTTGATGAGGACTTGAATCAAGTTGAAGTCAAGTATCATTTAGAAGTTGATAATATGAATGGGATTCAGTTACAAGAAGTTCTGGAGGCAATGGATGTAAGTTTATTCATCTCACTTTTACACTTTATCGTTGCATTGTGCAAATTATATTCCTATTGTGATTTTGTAAATTTAGAAATTGATGAGCTCTGTTTTACGTATTTTTGCTCCTGTTTCCTCTAACTTGAGTTTTTTTTAAGGTGGTTGGTATTCTAGAGTATGGGCTTGCTAAAGTTGCTGATTTAATGATCAAGTATGTTATCGCTCCATTTGTAAATCGTGGGCGACCTCTTTCATTTCTAGAGGAATTGAATCGAGAATCAGCTGTACTTAAGTTAGTTCCATCGCCAAATAGTAAGGTGAGTGTTATGTTCTACAGTCTTTGGATCAATTTATATTGCTTATGATTTTCTGTTTTCATGAAAGGGGCACCTTTTTCTGTGTGTGTGTGTGTGTGTTTTTTGGGGGGTTGTTGGTGGTGGTAGTGGTGGTCTTGCTTATGTGTGTTTTTGGTTTTATTCTTAGACTCTGTTATCAATGTTTTAGTTAAGATTTCCTTGAATAAATTATGGAGCATTGTCATTTCACAGCTATCTTGTTCCTAAATATCTGATTCCGATTTGCAGCTTGAAGATTTGGATGGGGAGTTTCTCTATTCAGGGATTCTGCTGTTTATTAAATTCATTTACAAAAGTATTTGCTTCCAGAATGATTCTTGGATCCGGTGTTTTGGAAGGTTGTCATGGCCCAGGATATCAGAGATGATAATATCTAGCTTTCTTTCAAAGGTTTGCTTGTGAGCTCAATGATAGTTATTGCCTTATAATATGCAAGCTTATATGATGTCTTAATCCCAATCACCAAAAGCACCTTGATGGATTAGTCAAATCCTTGGGCTGTATTATGCACTAAGGAAATTATTTGATGGATACTTTACGGGCTGTTTGGTTTGAATTTCCAATTTTCAGTTTTCCAGATTTTGTGAAAGAAATACTGAAAATTCTGAAAACTACGGACCTGTTTGGTTTGCTGTTTTCAATTTTCAGTTTTTAGTTTTCAGTTTTCAATTTTCAGTTTTTGTGAAGGAAAAACTAAAAAAACTGAAAATTGGAAACTCAAACCAAATAGGCCCTTAGATTTTCAGTTTCTAAAAGCCAGGGAGAAAATGGGTATTGAAGTTTACAGATGGTCACTCAAGATGTCTGGTTTCAGGTTGTCCCAACAGACGCATCTAAACTTCCTGACTTTCAGAAGATCATAAAATGTACAATTGAATTCGAGGCTGCTTTGAAAGACCTTATGTTCATCTCAGCATCAGATGACAAGGATAACAGGCTGAGCAATTTTGCTGAAAACGTTGAGGTTCACTTTGCGTACAAGAAAAAGACTGAGATCTTGGCAAAGGCTAGAAATCTGCTCCTAGAATGTGACTTCTCCATTCCTCAAGTGAGTTTTCAGTCTGGGCAAATCCTTCTGTTGCTATTTCAATCAAGTAGTTATTGATGAAGAATATTGTTGCAGGAGTATACTAGGAATGGTTCTGTTTGGAAGGATGATGGAACTTCTATACAGTCATCCAGCCATGTGGTTGATTTGCTTTTCTTATCAGAGAGGTGTTTGGTATCCAATGCAGCCAAACAATTGATGGACCTAATTCATCAGACACTGCAGGTATACAGTTCAGCAGGATAATGAACATTTTAGAAACAGCTTACTTTATTTGAAATAAAGCCCAGGACTTTCAATAATTTGCATTTCTATTTCATTTCCTGTAAAAGACATTCTCCCTGTTGCTTGGCTGTAATGGTCAGCTCTATTTGTACACAGCTGCTAAATTGAATGGAAAATATACAAAAGAAATAAGCTTCTTTTTTCTTTAGTGTTCGAATGTGTTTGTAGAATAGGGATCTTGGAGAGGTGGTCGCTGCTAAAGCCATGTGAGCACCAGAGTGAAGGGTGATGATAGAATGTTATTGTAACAATTGGATTTTAGTCTGAGCTCTCTACCTAGCAACTTTATAACATTCTTGTAGGAGCATGAAACTGAGATCTCCTCTCACCTCATCTATTATTCAGCAATATTTCATTTTCAAATATTGAGACTGGCAGTAATTTTGATGATTGAGTTCTTTAAGATGTTAATGCCCAATGTCCATTGAGGTATACTTGTTATTTGATGTACTAAATGATGGATTATCTTGTTGACAGACACAATTTATATATTCAGCAATAAGTAATATTATATATTAAATATGAATTTCACATATATGAAGGAAATAAGATGGTTGAATGAAATTTAAATAATCTAATTGAAGCTGGAAATAGTTATGGCATAATGAAGAAAGGAAAAGAAAAATATTTCATAAGACTAGTTTTCTGTTGGGATTAGCTTTATTGATCCACATGATGTGAGGATATTTAAATGTTAGATTTTGTAGCGTTGAAACTACATTGCTAAGGCTTCAAAATTTAAATGATTTGGTTTGCTAAATTGGCAGGAGATGAGAAAGTGCATGGTTTCTTTATTTATGCGTCAGTCATGTGGGATTCTGAATATGATGCTTGAATCATACTCGTAGCATAATATCACTTAAATTGACATTCGTTTAAATTTTTCAGTTACTTGACCCACAACCATTTTTATATTAATAAATAAAATTGATCTCTATAAATTACAATTTTTCAGGATGTTTGCCTGTCATCTACAAAAGTTGCATTGGAATTTTATCGTGCAGCTAGAGATGCTATACTTCTTTATGAGGTTGTTGTCCCTGTCAAGGTTAGTCCATGTGAGGCAGTGGCTTTCTGGAAAAGCCTTAATGCTATGTTTTAGTATTTTCTTTGATCAGTTATTTCATAGGGTGAATTCAAGAAGTCAGAAAAGTTTATTGCCATATGTGTAGAATTTGTCATTATGTGTAGAATTTGTCTCTATGAAGTTGGTGTCTCTGTCCAGGTTATATGGTATTTAAATGTTTATTTTGTCTGTGTTGTTTGGGCTTACAGTAATAACTTCTGTTTTTGATCTGTGAAGCTAGAGAGGCAGCTTGATGGCATCAATCAAGTAGCTGTTCTAATGCATAATGACTGTCTTTACCTCTCCCAAGAGATACTCGGGTTTGCATTTGAGGTATACATACTTGAATATCTAAGGATAACATAAGCTTACAACATTTAATGATTTAAATGATTTATTAAGTTTTTGACCACTAAGTTTCGTAATATTTTTTCTGATGTCATCTTTATCATGGATGATCTCAATGGTGGATCATACATTTGCTTACATTACTGAGATCAACTTGATATTTTTTTTATCAAATGAAGAAGTCAAGGCAGATATTCAATGTATACATTGTTTGTTTTATGTTCGATTTTTCTTCCTTGGCTCATGTATTTGGATTCTGTTGTCTCAGTATCGAACAGACTTTCCGAGTGCCTTGAAGGACCATGCTGTGTTTGTTGATTTGGCTCCAAGATTTCAGCTTTTGGCTGAAGAAATACTGCAGAGACAAGTCCACCATGTTATTTATAACTTGAAGGAGGTACTGGCTCTATGCTCAATCTGTAGAATAGCAATGACCATGAAGTTATGGTTTACACTCTTTCTTATTGACTGGCATTTCCCCATATTTTCCCATTGTTCTGTAGGCTATAGATGGTGCTGATGGATTTCAGAATACTCATCAGATGAAACAATTTGAGTCAGCTAAATTCAGCATAGACCAGGTAATTTTCTTGGTAGTATAATGTGTGTATATTACCATTCATTATCCCATAGTTTTTCATCTCTTAGTTCAACCGTTCCTTTCTTTTGCTTGCAAGCTGTTGGGCGGGGGATTTATTACAATAGGTTTCCAGTACTAGTTGGTGTCTTTTTAGTTTGACAAATTACATGAAGTTGAGTGTACTTGATTAGGTTGTCTTTATTCTGGAGAAAGTACATATCATATGGGAGCCACTTTTGCTTCCTTCAACTTACCGGAGAAGCATGTGTACAGTGTTAGAGTCAGTTTTCTCAAGAATTGCAAGAGATATACTCCTCTTAGATGACATAGCAGCAGAGGAGACTTTACAGGTAGAGTCTATTATACTCTATACTATGTAATGCTTGTAATTGCGCCATTAATGTCTTGGAAGTTGGCCTAATACATTCCACTTATACTTCCAGCTGCAAAGACTAATTCATTTAATGCTGGAAAACCTATCATCTTTATTTGAGTCCCTGGCCATGGATCAGAAATCACACGAGTTCTCTGGAGAGTCTCTTGATGACCTTATACCATCTTTACGTAAAGTTCGCAAACTATCAGGCATGTTGTGTCATATGCTTAATTGTTTTTTTCAAAGCTGGTAGTTTGATTATCATTAGCTCATCTCCTGAAAAACTATCTTCATCTTTCTTGTGCCTCAGAATTATTAGATATGCCTTTGAAATCCATCACAGCTTCTTGGGAGGATAATGAATTGATCTCTTGTGGCTTTGCAATAACTGAGGTATTATTTGATTATTGATCACCTTATTACGTTGGATTATAAATTTTATTCCCTTCATTTGTTGTTTCCAAATATTTGCCAAGGGATAGTAATTTTATATCAATGCTTCAATTAGCAAATGATCTGAGATATATACCTCTTCAGCTGACAAATTAATCCGAAGTTAGTCTTCAATCTGACTCTCTCTTTCAAACTATCTATGTGATTCATTATATGATCATCGAATTTTTAGAATATCTAAATGTAGAGCACTGAATGAAGTCTTTGCTTCCAAATAGAATTTTTAACATCTATCCTTTTTGTTTTATCTAGTGCTTCACTATATACGCATGCAATGTGGCCCATTATTCCTTGCTCTTTCTTTGGTGTTCCTCTAGATCATTTTAATTGCTTTCTTTCATTTTCAAATGAATTGCAATTTTTTTTCCCAAAAAAAAAAAGAAAAGAAAGAAAAAGAAAGAAACAGAGGAGTGCTATAACTGATTGTGTAGGTTAAAGGTTATGAGTAACCAGTATTTTATGTTCTTTAAAATGATAATCATGTCCTGATCTGCTGTCTCTCTGCCTTTGCAGTTTTCTTAGTCATTTTTTGTTAGATTGAAAATATTGGAACCGTGCTTGATCAGGTTTTTCTTCATCCATTGTTGCCACTTGCTGTGTTTCTTACATATCTGTTGTTGACATTTTTGTAGGTGGTAGATTTCATCAAAGCCATATTTGCAGACTCGCCTTTGAGAAAAGATTGTTTATGGAGGATACAAAACGCTGACTTTTAGGATTCATCTAACTTCCTACAAAATTCAGAAATGAATATGAAACTCTAAAAGGAAAATAGGGGAGTAAGAGATAAGAATTTCACAGATGATCTCCCCAAGGCAAAGCATGAGTTTGAGCTGCCGTTCCAAATATTACTGGTAGCAGAAAGTAAGTTCAGCTCTGAAGCAGGTTCTAGCTGATAAATTTTTTTATGAGAAGGCTCCCCATAAAGATTTTCTTGGTGTAAATCTTTGCTCACAATTTATAGTTTTTATTTTTTTTTTCCGATTTTTCTTTTCCATTTAGAACAACCATGAGGAGGGGGGTTATTACGGATTCAAGTATAGTTACCAATATAGAGAATCCTAATTTGCGTTGCATTAGGAAGCACACGATACTCGGTGGTAAAATTTATGCGTGTAATGTTTAGATGCAGATACATAGACTTTGGTTGAAATTTTGGAAATAGCATTTTTCTTATTGTATTCAGTTTCAAGCTTTATATTCAACGGTTTTTGGGAAATAACATTTGATTTTATGCTTGCAAATATTGTATTTGGATGCAGGGGTAAGAAGGCTGGTAACAGTTAATTGACTAATGACTCTTCCAATGCGTTGAATTTTGAATTTAATAGATATGATTTCTCTAGATTATTTAAAGGCAAAATCCTAAATTGATTCCCTAAGTCTTGTACAGAACAAATTGGTCTCTTTAGGAAAAGAAAAGAAAAGGTTAGACTAGTCCCTCAACAATTACAAAAAGAGCCAAATTAATTTGTTTAATTTTAAATTGATTGGGACTTTTTTGGTTTTCTTTTTCTTGAAAAGATCAATTTTGTCCTACATAAAATTTAAGAGGGATCAAATTGAGATTGTCTTGTTTAAACTTAATAGGGAGATATATAAATTACTCTTTGAATGAATCTGTCCATTCTTTATATTTATATTTAAGCATGAAGACCTTATATTTAAGCAACAATGCCAGGAACTAGACATCAATGGCATTACAATACACTATTAATAATAATTTTCAGATGATATATTAGCCGTCCCTAGTTCGATGGTTGTACCTCATAACGGAGTCTAGTTTGATGGGGAGGTAATAGAAATAACGGAACATGTTAACCTTTCGCACTCTATGTATTACCAGAATACAGAACGCTTGTCAATATGTTCCACTCAAGTACGATGCTCCCCGAAAGATCACTACTAATTGGTGAGTACCTTGGGACAAGAAAGAAAAGATCAGCGAGCACAACATCATGACAAACATGTTTCTCTTCGCGTATCCTTCTAATCATGGAAACAATGACAATAGACACTAACATACAAAATCTGTTGACTTAAAAACTTTCAATTCTGAATCCTTGTTGGTTCATCATAATTCATCCTTGTTTGAAGCATCTTCCCCCATCAGTTCCTCAAGGGAAAATTCATCCTCCTCCACTATTTCTCCATCTTTGCCATCCCATGGTTCTGTCTTTACAATGGTAGGAGTGCCTCCAAGAGGTAAATTGCCTTTGCCGCCACGTCCGGCTTCTTTCACGAATTCTCTGGAGAAAACAAATCATCAGTATTGAAGAACTTGTTCGTATTTCATCAAGACTGTTTACTACTTAGCTTAAAATAAGGGAAAATTGCACTTTAGCCACTAAACTTTAAAAATATGCAAATTTCATAAATGTGCATTTTGTACTACATCCCCCAAACTTTAGAACATATGCAAATTGATCCCTTAAACTTTCCTAAATGTGCAACTCAATACCTAAATTTTCTTAAATGTGTGATACTTTTATGAACAAGTGATGGAAAATATAATGGAAGGGTCAATTTGCATGTTCAAAAATGTTCAGGGGATCGAGGTACACGTTTTTAAAGTTTAGGGTCTAAAATACACATAACCTATAGTTCAGAGGATAAAATGTAATCTTTTCTTAAAATAATAATAACAAAAACTTACATAATATGGTCAAGTTCAAAGGCACTCTTGAGAGGAGCATAAACACCTTTCTTAAGGTTCAGGGCCACTAAGGCGGGATAACCATAGCCACCGACACCTACATGCTTCTCAAGATCTGGCTGCTTACCTGCAGCTGCCCAGACATAGCTGTTGTAGACACAAAAAGTAAATAAAAGAAAAATGTTAAGAATTTGTCAACAAAGATATATACATATATAAAGCAATTCCAACATGGATGGAATTAACAAACAATTTTTGACATGAAAAGTTAAAAGGATGGAAGCAAAGCAAAATAACACTATTTACTTGCCTGTAAGGGCTCCTTTTAAACTTTTCTGCAACTGATAATAACTGCTGAATGTATCTGTTTCTTCCCTCAGCCTTGGAATCCAAAATGTCGGGAAGGAAGGCAACAAAACAGATTGCGGCAGAACCACATTTCTCTTCCAAAACATCCTGCAAAGAAGGGTTATGGTAATCATATTGTATCTTCTCATTTGAACTGAACTACAAGAAGTTGACAGCAGAACAAGAGACTCACTGGACCATGTAGCTCTGTCACTTCAGGAGGAGCAACATTTGTTTCCAGCTGCTCTAGAGCAAATGATTCGATAGCTAAGGCTGTTCTTGCGCCCTCATAAGGGATTGGAGTATCTTTATCGGCACCAAATACCAAGATAGTTGGGAATCCTTGAACGTTGAACCTGCTCATCAGAGACTGCAAATGGCCATCCCGTCAGAATAATAATAATTGAAGAGAAAAATAAACATTTCTTTTCAAACAATAATGCATTTTAGAGTCACAAGTTCGTATTAGTGGTGTAATGTATAAGCTTACCTTCTCGGCATCACAGTCAACATGACCCAGTTTGACCTTCCCCTTTAAGTTATTGGCTGCCTTCTTCCACTCGGGAGCTAATTTTTTACAGTGGCCACACCTTTAAGAAATATAAGGATGACAATAGATGTTATGATATGAATTGTGGTAGTTACAAATATAGAAGAAGAAATACTTCAGGTTCAGGCAATATATAATGATATCTACAGCATACTTTTTAAGCATAGGCAGCACTTACCAAGGTGCAAAGAACTCCACAATCCAAAGTTCTTTGCTCTTGAGGACCAATTCATCAAAGTTGAGAGAGTTTAATTCTACTGAAGCATTGGTTTCTTCTGTTTTTTCATTTGAACCCCCAGTTGGCTTTCCATCTAGGCGGTCCTTCAAAAGTGCCTTTACCTGTACATGCAGATAATCATACGGGGTATAATTTGGTGACTCTGAAAACTAGTTTCAAACTGTTTAAGATAAACAAGTCATGTTTACTTTGTAACTAGTTTAAATATATTCTTAGTTTGGTTAAAATTTGCCTTAAACCAGTTCTATAATCAAATATTACTTGATGAATATTTACAAAATTTTGAAATCATAATCAGATGTAACATTTAAATTTTGATTAAAATAAAACATAAATGCAGGAATTTAGGAGAAAATAAAGAGATAATGTCAAAAAGGAAAAAGAAAATCAGAAGAAAATAGGGAGCCTTTAATAAAAATGGAAGACAGTAAGACCAGCATTCCACTGGTTGTTTTTGAACTAGTTTTAATATGAACATAGATTAGATAAGAACTATTCTTTAAAATTTTGATTGATTACGCTAAGATTTTAAACCCAATCCAAAATTGTACGAATTTATCTGATTTTGTGAGTTTGGCAACACCTATGCCTAGTAAGCTCCAGTCCACAGACCCTAATATTTATACAAGCATGCAATATTTTGGAGTAACTAACTAACTATTATTTAGCAGGGGAAAAAACATTAACTGCATATGATAACACCTGAAAAGGCTTAGCTATGAGCAACAAATCACATTAATTAACTGCTCAATTACCACGAGGTAGGAAGCCAATTATGATACTTATTTATTTTGATAAGAAGCGTTTCAATGGGGATCAAGATATCAAACAACTAGAAGGAAAATATGCACATGTGCTGCAAAAATGAGTCCCTACAAATTGATTATAGTATTGAATAGATGCTCTTATAAAATTACTTAGCAGATATATATCCTAGACGAGCTGAATTATTTGAATGCTTTTTTTTTTTGGCCTTGTAAAACCATATGGCTTCTTACTGCAAATTCAAATTAGAAGCATAAATATTGTATTGAATTTAAAATGTCTCCCAATTGCAGTTTTCAAATATCTAACACAACAAAAAAATGTGCTTGAGCTTACGAGACCAGCTTCAGAGAGAACCTCAGCAAGTCTGAAGAGCAAATGCATTCAATTTACGAGCAGTTTAACACCTTGCCAGCAATTTGATTGTGGGTAGCAGGCTGCCTGAACTACCACTCAATTACAGCTTTTAAATTGAGGTACACACATTTTTAATATGCACAAAATTTCTACAACTGTCTGTATGGCTAACAAACACTCGTATTGAAAACAGGCATGCAAGCAGAAAATAGGGGCAAGAAAAACGGGCAAAGTTCAATGCGGCTTGAGCTATAGTCATCTATAGGCCTATGTACACGGGTGAAACATGGACAAAATTCTCTAGGGTCAAACAACACACGGAGTAGCCACTTAATGCTCGGACTGTAATCCTAATACACCGAAATCTTTACTGTATCTGAGATTGTGTGCACTGCAAGTGGTATGCAAAAATATTTCCCTTTTCAAAATTTTAATCAAATTCTCATTGTAACTTTGTAGTCCTTCAAGATTTTAAAGTATTAAAAGAGTTTGTTTTGTTTTTGCCACAAAACAAGACATCTATCTGCTCTACCCAAAGTCCAACATGACATAAGCAACAACACTTCTCATTCAGATACATAAACTGAAATATTCCAAGCTAAAACTTTCTCTCAGCAAAAAAAGTGAGAACAATTCAGAAAAGATTCCAACAAACCTGTTTAAGTGCATACTCTGCAATTGGTTTGACATCTCTTGCTCCTTGGTAGTCAACTGGAGGCTTTCCAGGTGTAAACACCTTTATGGTTGGAAATCCTCTAATCCCATATTCCTACAGGTAATTTGAAAAAAAGAACACACAAATCTAAATTTTTTTGAACTTTCAACAAATGAAGAAAATAGCTAAAATGTCCGTCATTACTTAAGAAGCCTATAAGGAGTAAATTGGTAGTATATATCATCATATAACAATTACAAACAACAATATATGTTATGCAAAAGAAGGAAAAGAAAGTATGGCACAAAACCAGAGGATGGAAAACTTTGCACATACTATAATTCATACCTGGTATGTTCTTTGATCAAATGCAACCAATGCGATAGAAGCACTCTTATATCTAAATTGGCAGAAGGCTGAGAGGTCTATTTAACCAGGTTTAAATTGCGTAAAACAATTCCAAGAGCAAAAGGTACTCTCAGCATACAGAGAGTAGAAAATTTAAATGCCCAATATTGCATCTTCGTATTCGACAAAAGCTTATTGCAAGAAGTAAAGAACACATGCTTCATATTCTTCATTAAACAGATCTCATCAAACATGAAATGCCAGCTGTGAAGAAATGAACAGTAAATAACCTGAGCCAGAGACTGGTGAGCATCAGCATCAAGTGCTGCCACAGTAGCCACACCCTTCAAGACACTAGCAGCCTTCTCCCATGTAGGAGTTAGAGCCTTACAATGCCCACACCATGGAGCAAAGAATTCAACCAGAACAACTCCATTTGAATTCAGAACCTGCCATCATCCACATACCATCCATAAAATCTGATGCATTGCAAAATAGAAAAATAAATTTATATAAAGGAGTGTAGTCTCACTAACAGTATAATAATACACCTTGCTCCACACAAAATTAACACAAGTAATCAATCGAAAAAATAAAAAAATAATAATATAACAAAATAAAGCATCTGCATAACCAAGCAAAACCGGTATGCAGTCAAAATTGTAGCTCCAAAGCTCCATGATTTCCTCTACTTAAGGCAACACTGGCATACATTGTGATCAAGGAAATTAAACAAAAAACATCATCATGCAACAACAACAACAACAACACAACAAATCCCAATGCACCTTCTTCAGCTATCAAAACAAAGATCCCAAAACATTAATGCATTTCAGTATTTCATGTGGGGAGGAGGAGAAAAAAAAACTCCATGATTTAAAGGGGAAAAACAAAACTTAATGCCCAGATGGGTTTCAAGTAAACGAAAAGTAGCTAATCTAGAGGGATCACGAGTATAAAGGGTTTCAAAATTCGAATTTTTTGGGATTTTGATTCGTTCATTGATTCATTCATTCACCTGGGACTTGAAGTTCGAGGGATTGAGCTGAACCACAGGTGATGATGGCCCGTAGAGTGCAACAGCGCAAGGCCCCAAGTTGAAGATGAACAACAACACGCATAATACAACGGCGAAAGATCGAAAGTTTCTCATTGATTCTCTCTCTTTGTCTCTCTCTCGAACACTCTCTGCAAATTGAATCAACGCAGCGAAGAAAGGAAGAACAAACAATAAAAAACCTTCCTCAATGACTCTGGGTACACCAACGTGTATCGACCAATCAGAAATTTCCACATCAGCCTCACATCTCTGCAAAGTCTTTTTTTTTTTTTTTTTGGTATGTTTCAAGTCCTTTTTCACTTTTAAAAAAAAAATAAATAAATAGTAATTTTGATTAACTGACAACTTAAAAAGTTTGTCAATAAAAAAAAAGCTAAAATTCTCATCACCTTATTTTTTGTGCAAATTTTGATGATTACAATTGAGACTGACTCCTTACGGAGGAGGAAAGAGCTTAATGAAGTACATGAATTATCACCTAATTATATATAATAGTAGTAGTAATCTTATATTATAATTAATCATATATATATATATATGATTTTTGAGGAGATAATTAAAAAATAAAAAAATATAATAATATATGATTAAATAATTTTATTAAATAAATCAACTTAAAATATGACAAAATTAAATGTTTTAAACAATTTAAACTTGTAATTTGTTGAAGCTGTTTCCAATATATACTGTAATTGATTTTAGAGCGAAAATCTCAAATATCACCCTAATGAAAATGTTATTAAATAAATTTATCTCTGAAAAAAATGAAAACTTTAGTATAATTTTTGGTTCTTTATGAATTAAAATATACGATAAGTTAATGGGTTCATTGAAAATTCGAAGTTTTTCAGTTTCCCTTATTGTACCTCCTTCCCAAACTTTTATGTACCACAAACATTGCTCATTTGATTGTATATATGTCCATTGAGTAGGCATTGAAGCTAGAGGAGATTGTAGTACTTTTAGCTGATTTGATGTTCCTTATACTGCTTCTTATTCCTTTTAAGCAACTTACTTTTCTGAACAAATTCTGCAAAAATTCTGTTCTAAATTCATTTAAGTAGTTTTACTGTTATGATCCCTTGCATCCATTTGTATTTTGAGTCAAAATTGACTCTTTTGCCTCAGGATCTTATCATCATGTCATTCATATTAAGGCACGGAAATTAGTATGCTGTGTTATGTTTGATGATGAATTTTATGCCAAGAATATTCTTCTCTCTTTTTCTACATCCCAATTTCTTTCCTTTCTTGGTAAGACTTTGATCTATAACACGAATAACATGCTTTTGAATCTAGTCATCTATTGTACCATATGTATACAGCTACACTTGTCTGACTGTAATCAGAGTTTGAGAATTATGATGATCTTTTTCCGGTTGAAAAGGTCACTAAAATAGCAGAAATGGAGAAAACATTGCCACCACCACATGTCAACATTAAGTTAGAAGAAACCAATAGCATCCAAGAAACCTCAACATTAAATCGTAAGAAAGGTAATGAGATTAGTGAAGACCAAAAGGGGGAGCAAATGGACACAAGTTGAGATATGGGATTCAATATCTCGGTAGAGAAAAGAACAAGTTCATCCCTGCCTAGATACTGAACCCCATACTCTTTACTTCAAGTCAAGAGAGTAACACCAACAAAATTCACTACAGCAGATTCTACTGGGATAACTACTACCATTTAGACAGATATGCCCTTGTGATTATCAGCATCATCACCATATATAAAGCATTCTATATTGTGATCACTTGAAAAACATGCATAACTTGAATTCATTGCAGTTATGGGCAGCATTTTCTATTTGGAATTACTGTACACATGGAACAGAAAATATATATGAAGCTCCATTTCTTTGGTTGCAAATGCAGAAAATATGCAGGAATTCTTCTAATGATATTCTTTTTTCTGTAAAATTACAAATTGATATTTCTTTGCTATTCAAATATGCCACCAGGAAACATATAATAAAAAAAATTCTATAATGACTGTTCTTCTTTACATGTCATCATTGAAGTCTAAAGAAAGATATAAGAGGTTCATATACATCTCGCTTAGCATTTTCACCCATCACATAATCTGCATGTGCATAATCATTTCTGTACTGTACTACAAGCTTATCTCCATCATGATCTTCAAGACTTTCTAACAGACGTTGCACATCTTTGACATCAGAAAGGGCATCAGCCCCTCCATAACTCAGGAAGAGAGGAAGGTCATTTGGTATCCTTGTCATGTCATATACTGGAGGAGTAGGCTGTCCATAGTGTCTTGTGTTCTCATCATCGTTCTGATAATCAAACATTGCTACTGTTCCTTCTCTGATCACTGTGATATCCATAGGATTAAAGTTCAGTTCTCCTCATTTGCAACAAAGTACAAACTATTCTTCTGTTATCAACAGCTGGTTCCAGTTGAATTTTCTTTTTCCTTTCTTTCTTTTTTTGTTTGATAGGAAAAGAAATTTATTAGAAGAGAAGAGAATGTACAAAAAGGATGAGACATCCTCACATAGATGCAAAAGAAATTGATAAGACCCGAGGGATAAACTATGTAACAATGCATGCCAATCCCTTTGAATATTAACCGGAGGAATATCATTAAACAGACCATGAGCTGAGCACCAAAGGGAAGCCAAAAAAAATTCCTATCCCAAATAAAATGAATAGTTGAAAAGGAATCACTAAAAAACATCGAGTTCCTTTCCAACTAAATTCACCAAATCACTGAAAAAACTGAGTTCTGCCACAAAATTTTTCCAGGTGAATTTTCAAAGTTGTACCTTTCATCATGAAGTGTATAACATATTGTAGTCTTGTATGGTACTAAAGAGGAAAATAAGACCACTTACTCTGAGATAGATGGATCATGTTCTTTGTTGCTGTTGACTGAGGCTCGTGATCCAAAAAGATATTGACTATTGAAGGGCTGAGGCAGCAGTTTGGGCCTGAAAAGTGAAAACATTTAAAGGTCAATATAATTGGCAACTGTCATATATAGAGATTTGAGGGGAGAAAAGAGGGGAATAGGAAATAGCTACTTGGAAACATGCATATAACCTGTGAAAGTGGTCAACAAGTTAGTGCAGTCAACGCCTGGTTTTTTGCACATGTCCTTAAGAAACTGTATGACAGCATCCCTGTCCAAACATGAGAAAAAGATGAAGTGAAACCAATCACGTACTCATGTATTGATTGGTGCCACAAGTTAGTCATATGCTTTCTCATTGTGAGATGATGGAAACAAAGTTTACATTCGATGGCAAGTATGTGTTAGACACTGGTAATCAGAAAGAAAAAAGAACTAAGCTTTATTGCTGTATAGTGTATATTGAAGAATTACTAGATAGAGAGGAAATTCTAGGGTCCCCTTAACTCTTCCAAATGACTCACAAAATGAACGAAGACTAAGACTAATCCTCATTTCCCTTTATTTATTGTCAACTAACTAATTTCCCCAACTAATTCCTAACTAATGGGATCCTAACATTAACAATATGGCTTTGCATCGGGCTGGATTCTGATCTCCTTTCACCCATTAAGATGAAGCAAAACCAATAATGATCTCAATATTGATTCACATTGAATAGGAAGCATTGTTTAATATTCAACCCACTAAAATGGCATATGTTCATCTGGGTTTCTTATAAAAAAGTTTGAATTTCAAGGAAGTAAAGAGCACCCTTCTTAGACATATAGCAGCCTTCTTAACCATAGTGCAAAGTAATAAATAACAGTAGAAACTGATTAATTGCATTAAGAAAAGATAACAGGAGTTACTTACCCTCTCAGACTAAATTCAAAGATCCCCGCTTTGTACAAATACTGTTTGGTGAAAAACACAGATTTTCAGTGGCAATCTTTAGTATTTTAAGCAACAAATTTCTTCCTTCTTTAAGGTGAAAAATAAACAAAGCACTTACTAATAATAACTACCTCTGCAAAGAAGTTGTCAGCAGCATTTTTAGCAAGCGGCGAGGTCATCTGACTAACATAAGCAATTGGGCTAAGTAAGGCAGCTGACCTCAACATTGTCAGCAACTGATCTTTGGATAAAGCAGCCAAAGCAATCAAGGTTCCCTATTAAAGAATCGAACACTCTGCATCACATTGTATTGCAAGGAGTGTCCAGATAAAATAAGCGGAAGTGCAGCTTGTGAAATTCACCTGTGAGTGACCAACATAGTGCAGTTTCTGTCCAGTTTGATCATGCACATACTTGAATGTTGCTGGAAGATCATATGCAACTAATTCATCCCATGACCAATTCCAATAACCCTAGAGAGTGAAACTAATATAAGCAACAATCAAATTGCAGACCAAAGAAGTGTAGCAACATTTACTTAAGACAAAACTAACCGAGCTGTTGATTGATAACGATGTATGTTGACGGCTATATTTGGTTCCGCGTGTGTTAGCAATCCAAACATCAAAACCATTATCTGCCAAAAGGAATGCCAGAGATTGGCTTGGAGGTAGCAATAACCAAGTTATGCCATCCTGCAGCCATAACATTACATTAATTCACAACATCAACTACAAAAGCAATTACATATAGTTGGTTTCAAAACAAATAGTAACCATGAAAAGTCCATGCTGTAACAGAACCGGTGGCCGGTTTCCCCGTGGCCCCCGCGACCGACCGACCAGAATTCTTGGCATGCCGAGCACATAACCATCTTCAGTTGTCACCTAAGAACCATTGCAGACATTCAAGTCATTTAATAGCAGCTCTAAATCGTAATGATTTCTGATCAAAACAGAGACAGATGCAGGCACAGTAGTAGTAGTAGTACCAAGTGTTCTTCACAAGCGTAGCCTTGTGTCTTCACCAGTGATGAGCAAATGCCTTCAGTGGCTGCTGGTGCCAATGCAGTGATAGAACTTTGAGTTCTGGGTGGATAGAATCTTGTTCCAGCTGCAAGACTAGAACCCCAAAAGAGAATCACAAGGATCATTGAAAATGAAGACTTGGCCATGCTGTTTTTTGCCTGATACATTAATCTTCCAAATGCAAACATTATTTATACACGCGGAAAACAGAAACAAAACAGGAATAAAAATAAAAATGTATTCACATGATGGCTTTCAAATCACCATTTTGTCAACAAGAGCACTAGTGGTTAAAGACTAAGCATATGTGGGGTCGACCATGGACCTACCATTAAATTATAGGCTAACTTTGGATTTTGCAACCATGATTCCTTAACTTAATAAAAAAGGATGGTTTTTCAATGTAGAGGTGACCCCTCACTGACCAAGCCAGTGTGGCGCCATGTATAAAGCCAAAACATGTGCCTTGATTAAAATTTTTTGCAATGGCTACTGTTTTGTCCCACAAAGCAAAACAAAGCCATGCCTCCAAAGTCCAAAGTAAGGCATCGATGATTCAGACCATAATCAAGGATTTTAAAGATGTACCCAAAAGCAAAGGACATAAACTTCTTTCAGGTTTTTAACAAATAAAGTTTAAATGGTGTTGCAATTGATAACCTCTTCTATCCATGATGGCCACGGTTTCACACTTTAACTTTGCAACAACTAATCTGTACATTGATTTCTTAGCTTGGTAGAAAAGTTTGAAGTACTCATAAGAACTTGGTCATTTGGCACAGACATAATTATTATTTAAAAAATTTAAAAACTACGCAAGCTAATTATACAGAAGTGAAAATTGATAGGTATTTACCAAATCCCACTATTTGTATTTCGTCCATTACAAATTTAGGATGCATTTATTTCAAATTTTAGAAAATGTGATTATAAAACTTAAATTTTATATATAATTAAAAAAATTGAAAACTAATTTTTTTTCCTTTTCAAAAATTACTCTTTTTAACTTCTACTAAATAGTTGAAAACAGTCTTTTTAAATATGCTGATTATTTTTTAAAAAATTATTGAAGTACACGAAAAATAAATTTTTTGAGGTGGAAAAAAAAAAAGTAAATTTTCACCCCTCCCCTCAACAAAAAATCCCAAACAAACACCGCCTTAAATCAACAACGAACGATTTGTCTATAACATTATGACCCAAAATTTCACGCTAGTTATGGATCCCAAGACTCTTGAACAACCATCCTTTTTTTCTCCGAGCACAACACTAGCTAAGCAATAACTTGGAAGATGGCTCAACATAGGAAAAATAATCCAGTATAAACATAATAATACAGTTTAAAAGAAAAGTAGTATCTTAAGCACTCATCACATGAAGGATGAGGAATATGAATCATAGATCAACGACAATCACGGCAGAGTAACATAAAAATCGGTACAAAATGTGACTATAATTTGTCAATACTACATGGCTACTCTGTTTTTATAATTGATGGGCTTATTCAGCATCTACAGTAATCACTATCAGCATTGGAGCTAGAAAGAACAATTTTAATAAGATCAGATATGCTAATGGGCTTTTTCTGCTGTATGAGCAATAGATGCATCCTTTACAATTGTTTCAGATGTTTTCACTGAAGTATCTGCAACTTTGGATCTTGTTAGGGGCCTTCTAAAGAACTGTAATTGCAACTCTCTAGGTTTTATCTTCCCAAGCAATTGCCATCTTCTAGGTTTAATCTGTCCTAGCATTTTCATCTGCTCTTTTCTGAACTTCTTAGTTGCATACCAGCTTCCACCTCGCCATCCCAAGCCATACCTGTATATCAGCTTAAGTGTTAGTTTGAAAAAACAAAAGGGAATTAAAACATTTAAACCAGCTGTTTGCAAAACATAACAATAGCCTTTTCCTGCTTGGTGGGACCAATTACATGTATGAAACAACATCATTGCAACAATCATAAACTACTTCTGTAGACAAGTTATTAAAATCCAAGTCCTTTTAAATGGTTTCATCTATAGTTTTTCTTGCTGTGCCTCTACCTCTGCCAATTAGGCTACCGTCTATTAATTCTACTCTTTTCTTATTAGTGTTTCCACAGGTCTTCTCATGACCTCATCCTTGACTTATTCTCCTAAAATGGGATTCTATCATCTTTTCTACAATAGATCTTACCCAATTTTCTCTCTTATACATTCATTTTCAATTCTATCCTGTCTAGTGCGTCCACTCACCCATGGCAATTATTCTTATCTCTATAACATTGAGCTTATTCTCTTGTTGGCTTTCGACTGTTCAACATTTAGTCTCATAATATTGTAAGCCTTATAATTACATGGTAAATTTTCCCTTAAGTTTGAATAGTACTTTCTTATCATAAATAATACTTGAAACACTCATCTTATTTCATCCACTCAGCTTGAGTCCCATGGTTTTATCTTTCTCTACTCCCACATCATTTTGGACAATGGATCCAAAGGTCCTTAAACCACATTAATGGTGGGATGGCATGATCTCTAATTTATGAAGCACCAACATATTGAGAGAAGAGCCTTGTTCATATAAAAAATGTACATAGAAACTCCATGTGCTCAATACGTCGATGCAGTACTCCTACCTCTTAACTTTAATATCTTCCCTACATCATTAAACATATGCCTTATAACTAGGAAATATTTCCTTCAACTGGTTAATGCAGTGTATGATCATGATGAATAAAACACCAATACATTAGGAGAGGAGCCTTGTTCATGTCAAATATGTACACCAACAGCCAATACACTCAACACATCAAAGCAGTACTCCTACATCTAGTATCTTCCAGCAATATTTAAACAAATCAAGCATAGTTTTGACTAAATATAAAAATTCAAATGAATGCTATCATCTGTGATCAATTTTCCTTTGGTGAAATGTTTTTCTAATATTTCATAGCAACAGCAATTCAACTAGGAACTTTGTAAAGCAGAAATACTTTAAATTTCTATACCTCCAAAGTATTTTAGCACAAGTAGTACAGCTTACATTAACCTTTACACTATTTTTGTGCTTCAATGAACAAGCAAATTGTTAAAAACTGGCAAGGGACATTTTTATTTCAAATTTACAAGATTAGAATAGTTACATCAGAGGCCACCATAAAAAAGTATATAAAGCCGCAAGATCCTTAGGAGCATTTGCATTGTTGCAGTTCATAGATATAAGTATTGGAAAGAAGGAACAAACCCAATGAGCAAGGTGGTTCCAGCAGTGGCAGCACAAGCAGGAACACTGATCCCTCCCCGACCAACAATGTCTTTGATCTCTGAATGTTCAAGATTATATTTGTTTTTCATCTGCCATAAACACATTAATCAGATAAAACAAGTAAAACCGAAAGCAAGTAAGAAAAGAGCTTAATTATGATGCATTAACAGTGTCAAAAAAGTTTTACATTGTCAACCAATCATGTGATCTTATCTATAAGACTCTCTAGTTAGCGGCCTAGTGGGGCAGTTGAGTCGATCACTTTTGCTGATGTGGCAATACAGAATCATTTTACATTGCCGATGTATTCAAATCAAACTCTTAAAAGTAAAACAAAAACACACAAACACAAATGGTCTCAAATTGCGGTCCACAACTGCAATTGCAGCTAACCACTACAACAGCATCAAAACAACACAGCTGCATTTTTTACTGCATATTTCCACAGCTGCAGTAGTTGCAACACAACAGCAATTGCAATCCAAGATCAACAATAAGCACATAGACAGTAGACACACACAGGAACTAGCACAAGAAAACACGTGACATTATTATTATGTAGGTACAAGAGAAAAAGATACGCATGATTACGACTTACAGCATTTTCAATGGATTCAAGCCTTTGATCAACCTTGGCATCATGCAAATGACGCAAGGAATACCCTGAAAGAATGAACAAATGAATCAATTCAATCGAATCAGTCATTACACGAATAATAATAATATATTAGCATGAATTGTGATAACGGAACGAGAGAGAGAGAGAGACCGATCCAAGCGGTGGCAACGGAAGCAATGGAAGTTCCGACAGTGAAAACCACCCGATGCCTCTCGAACAAATCCTGAAAAGAAACAAACAAAGAGAACATTATTATTATAAACGAATAATGAAAAAAAAAAGAGAGAGAGAGAGAGATAAAGACGTGATTTGAGACAAGAGAAGGTTACCTTGGTGGAGAAAAAGGTGTCGTTGACGGCAGCCCAGGAATTGAGGGCTTTGCGTTTAAGGTTGGCGGCGGAAAGTGAAGCAAAGAGGGAGGAACTGCTTCTCAAACCTCTTAGGCGCTGCATAATGCATTCTATTCTGTTCTATTCTATTCTATTCTACTACTGAATGAATAATAATAATCACTTATTGCATTGGCGTTATTCCGACGCGGCTTCCACACCCAAACCAAACAAGACTCCAACCTTATCAAAGTTATGCCCCTCTGCCTCGGATTGGAGCTGCAGGAGGGTTGAGAGAAAGAAAACCCCCCTTCAACCCTGCCTTTTATATATTTCTCTTTCCCTGCTTCGCTCCCAACTTTTACAACTCTTTTTTCTTTTTTAACAAAACCTCAAATTGGTTATTATTAGATTTTAGATCAAATAAATTGGTCTCCCCAGAAAATTTAAAAAAAAAAAAAAAAACTTCTACCTACCAGTTCAAGATGTCAAACAAATTGGTCTTTCTACATAAAAATAGGATAAATTATTCCTCAAGAATTATAAAAAAAGATAAATTAGTATGCACATTAATGAAAAGCTAAGTTGTTCAATTTTTTTTTAATTGGTAGGAAGTTTTTTGGATATTCTTTTTTGTATGGAACAAATTGTTTTATTTTTTTTAGAGGAATCAATTTGTGTGACTTAAAATTTAAAAGAGAATAAATTGAGAATTTTGTGTTTTTTTTTTTAATTTCCTTTGCTCATTGATTGATTATCATGCACATTTTGCTTGCCTAGTACATAAAAAAAAATATGGCAAATACGATCGCTTTCTTGTTAATAACTTAAGAGTAAATAAATGTCTTTTCTTATTTGTAAGATATAAAATTTGACATGAATTTGCTAACGAAAAAATAAAATCAATGTCAATTTGATCCTACCATTTGGAATTTTGACATCAACTCGGTTGTAAAAAAAAAATTGATATTAATTTCATCATTTTGATAAGATCATTATTAAATTTCATCATAATTTATCAATAATTTTATGTTGATGAGGTGAAAATTGTCTACTCACATTAGTCAAGAGGATAAATAAAAAATATAGCAGTGCACTAACAAGCTAAGTAAGATAATTTATAACAGAAATTGCTAATTTTTTAAAAACATGAAATTGATATCAAAATTTAAAATGTCAGGATCAAAATTATATAAAAAACTATTCAGAAATTGATGTAAAGTTTAAAAGGTTAAGCCTAAAAAGGCTACTTATTCACAGTTTAAAATCATATTAGTATGCTTAGTTGAACCGGCTAGATCATGAAATCATGCATCCAACTGAGAATTTTTGGTTAATCATGATATAAAAATAATTTATACATAAATTTTATTTCTTATCTGTTTAATTTTCATCATTTGATTATAAATTAAACTTATGTGCACACCTACATTTTAATTTTATGACATAGACTAACGTGGAAGATATACGTATACAACTGAAAGGTAACTAATAATTTTCTTCCTAAAATGTTTAGAAAACATTAGTTTAGAAAAAAGACATTGGTTAGTTTTAAAAAAAATCGTAAAATCTTTTATGCATGCATCTACATTTAAAAATAACTTTTTCTCTTTGGAAACCTCAATCAACAAACAATAATTTTAATATTAGTTTAAAATTTATAAAGTTGTTTTCTATTTATCCAAACACAAGAAAAAATGTTTCTTTTTCAACCAAGAATCTGTCTAGAAACAACTAAGCAAAATATTGTTAACCAAGCTCAAGCAACAGAAAAATGGGGAAGAGGGAAGTGCTTCTTTTTTTTCTTTTTTTTTTGGGCTTTTATTTTGGGGTCAGGGAGGGGGTGATGTTACCAATAACAAGTACAACAAATGCTTATTAATACCTATGATATGGTGCACTTGGGAAAAAAAAAAATGATATGGGGCATTTTCATTGTCTAGCATTTCGGAAATCTACAAAATTCTAACCATAGTAATTGTCACTTGAAAAAAAATTAAAGAAAAAGGGACGGCTCAAGTAGAGTTTGGAAAGGACTAAGAAAGATTTGAGCCTAATAACCTCCCTACCACAAGAGAGCAATCCTATCATTACGGCCAAGCTCATCCTTCTTGAAAAATATAAACATAAAAGTCACAAAATTCAAATGGACCATTAGATGCAAAAAAACTGCACCCGCATATGATCCATTTCCATGATCTGGGTTCATGAGTATCAACAGCAATGACCACCAAGTATAAGGTATATCAGTAGCGAAAATTTTACATACACCTAGAGGGTCACGTGGATATGTTTCATATCCAATAACAAAGTGATGCTCCAACTTAAAGTTGAAGGGTGGATCCTATTTGAAATGTCACATTGTTAATGGATATCGAGTATATCTATTTGGTGCTCCAGATGTATGTAAAAATTTCTCGTATTAACTTCAGTCTCATATTTTAACAAAGCGAACATCGCTCTGTCCAAATGCTGTTCCACAAGCAGGACATTTGCGGTGTCTGAGCTCTAAGTTTCTTTGTATGCATGGATTGCAAAACAGGTGATAGCACTTGACAATCACAACCTGTAAAATACAAATCAAACTCTTAGATGTTGCTGTGGCAACAAATTTTATTTTAAATGTACTCAAAAGGTTAAACAAAAGAGTTTAATTTCTATATGTTGATAGTATAAAACTTTTTTACACTGTTATCCAATCATGTATTGCCACATTAGCAGGAGTGGTTAAGGCTCACACTCACTATTTGAAGTCATGCAAATGAAGTGATAATGAAAATGTAAAAAAAATTTACACTATCAGTGCATAAAAATTAAATTCTAAACAAAATGCAAGTTCATTAATTCAAGAAACATCAACTTTGTAGTCAATTTAAATAGAATGAAGGTGAGAAGTGTAGTTGGACAAGCTGGCATATTGTTACCTCCTTTGGACGATCAGAGCAGACAGTACACTTGATCATGTTCTTGCAAACCTTTATTTCTGCTTCGAGCTTTTGTATCGCCGCTTCTCCGGTTTCAGAACTCAGCTCCTCAATTTGGCCGTTCAGTTCCCTGAGTTCTTCCTCAAGCTTCATCCGCGAACTCCTGCACGACATGATTGGATCAAGTTGAGTTGACCCACTTGAGAGTGCATTTCACAGAAGATAATCAATCATCTCCCTAGAGTCAACCATCTCTCATACGATTTCACTTGCATTTCAACAGATACACCGCTCTCAAATGATGGGTTAGTTTGATACTTTTGTGTTAAAAATAAGGCATCTTAAAAACTGCAAGTTAAACATTTTCTATTTTTCTTTGGTAACGAACTTTTCTAGTTTTTCATAAACTGCCAAGTATGATTTCCCTTGGAAATTAAACCAGCATTGCAATCAAACCATAAACCAAGATTGTTGAGCTCGAAGGCTATTTTTATGATCCGATTGTTTATTCCATTCCTCGCCATTATTACAAGTTCATCGATTTCACAAACATTAGAAATAAAAATACCTTTCACTCTCCAATTCCATTTCGACTGCTTGCAAATCATTCTGTATTAGATCATACTCTTTCTCTGAAGACGAAACAGCAGACTTCAGCCACTTCAACTCCTTCTCAGCGTCAGCCAATTCCCACCTCGCAAATTCCAGAGCAACATGAAGGTGTTTTTCCTCCTGATTACCTTTATCAGCTTCCGTCAGAAGAGCCTTCATCTGCAGCATTAAAATCATTGTATAAACAGTAAGCAGAAGTGAAGTTGTTCTGCAGAATACGAAAATTAAATAGAGAATAAATAAGTAGGGGGCCATGCAGCAGGGGAAGTTGGACCTGCTCTTCAATTTGTGCAATCTTCATTTTAGAATTGTCCATTAAAGCATTAAGTTGCTGAAGTTGCTTTGCCAAGGTCTGCTTCTCAGCCAATAAAGAACTATGTGCCTGTTTTGTCTTCACGCTTTCTGACACAAGCTGCATTTAAGTTTGTGATATGATCAAAACAAGGCCTGCCTAACTAAAAATGGATTTAAGTACAGGGCACATACACCAGTTTTCAGAACATAGAAGTATAGAACAATTTTCTGTGCAAATAAAGTTCCAGTTCAGAGCATTATTCTGTCCATGCCAAAATCAATTACTACAGCAAAAATTCCTGGTTGCCAATAAAATTGATTTCTCCACGTATTTTTCGGAGTCCATTATTACAATTTTCTAGTGCGTTCCAGATTTACGAGACGTGGCCCACCTGTTATCAAAATACCTTTCTAATATCAATTCTTTCAAATGGGATTAACTGTAATTTATCTGCTTCCTCTTTTGCAGTTTGACACTTACAAAATGATTTTTTCTTCACATCAACCAAACAAACATCATTTTTTAATGAGTCTAATCTAAGCAAAGAATACATAAGTTAATACATTAATTACAAAGTCAAAGCATTAATTTCATCAGTTAGCAAAAGCCTAGATGATAATCTAAGCATTACTTGAGTAGTGAGATGGAATAATGGCAGGGTCATAGTAAAATAGTATTTACTAGAGGTAACAATAAGACATACCTTAATATTATATTCATCCCTCTCAGCCACCATCTGCAACAGGTGTTGGTTCTGTGTCTGCATATCTTCATATGCTTGACCAATAGTCTGCAGGAAAGCAATCAATTATGTTAAAAGAGTTAGACCATAGCCATAACCATAATTTTGCAGTTCATCCAGTATGAGGGAGATGAAAAGTCAACTCAGATAGGAAACCTCAATTTCAGATATATATGCCTGTGCCTCAGCATCTTTGACTTTAATAGCCTCTTTCAGCTCCAAAACGCCTCTGAACATGGACAGATAAAGCATGGAGAAGGCATGTATCAACAGATTAATAAACAATCGCAGTTTGCATGAACATTTATTCCATTCATTAAATATAAAGCAACAGAAAAAAAAATCAAGAACAGGAAAAAATGCTTATGGGGGCATTTGGATGGAATTTCTTGGAGTGAAAAAATATATTTGGATATTTTTAAAAAAATAATTAGAATCTCAAAGGGATCAGTTTTCAACATTTTTGTAGAAGTTAAAAAGAATAGCTAAAAAAGAAAAGTCTTCAACTTTTATAGTTAGATATAAAATTTAGGTTTCATAATCACTATTTTTAAAATTTGAAACAAACGCACCCCATGTCTTACAGAGCAATGTTACCATTTACCAAGTGTAAGGGCAACAGACAACTGATACAAACAAATGAAAGATTAAAAAGCAAAAGAACCAATTTGTAACATGAAATTTTAATTATCGCTCCCCCCAAAAATGCTACAGGTGCTAGAAATTATATATTGATACAGACATCTCAATCAGGTTTATGCTTTCATTTGTACTTATGTTGAGGGATGTCTCCCTAAATACTAATGTTTAAGTTAATAATTTGCTGAATTAAACCTTTAGTCCTGCACCGTTTTACCTTTTAGCAACAAATGACTACAAATGTAATGTTTCTAAAAGTGTAATATTTACTTTAGACTATTTAAGGATAAAGTTTAACTACTTCAACTCTTGCCTTTGCCGAATGACACCTTTTAGCATTGGGAATTATTCCAGATGAACTAGTCACACAAAGAAATAAATATGGTTTCATTTTATCATGAACTATCTCTTCCAAAAACATAAGCCGCGGGTAGAGGGCATCCTTGAATGGTTTTACAGCTAATACACTCCCTCATGCAAAAAAAATGCTTGAATTCTATATAAAATTGAATCAATGTGCCTTCCACTCCTCATCACCAGAAACTTCTCTCCCCAAATAAACAACCACAGGTATAGGCTAATAAGGAATAAAAAACACAACAGAAACTATTGCCAGTTTCTCAATAGAGCAAATCCAAAATTATGGTAGGAGTATACATAAACACAAACCTCTCGGACACATCCAGCTGGGTCCTTAAGTCCTCTAGTTCAGTTTCCGCAGCAGAAAGCCTTTGTTCACAAGCTTCTTCAGCTTCATTAGCAGCTTTTACTCTTAACTCCAGACTATGTTCATCTAAAGCATTTTTCAGCATTTCAGCTTGAGCACAGGCTTTACTTTCAGATTCTCTAATTTCAGCCACAGTACTGAAATCCAAGTTTTACAGCATATGAAGATTGAATAATCCAGGTAGACAGGAAAGAACAAAAATTTGTTTTGAATGCAAAATAAAGTCAATAGTCACTAGCCAGTTACCAACTACAACTAAATGCTTAGAACAAGTTCAATTTAATGGCAAAACCTTCACACATTGGACATCATTAATTGAAAACCATCCCCAACACTTTTCCTTGCCCAAAATATATTAAAAACAATTGAAACAAATGTAAATATTAAATGTCAGAATTAAGCCTTTTTCTATCCACCAAGGGGGAATGGATTAGGACATGAAAGTAAGGGAAAACATGGATGACAGGCAATACAATGAAGACAAGTGCAAAGAAAGGAACTTTCATCACTCAGAATCCTACACAACTTGAATAGGGACCATCACCAGCTTCAAACAAGAGAAAGGGAAGAAAGGAGGAATCACACAAGCAAACAAACATAAACTATAATTATTAAGATTCTACAAAATAGGGTTTTCCAGCTAGCTGTGCTGTGACATGCACTACACCCACTGACAGGTGTTTCCATTACTACATCTACACAACTGTACAGAGTAATAAGTGCTTAAAAGCACCATTCACATATTGGCATTTACTTCATTTACTTTAAACCAGAGAAGTTTTACTCAGGTTTAACTACGTGAAACTCTGTTAGGACCCCAAGTAATATGACTTTACCTTATGACAAGGTTTATAAAGAACAAAAAGTAAATTGATGACATAGGGGAAAGCATGTGACCTAGAAGGGAAGGGTAGCGTGTGTAACTAACTTGCCTAGCTGGCACAATTAGTGGGGCAATGTGGATGAATTGCACTTTCTGTTACGGGAAGAAGGGGTGAGCTACAAAGGGAGTGGGAGAGTACTGAGGGAGCATTCAGACAGTTGGGAAGAATTTGGAATTGGGAGTGTGCTAAGTCACTCTAATACTTAGCTACCTACACTTGTTCTCTCTTTTATTTTGCTGTTTACATAATTCAACTCACGGGCAGGAGGAAGGGTACCACACTGGTACTGTTCTTCTCTAGCTATTGCTTATCAGTTCTGCGTGTATTTGCTTATTCTGCGTGTATTTGCTTATTCTGATACCCCGCATCTCCACCAGTTGTAAGAACTGGTATCAGAATGTATTTGCTTATTCTGATACCCCGCATCTCCACCAGTTGTAAGAACTGGTATCAGAATAAGCAAATACACGCAGAACTGATAAGCAATAGCTAGAGAAGAACAGTACCAGTGTGGTACCCTTCCTCCTGCCCGTGAGTTGAATTATGTAAACAGCAAAATAAAAGAGAGAACAAGTGTAGGTAGCTAAGTATTAGAGTGACTTAGCACACTCCCAATTCCAAATTCTTCCCAACTGTCTGAATGCTCCCTCAGTACTCTCCCACTCCCTTTGTAGCTCACCCCTTCTTCCCGTAACAGAAAGTGCAATTCATCCACATTGCCCCACTAATTGTGCCAGCTAGGCAAGTTAGTTACACACGCTACCCTTCCCTTCTAGGTCACATGCTTTCCCCTATGTCATCAATTTACTTTTTGTTCTTTATAAACCTTGTCATAAGGTAAAGTCATATTACTTGGGGTCCTAACAAACTCTTGCCACAATCTTAACAACTTCAAATCGGCATACCTTTTATCATAATTCTCCTGTCCATGCATATCCAGAATGAATTCTAACTCCAGATTCTCCTTCTGTAACTTTTCAATCTGTTACAAAATATCATAGTCAGTAATTTGAAAAAATTAGTCATATGAAACCTACAAAATCAACCAGCAAATAATGCTCAAGAATATTGTAAGTCAAGGTGCATGTACACATGCATGATGTGCAAGTGTGCAACAAAACACTTGCAATCAAATCTGACTAAGCCACATATGTACTCTAGATTCAGAAAGTTATAGATAAGTGGCACTCATTCAAAAATGATCCCAAATGAGGAAACATAAAAGTATCACTGTTACACAACAGAGGCATAGAGGTGTAGAACCAGACAATCGATATCTTTGTGGGTGTAGATTGTTTGTATATATAATGAATTTGACAAGATATACTAATTTTTTCCAGTGAAGGTTGAATTAGAATTTTTTTTTTTTTCCAGCTTCAGCTGCCTCCCTCAGATTACATTTGGTCCTACCTCCAGAGGCAAAGAACAAGAAAGTATATACAGATAAGGAATAACACATTAAGGTTAACACAAGTAGACTCACCAATGCTTTTAAAGACTTGATTTCCAAATCCTGTTCAGTAGATTTGTTTGCAAGGCTCTTATGTTTGCTTGACTGCTTCAAAACAAAGGCATTAATAAACCTTACAAGCAGAAAAAGGTTTGTTTTGTGTATCTAAGGGCAATGACTTCTGCCTATAAACTCTTTCAGTATGCTCAAACCAACATGGTCTCTTAATTCCTTAAATTCAATTAGGTTCAAGTAACAAAAAAAATTAATTCCAGTTTGGCCATAAAAATGTTGTCATATACTAACCATAATTTATGTTTTCTTATAGAATTACTCCAAAATGGAATTTTCTAGCTTCACTTTCTATAATTTAACAAGCATACAGAACTATGCCGGTTTCATTAAATAAAGAAAAAATGGTGTTACAATGCCTGTTGGAACTTCAATGATTATGCTTTGTCCACAGTTTTAAGTCAAAAAGGGCTTTCACTTGAGAAATATATCTTAAAACAATTCCCGTGCCTTTTCCAAAAAGCTTAAGCTTTTAAGTGGAACAAAAGTTATGATGGGTGAAGAATTATGCTTTCATGAAACTACAATTTCAAATACAAGTAACTATGTACAGAACATCACAGAATCAAGCTAAATAGATAAATTTCTGTAGAAGTCCTACCACTAGGTAGGTGGAAATTAAAAGGAAACAGCAGAAAATATCAGATCAGTTTGTGAGAAGTACCTTCCCACTCAACACTGCTCTTAGTGAATGAGCTTTCTCCCGTAATGATACAGCCTCATGAGCTGCATCCTTCCATCGCTTCGCTTGAGCTTCCATCATCCCCATTTCTTTAGACAAGGCTGAAGCCATCACACGAAACTCAGATTTGATATCTTTTCTCCCTGAAACATGTATTAATGTGAGAAACTAGGAAATTCAATCATTTGCCCCACAAGTCTAAACACGGAACATGCAATATGCTGACCAGTGTCCTGTATAGCCTCTTCCATCTTAATTTCAAGATCATTCTTTTCAATAATACACTTTTGCAACTGAACCTCTAGCTCTTCAATCCTAGAATCAGAATTGTCAATGGTATGCCTTGCAGAATCAACAGACTCCAATTTGGAATTCAGCTCCTTCTCCCATTTTGCAACATGGACACTTCCAGCCTGAAGTTTCATTTGAAGAAAAATTGTAAAGGGGAAAGCAACAAGTATACATTTACAACCATACTGTTGTACATCTAAGGGGGGAAAAAAGTAAATGACTGTTAACCTGCAGAGACTCTATCAACATTTTATACCGATCCAATTCAGCAATCCAATGTTGAAGCTGGTCATTTGCCAAAGAGTATACGCGGGAAGAGCGTACATACTTGTCATCATTCAGTTCATTCTAAAAATAAACATATCAGAAAAACAACTTTTACATAGAACACTAGAGTGAAAATGCATCTCAACTATTCAAGAAAACATGACAAACAATCACAGATAGATATTCCAAACTTACAAACCTGAAGATCTTGGAATTGCTTTGTCAAGGTTTGATTTTCTTCCCGTGCGTCTTCAAGCTCAGAAAGACAATCGGCTTTCACTATCTGTGACATAAAGCAAGAATATTTGTTGATTAGATAGAGAAAATAACAAAGGAACGACATAATGAAAGAAAATCAAATGACACTACCTTCGCTTCCTCAATTGAATCCTTTAACTCACGCAAACTCAAAGTCTTGTCTGTAGGTTTTTCAGGAGACAAGTTTCCATTCACTGCATCTGCATTAGGGGACTGCATCCCTGCCATGGAATCCTTTTGCATTTTCAGATTGACTAGTTTTCTTCTGCTCTCTTCAAGTTCGGCTATGGTCTCATCAAGGTCACCTTTCAGTTTGAAGAGAAAACACTCTCAAGTTATAATATAGAAAACCATCAACCAAGAGAACCAATCAGATGCTGTCTATTAAGAGCCAATTCCAAGTTCTATTAACACATCTATACAAGGACGAAGGGCAATACATCTAGTCATATCTATCCCGAATTAGTTCGAACCACACCAATTTTATCCCTATAACTCCTCTTGATAATTTTTACTTGTTTGTTAATCAAACTATCAAGTGGTATAGTACTATAATTACAATTCTCTCTATGCTCACCACAAGACCCTGGAACCCTCATCCTCCACTTACACTCTATGTATTTGAATTTTACAGTAGCTGTCAACCTTAAATGTGCATCTATCATTGACTTAGCCTTTCTTATAACCAACCTTTCTAACCCTGGAAAAACTGAAATAGTACACCTAAGTTTTCTATCACAGAAAATGCAAGCCTACACGGCTACACTTTCTATAAGATAAACTTTATAGGAGAAATTCAGAATGTGCAAAGCCAATCAGCCTATTTTTCAGCTTAAACACTATGCTTGTGTATGGAGAAATTTCGACATCAGAATTCATTTAACTTATAAATTGATTTTGCAACTCATTAAAAAATAATGGGATTTGATTCATGTACATATTAAATTTCATGTTGGAACACATTAAAGATGAATTTAATTGATCTATATTAGTAATTAATATTTTATTGCCCATCCTTAGAGTAGGTTAAATGACTCAACTAAGAATGGTAAATATGTCAATTCCAACTAGTAAAACTAAAATCAAATCAAACTCACCCAAATCCAAACAGATTTTAGTGTATTTCTGTTTATACACAGCTAAAATCATGAATTACAAAATCAAATCAATTCTCAAAATGTTTTCATTCCAAACACACACTAATAAAATTTTCTTCCATTTTCAATGGTTTTTAGACAAGACCATTAAAATTGTATGGCATGTCATCAATCCTAAATGACCATCCTAACTTCAGAGCTGATCAAATAAACATGATGCACAAAATATCTACTTTTGCTTCTACTTAACACCAGATTGACAAGATAATATGTTTCCCAATTTCACTTTACCCTACGTTTAAATGACAGATAACAGGTTAGCAGAAAGGGAATAAAAGGAAGAAGAATAATTTCCTCTGTTTAAGAGTTTTAAAACAGATTGGAAGGGAAAGGGACTCGTAATCTATTTCCCCTCTCTCTTCCAATCAAATAGCAAATTTTGTTCCCCCAAAATAAGGTTGATGAAATGGGGAAAAATAAACTTTCATCACTAAAAGATATGAGTATTTTACATTTCTTTCTACCCCTTTATAATTTAACTCCCGAAAAATAATGGAGTGTTGTTCCATTCACTTCTTAGTCTTCCAAACAAGAGAAAAGATAGCGTTGTCAAAAGCGGTTGAGGCAGCTGCCTAAGCATTGAGGCAGGCAAAAAATCAGCTTCAGCGAATCAGCCACTCAAGTTGCCTAAAGCTCAACGCCTCAAACTGCTTTAGGTAAGGCAGACTCAATGATTCGACCATAATACAGGTGTATCCGGGTGATGCAGCCGCATCATGAAACTTGATCAAAATATCAAACCTATCCTCACTTAAAGGTTAAAACACCTATCAGTTAATGGATATCAAATCTGACAGGGTATTCCAATATATCTACCCCTTATCAACCTATGAAGAAGGGAAAAAAATATATGTATCTTACTTGCTCTCACGTGAAAAAACTCCCTCGCAGATTAAGCTGCTACGCAACCCACCAGAAGATCCACTGAAGGAACCTGTTTCTGTGAGACCAACCAGAAGCTGCGCCACTACTAGAAGTTGCAACCCCTAATTGTCTATTAGGATTGCTTAACGATTCTATTGTATTTATATGACCTAAATTTTATTTTATTGATAGTTTATTGTTAGATGGATAACTATATTTTTGTTTCAATATCCGCAACACTTCAATGTTGTGACCACGTCACCTCACCACACCAAAACAAGGAAGTTTTGGGGATGGTCACATCAACTCATTTTACCTCACAGTAACCCTAAGGAAATGTAATTTTGTTCCCTTCCTTCCCTTCCCTTTCCAACCCATCCCCATTTGTTTCTTTTCACTCCATTAATGAAAAAACATTCAAATTACAATGTTAGACTTAACTTTTATTTATCTGATGAAATATTGTAATTCATTTACAAATACGAAATGCCAAATGTGCATTATTTTGACGAGTGTTATACATAAAAACCATTCATATCCCTTCACTTAACAGTTTAAACCTTTGGGAAAAGTGGCCCCTAATTTGTGATATAAAAGTCTCTATGACTAAGTGGTTTAGCGTTCGACCCTCACTTCTACCATTTTCTAAATAAAAAGTTGAATTTTACCACAAGATAAGGTGGACTAATGCACTATCCACACTTCAAACTTGATGGATAATTGTGTGAGGGAGCATTAGATATAAAAGCCATTTCGCGTTCTTTCACCTAACACCTTAAGTTGTTTAGAGAGATGGTTCATGACAAAGTAAAGCCCCATTTTGGTCAATGAATTCAAGGACAAATTACACATATATCATTACCGTCATACCACTTATACCTGAAAATGTCAATAAACACAAGGAAACCTTCCTGATTCCAACTATGGCAGACTAGCCCTTTAGAAACCAAGGCTTATATATGATAATCAAGATCATTAAAAACAGACTTCATTATTTTAAATTTCACAGTAACTGAAGTAGTTAAAACAAAAGAGAAAGTGGAACATATCACAGACCTGCAAGGCGTTTAATATCAGATTGATCCTGTAAGCAGCAGCTGATATAATTTTGAATACCAACAGTATACTCTTTATGCATCACCTGGAGAGCATCAATTATTTCACGTAAATCATTTGCCTCCTCTTTCATCATATCATCAATCTTAGACATTTGGATTATAGCATCTGCAAACCCAAGAACAAGCAACCACAACAGATCATCTATACAAATTTTCTCAAACAATCATACATCAAAAACAGCATTACTCAATGACTGGATAACACATCAAATGTTTTTGACCTTCTGAGGATAAGTCTTCATGCAAAACCTGGGCTATACTGTCAGTTCTTTCCCTCTGAGCATCCATGGTATCTTGAAGGAATTTCAACAACTGCAATGTAGATGTACGACGTAAAGCAAGGCTTTCATCAATGTAATTAACGATCTCACCACTACTGCCTCCTTCAATAGAATCTTTCTGGATCAATCTGCATAGAAATATATCCTCTGCACGACATGAAGGAAGTGAACCTAGATAGAGTAAGTCAAGTCAGTCTCTTGAATTTTTCCATTCTACACAAAAGAAATTCATGGGAAACTGACAATATATGGATATAATAAACAATGAAAGTACCTTGAGAATTATTAGGGTAATCCAATGTTTGCAATGCATTTTTGCCTCTACCAGCTCGTATACCAAGAAGAATCAGATCATCTGACAACTGGAAGAGCAAATAAGAAAAGTTCAAGCTATGTACATAAGCTACAGGAATATCACAAAAAGTGCCTTGCCTTCCACCCCTCCCCCAACATAACATGCACTATCTTCTATGAAAGCGTTAACTTCAAAAGGGGAAAGAAAAATAAAATTGATTAGAGATGACTAGCAACAAAAGTTGGAGCATGTTGATAAAGAATAACCTGAATCCAGCGTTGGTTCACATCAATTAACAAGTCATCGTAAGAATTTTGCTGCTCTTTTAATTCTCTAATATTTTCCTTAAGTTCATGCAAAGCACGCTTTTGGGTGTCTATCTTTTGAACAAGCTGCTGGTTCTGTGCCTGTAAGACTCCTGCATCAGCCTGGAAAAAGCACAACCATTCCCCATTATGCAAGAAAAACTTGTAACCAATTCATGACCGAAAAAAAGGTCCCACTACCACACAGATGGAGTTGTCGTTGTGACAACGAACAAGAAACGAAACAATGTTTTAACCTCCAAAACCCTTGCCAATCACCTCAAGTCCATAAAACCCACCTTGCAAGTGCATAATTTTCAGTTTAAAAAGACTATACAATTTTATTTTATTTTCACACAAAGGATTCTCAATGACTTCAAACATCCTTCTCAAAAAGACCAAGCACAAGAAGAATTTTTAATCCAAAACTCCACCATCCAATCAGATGTAACAGTGTAACACTAACGTCAAAACTCAAGACATTAAATCCACCCTTCCTCCTACTCTTCAAAGCCCTAGTCAGCAGCAAGTGAGCACTATACACAGTCAAAATTTGCCACCTCTTTGTCCCAAAGAGCACAAATTTCACCAACAAAGGCACTCCCTTTGAACAAAAAAAACAGCAAATTCATTCAGAGGCCAACAAGGCCAAACAAACAGCTCTAAGAACCCAATTACACATCCAATTCAATGCAAACACTGACATTCATAATTATAATATCAACACAACAGAACTCATCAACAAAAAACATAAAATCAAAACACACACACACACGAAGCTATGTGAAACAAAAAAAATCCTTCTTTTTTAAGAAAAAGAGAGAAATAGAGAGAAAAGGGAAAAGGGGCTACGGTTTTGTTGTTGGAAGGAGGGTTGGTTGAGTTTCGAGCCATGCGGGAAGAAACAGAGGAGAGGTGAGGCCTCTTCTTGTCGGGCTCGATGGGCTCTGAGTTTTCCATTTACGATTCTGAAATTCTCAGCAAACACAGCATTAGGATTAAGGAGGAACAACAACAACAACACAGTATTCAAAAGAATGAAAGTGAGTGTGACACAGCATCATCGTTTTTCTATCAGTTCCTTCTGTGAGAACAAAGGAAGACATGAAAATGGAGACACAGACCAGGAACACAGCAGAAAAAAAATGAAAAACAAAAAGACAGAAAAAACTCACTGTCACAGGAAAGCGGTTCCAAATTTTTTTTTTTTTTTTTTTGGAGTGGTGAACACTAGTTTCTCAACTTCAAAATTTATTTATAGCAATAGGAGAAAATAAATTGTATTTAACATAATAAAAAAGAAAAAAACATTTATAATAAAAATATTAATGAAATTTATCATAAAAAAACTTCTATAATAGTAAAGAAATTGACATAACTATTATTTTTCATAAGAACAAGTTTAAATTTAAAATTAAATTCTTAATAGTTCATTAAATAACTGCATCAAATTTTAACTGTTTTGAGATCAATAATAAAAAAGATATAATAAATAATATTAACTAGCGTGGCAAATACTATATCATTCCCTTGATTGAAAATACTTTCATTTCCTTTTGACCCTTCAAACTGGAGGTCAAAAAAGCTTTGTTTTGAATGGCAAAAGGGGAATATATCCTTTAGTAGTCATGCTACTCCTTCTCCTAAAATCACTTCCAAAACAATTATCATTTAACTTTAATTTTGTCACTCATTGTCATTCCCTTTGTTTTCATTCTCCCAAATCCTAAAATATACAGTAACTATACATGTTTTGAGCTTAGTTGGTTAAAACAAGATAGACATGTAAAGAGAGTGTCGAAATTTAAGGATTAGTTAGTTCATCCCAAGTTGTGGAAAAACCTTGGAGCACCCCTAAAATTCATCGAAATGAAAACATGTGCTATATTAATTCATGTTTCCAAAGCAACTACATTAAAAATGCTATCCAGTGTTAATTGTTTGTCTTCATAGAGATACTGGAATTAGGACAACCAAAGAAGAGCTCAGTGACAATCTTAGAACTATTACTGGTAGTGGTACTTCACAATTTGTTACCATGTATAAATATTGCTCACTTCGATGGATCAAAGCTTCAATTTTCCCCTCTTTCACAAAAATAAGGATTTGGGAGCAGATAATGGTTTGATTGGCCAGTCTGGTGTTCAAGATTCTATTCTATTTTCTTGTCGTTGAGAGGGTATTATGTGACTTCTTCACAACATTTCTTGATTTGGTTGATTTTTTTTATTTTAGCCATCGTAGTTGGATTCCCTTGACTAGCTATATCTTCATGCAAATGGCAATCAAGTTATTATTTCTAACAAGAACCCAAGATCTTATAAGCAATATGTGGGGGAAGCAGTCGAAGACAGTAGCTCGTATGTGATTAGGGAAGAAGTTAACCACTAGCTGATGAAAGAGGAAGCAGTAGTAGACAAGGGATGGATTGTATTTATGCACTCATTCTTCTCTATAACTCTAGGCATATTGCATCATTTGTGTACTTAATTGGTTTACATTTTGGTTGATTTCTATTTAGTAATCATTGTGCATTACTGAATAAAGTCATAAATAATTTAATCATTTTAATGAATAAATATCTTTTGGAGTTTCCTTTGCTTTTGATCATCTTTTGTGAGTGTTATTCACTTATGGGGATATCCCATATTATTGCATAAAGCTTGGAGTAGTGTTCAATATTGTAATTGGTGTTCAAGTTGGTATAATTATATAGGGATTACGATTATGATTTCCTAGTGTTTGTATTAGTCAAACTCTTGGTTAGTTGTGCGATTATGTGCTTACCAAGGAGAATTACACCACTAATTATATGATTGTGAATTAGTGAAAATAACTGCATCCGTGAATTATCCTTTTAAGCCAATGATAACATAATCCTAGATTTAGGAGACTCCTTGTGTAGGTAGCTTTTATTTATTGAATTTTTTTCATTTAATTTACTTTATGCAATTTCTCAACAAAATCTCCAATCCCTTAATTAACTAGTAACACTTCCTTATGAGACGACTTGAGTTGTGTCATGTCCTATATTTTTTGTACAACTTAGTATTAAATAATTTTTAATTTGTTTATGAGTAGAAACAATTCGCATCAACATGGGAGCCCTAGAAGTCCATATACAATATTTATAAAAACAAAACTAAGGACTCTCCGTGCAAAAAGCAAAAATTAATCACTAAATGTGAAAAATGTTAACAATGGTCATTTTTTTTGTACTTTCCATAAGAATATAGCATTTTAAGAGTTCTCTATCGTTTGTCCAGAACAATCAAATCCTTCACCTTTTTGTCTCAGCTTTTTCTTTTTGTATCCCTACCCTTCCCATGGTCCCTTACAAGAGATTCTTGAAAGCCTTACTAACCAATCCTTTGGTTCTAGAGAAAATGATGGCAAGAAAATGAGTGAAAATCGTCATTTCCTTTTGTTTGAGTATAGAAAATAGAGATGAAAGAAAAGTATAATGGTGGACCTCACATAAAATTTTCTTCCCTCCATTGTGAAGAAAGAAAAGGAACAAAATATCAAATTTACAAGACTACACTTCCCTTTTACCTCTTGCAATCAAACATAACACTCTAATAGGATTATAGTGTAAAAAAGGACTATTCACTTTCACAATAATGTTATTGTTGTCTGTTGAGATAACTTAGGAATGGCACATTCTCACATGAACAAATACTAATAACCACTCCTCCTATAGCACTAATGGTTTGGTGATCCTGTGTTAACCATGTTGCAAGCTCGAGACCAACACTACCTTCAAATGCACAAATACCAATAAAGGGATTTCTTCTCCTGTTTCACATAGGTATTGCAATTAATATACAACCCTTATTATCTTGTGTGACAGCTAACCCTAATCCATCTTTTTCTTTCTTTTTTTTATCTCTGGTCTTTTCTTGGGTGAGTGTTGTTGGCTATTTTCACTCTTTTGTGGTGGCAGTCTTGCCATTTTTACTTTTCTCGTTCCGTTCCTTAAATTCTCATCTATTCTATCTTCTCCCCATTGCGAATGTTTTTCTTCACCTTTACGGATATTTTTCATCCCCTTTATAGTTATTTGGCTCCCCTTGTGGGTACTTATTCTTTGATGGTTATACAAATACAAAGATAGCTAGATATATTCTAGAAGGAAACATAATACATTTTTTAGGCTATATCATTTTTCGTGTCACTCTCTATTCCCTGAAAGATACATTAACATTGATAGTCTTTGGACAAGGAAAAAGTCATTTATCGGTATTTAGTTTAGAATATGGAATGTATATCAGTTTCTTATTCAATTTAGATTTAGAATATCCATTTAGGTTTAGAAGTGTTGTTAGGCTTAATATGAATAAAAATCTCTTTCATGTCAAAATAACAAACATAGGTCTTGCACTCATGGGTTAGCTTAGAACTCAAAGGTAAGGTTTTTAAAAAATTAAAATAAACAATATATTATCTATTAAAATACTTTTTCCTAGCATTATTTACCAAAATCCCCTACTTTTACTATTCTCTCTAGAAATCGTGATGGTTTATAGCAATTTCTAAAATGTTTCGGTATAACATAATGACAAACGTACTTTGTTAATTTAGTTGTTTGTGCATTTTTACTATTACTAAAGGTTGAGGGTTTGAATCTCACCTGTATATTCATGTTTTGATAGTATACTACTATATTTCTTTTATTCGTGAATTCTTAATAGTAATTGTGTTACAATAGTATGATTGGCGTTCAAATTTCTCTTTTCTAATTTTTTATGTTGTTGGCAATTATTTTAATTTTTTAATAAATAATAAGAAAAATGGGAAGTTGGTGAATAAGAAACGTAATAATGCCTCCACCAATTACGGCAATATTTCGTGTAAAGGAAGAGCAATTTAATTTTAATTATTTAGGAATATATATTAGAAGGAAGAGCGAATCTAAGTTTTGGGGAAACTCATTTGTGTTGTAAAATATCGTCTCCTTCAATTTTTACCTTATTATTTTATACTGTTGCATTTTAATTGCATTTATATTTTACTAGTGACTTGACTGGCAATTTTTTATTTTAGATATCAACTTTTATTTATTATTAGTATGAAATTATTTGACATTCGTATTTATATTTTTTAATAGAAATTAATAATTTTTAAAATTTTTATATTCCTTTTATACGCTCAAGGAGAGCCTGGGTACATGAAAAAAAAAAAGGGGAAATGGGGGTAAATGAGATATTTGTGCATAATGGACTTGGAAAAAAAAAGTTTAATACAATTATTTTTATTATTAATTAATAGTATAGGATAGATAATTTTGTTTGCTGCAAAGGTCTTATGTCATGATGCAAGCTTTGAAAAATCAGAGTGTAAGCTATACATATCCCAAAACTCAATGGTAAAAATGTAAAATGTATTTAACTCTTAATTTGATTGATTGGGGTGAAGCATCTCAACAATCTTTAGGTTTAATTATCATTGATACTAATGCACTGTTATCCTTAGTATGTTTGGTGGCATGCCTGGTAATAAGTAATAAAATAGAATGCAATCCTTTTCACTGAGGGAAAAAAAGAAAGAATGCAATCCAATAAAATGAAACGGGGTTCTATAGTACACCAAAAGAAAAAATGGGTTTCTATTAGTTGGATTGGTAAATTTGTAATAGAGTAGAGTGATAAATCATAGAATGAGCTCCTTCCTACATTCCACCAAAATTCCTCTTTTTTATTCTCCTCTAGTTGGAGGGAAATTGAATGGATTATTGTTTAAGTTTATCGATCAATAGAAAATAGTTAAAATAACTAATTACCTATTTACACATTCCAAAGGATTAGGTGATTTCTTTCATTATTTGATACAAGGATATATATTATTATAATAAAAAACTTATAATTAAAATAATTTTATTCTATTATAATGCTCAAGCAATGAAATGAAACATTACTTCACTCTATTATTAAGATATTTAACCAATAGAGTGGAATAATTATATTACTCCATTTCATCCTATTTTACTAGCTACCAATCCAACATGAGAACTTTTCTAGTGCAACAATAAAATTACATTATGAAAAAGATATATGGTGGAATTTACTTTTTGTCCCCAATAAATTGAATTCAATATAGGCTCAAAACTCTCAAATAAGAGAACTAGAGGAGCAACACAATACATCATACACCTTAGAAAAAAAGCAAAACATAACATGCAACACCACGTGGCATCACTCGTAACACTAATTGAATATTCATTAGTCCTTAATACACTATTCAAATTAACCCCTGCAGCCTACACTCCATAAAAAGAAACATCAAAATTAAAAAAAAAAAAATGTCTCAATCTTGTTCTCTGGATAAAAGTTTATGCATGAACATGATTGCTAAATTGTATGTGATATTTTAGGTCATTCAAAATCTTTTTCCAATCATAACCGCTCTTTTCTTTTAATTGTGGCCAGTTCTTTTATTATCCGGTTGGCTCTATCAATATTCAACCGGTGTTTTAATTGGTCAATCAACATATTTGTAATGCTTTATAACTTGTCTGAGCGTTCACTACAACTATCAACCAGCCCTTATAAAATGCTAGTGAATTGATTAGGATAGGCATGTTCCAACTTAATTTCAATACTTTATACTAAAAGCCAAGCCTTTTCTCCCGACAAGGTGATTTTCATTTAGCTGATAAACCATTTTGAATTTTGGCTAGAACAGTTGCCAATAAGAGTAACAGAGGGAGTGATGCATGATGCATGGTTCTCGTTGAAAAATTTAGTGTATGCTTGGTTTATAATCGACAAATCATAGTTTGGTCCAACGATAAAACAAATTCTTTACACTTATGTGGTTTGAGACTTGAAAATCACGTTAAAGTGTAATTTTTCGTAAACCTATGCGATTTGCATGATTCAAGAATGTTAAATAATCTTCTAGCGGGTTGAAGTATAACTATTAGATTCGGGCAATCAGGAATATGTTCCTAATAATACGTATTAGAAATGTAGTCTTTATACGAAGCTTAAGTTCACTAATTAATCTTTAATTGTATCTTTGGAATTCAGAAGTGCTTGACACTTGAGAAAGAGAGAGCAATACACTTCTTGTCTTCTTTGATGAAGCACAATCGGATTGATGACAAATAACGGAATCTAAAAATAATGAAATAAAACGAGGTGGAACAGCACAATTATTCCACTTCATTATTTGAACATTTAAGTAATAGAAGGGAATAATATTTCATTTTATTATGTGGATATTACAATGAAATAAAACATAGTAGTGATAATTTTCTAAGTATAAAATGAAAACTAAAAAAATTCATCTCATCTCTCATAAATCAGAGTGGAAGGGAAATAAAAAGATATGATAGAATAGGATGATATCTATTTCATCATCCTTTATTCCATTCCACCTTTTCTTTTTAATCCAAACAAAGGAATTTTAACTCATTCCATCTCCTCCTCCTTCACTTCATCCCTTTTCAAGCATTGCCAAATTCCCATTAACATTAGCATTGAGTACTAAATGGTAAAAATAATTCAAATTTCCAAACCAATGGCACCTAAACTACTGATTCAAAAAATATAAAAGAAAAATAGGAGAAAAAAAGCATAGCCTCTTTGACTTCAAAAATGCATAGCCTCTTTGACTTCTTCATGGAAGATTGGAGATAAGATGGTCAAGCCAATATGTTCTTAGAGTAATTACCTTCCTCCAAAAAGAGATTTTTACTTGCTCTTTGAATGCCGTATGGATATGTTTTATACCTATTAGTTGAGTGACATTTTAGTTATGATGCATCTTTAACATTAATTTTTAATTGAAGTGTCGTTATAACTGTAAAACATACCTATATGACATTTCAGAAACATATAAGAATTTTTCTCCTTCAAAAGCTCATGAACAATTCATCATCCGACTAAGAAAGAAGATTGGAATGACATCCTAGAAGTAGCAAAATGCAACATTATTCAAGTGGTCATGACCACTTTGTTGTCCAAACAATATGCAATTCATACATACTATGGGTACATTTGTATTTGATTTTTTGGGGAAAAAATCACTTCTTTAACACTTTTTCATGTTTCAATAAAATTTTAAAATTAATCAGAATTTTAAAAAAATCAATTTTCTGTTTTTTTTAGCGAAACTGAAAAAAGTAGCTTATGAAAAAATCAATTTTCAGCTTTTTCTATTATATATAAAATTTAAGTTGTAGAATCATTTTTTTCAAAATTTAAAATAAACACATCCTATATCTAAGAACTCACCAACCTTCATGCCATTGTTGTTACCTATTGGTATGGAGCAACAATTCGATAAAGTATGTAGGACGTAAAGAAAAGATTAGTTGTTAATTCTAAAATTTTAGTAATGAGAAGGATGCAAAAGGATATTCGTTTTTCAGTTATTACAAAGGTGGATTCTTTTGGTTATAATAAGAGAAAAAATAGTATCTTTACAAACAGAGAAAAGAATTCAGCTAATGAATTTTTTTATCCAAAAGAATATTTCATATCACGTGATATCTCACATTTTTTGGCGATAAGATTAGGAGAATAACTTCCATGCATCAATAATGATAATAATTTTATAATATTATTATCCAATAAAAATTCAATAAACTACAGTGTCATATTTTCTTTTTCAAATTAAATCTTTGCAGCCGTCCAAGATGACATGCTAACTTATTGAATTTTTATTGGATAGAAGCATAAAGGATGATTAAGCTCTCTCACACATCGGACACAATATTTTATAAAGGTGAACTTAAAGTCATAAATATGTTTTAAAAAACACTTATATACATGAAATGAGTAAATAAGTATCCATACATTCACTTCAAATTAAAGTGAGAGTGACTGCTTACTCATTTTACAAAACTTTAGTTAGAAGAATTATTTATTAACAGAAAGACATTTTTTTTTCACGTAATTGGGAAAAAGAAGAATCAAATATTCGTTATGCTCCTTGGGAACAAATCACCAGCCACGCTTGCTTCTCCTTTAACTGAAAAAATATATAAAACTAAACAGAGGGCTTTATAAGATGTTAATTACAAGAAGAATTGCAGCAATAGTAAAATTTTATGCTATTAATGGTTCAATAGTGTATTAACCACTTGATCTTTGGAAATCAATTGTCTCTAAAGAAGCTCTTTTCAAATCAAAAGTCGAGGAGAGAATTCTCTATAAATAATGATCGTTTATTTGTCTTACCAATAGGTTCTATATGAATAAGGTATCATTTATCATTCTCAACCACAAGTTTGAATACCGTGGCGGAAAATGTTTGATACTCAAATCATGTCAAGGAATAGTATGAATTCAAATAAAGATATGGCTCAAACGAAGCTGATGCTATATACTAATATATACATAACAAAACATAAAATAAGCGTGATACATTCGATAGCAGCTTCCCGGATACTACATTTATAAGATTATTACATCGACAAAGATACCTTACTCCACCACTTCAATTAATAAAATTGTTGGTCCAAATTTGTTAAGAGAGGATTAAGGGTTGGATATTTTGTCAAAAATGTGAACATCTATCTTAAGTTTTGTGGTAGTGTTTAGGTATGAAATATTCGCTTGCTACATAAGAATTATAGGACCTCACATGCCTCATCATCAAATATCCTGCATGGAGAGGTTTCCAAGAGAATCGCCCAAACCAAAGAGTGACAATGCTTCAAAGTTCATTACAAAAATTTACACAAACAAGTTTATCTCGATTTCTCCTAAACATACTATTCAATATGCAATTGAAAAAAGGGCGCCGTAAAAATTTTACAAACTAAGAGAGGTTGATGTGATAATTTCAGCAATTTTAACAAATTTTACTAAAACAGAGAAATCAAGGTGAATTTAACTAAGACCTTAACCGAGTTCAATCTAATTTGCGCAAGTTCAAACCCACGCAAGTAATATACAATACCAAACATTTACAAGCTACTATTAAACTCAGCCATACTCAAATGCATATGCAATGCAAACTAGACATTATTCAAATAAAATACAGGCTAAATAGGCACAACACAACCATCAAGATCGACAAGTTAACTGTAAGCATAATGCAATTTATTCTCTCATCTGATTGCCATAATTTTGTACACAAGAAATTAAAAGATGAAGAAGAAGTGAGTTCTAAGTTCTAACCGCTGAGCAGCAGATCCAGAAAGAGAGAGAGAGAAGAGCGAGCAGAACATACTCTCAGATCATGTCCAATGCTATATGACATAGGATCCAAATTAAGTTATACAACAACACAGATACAACAACAATCACATAACCCCACATGGTTATGCCTATTTCTACAACACCATATTGATATTAATATTAATCTAACAAGTGGAATTTTTTTTTCTTTTTTTTTATCCCAATTTTAGAGCCTCAGTAAAGTAAAATTGAAAATTAAAACAAAAAAGAAAAGAAAAGAAAAGAAAAGAGAGAGGAGAAAAAAATAAAAATACATGATTCTGCCCCCAACTTTCCCAGAAACCATTTTCTCGAGAAAATAACACGGAAAATTCACGCGATTTTGTACCCGAACCGTTGTCGAATCTTCCCCCTTCCAGCGTCAGAGGCACAAGGCGGTGGCCCGAATCTCCTCGGCGGTGAAATCGCCGTCGTCGTCCGCCGCCGCCGGCGGAGGAAGGTTCAGATCGAAATTTAGGGTTTTCCGGAACGACGACGTGAGGACGCAGTCCTCGTCGTCGATCACGGACGACGAGGAATCGCAATCGCTGTGGCAATCGTCGTCGGCGACGAAGACCGGAGGAACCGGTTTCTCCGGTCTCCGTCGGCGGTGCACCGATTCAATCCTCGCCGTCGTCGGAACCCTAGGTCCGCTGAACGATTCCACGGTGCTGCTCATGCCGCTGCTGGTTGGGCGGTTCACGTGAACCGGTTCGAACTTCCCGAATCCGTGAACCGGATCGTCGAAATCGTTGCGATTGTGGTGGTGATAGAGGGGAATCTGAGAGGGTGAGATTCCGATTTCGTTGCTGGAGAAGGGGAAATTGGTCTTTGCCTTGGGTCCTCGGAAGGATCTCGCGGCGGCGTCGTAGGCCCTGGCGGCGTCCTCGGCGGAGTCGAAGGTGCCGAGCCAGACGCGCGCCTTCTTCCAGGGATCCCTTATCTCTGCTGCGAATCGGCCCCACGGCCGCTTCCTAACGCCGCGGAATCGCGTTTCCCCGACGTGGTTTCTTGAATCGGCGTTTCCAGGGGTCGGATCTGCTGCGGCTGCGGCTGCGGCTGCGGCTGCAGCTGCGGTGGATGCTCCTCTGCCTCGACGCATGGATGATAATTGTTATGGATTACGATGATGATGAAGATGGACGATGATGGTGAAGGTGGTGGTGGTGGTGATGGTGATGAGAAGATGGAAGACCAGAAAGGAGGATGGTTAAGGGGTGAGTCTTATTTGGGGAATAAGAGAGACCCTCAAATCAAACACCAGCCACCACCTTCTTCAAAGGAGGCAATTTTCTTAATCCTGCTTGTTCTCCATCTCTCCTTTTTTTTTTCCTTTCTCCCTCTCTCTCTCTCTCTGTTCTGTGTTTTTATTTTTTGAAAAAAAATAATAATATTTTCATTTATTTATTTATTTATTTTTGGTTTTGTGTCATTTTGGGGTCCCATGTGGTGCTGCCTGTAGCGGACTTGAATGGATTATAGTGGTGTTGGAATGACGATGGCACCCTTTGTCTTTGCATTAGGAAATGGGAAAAGGAGGTGGTAAGCTTGGGATTTAGGTGAGTTTTATTTTATTATTATTTTGTGTATATGTGGATTGGAGGAGCTTGGTAGGGATGATGGGAATGGGGATAGGGTTTATTGAAGTAAGATGGGAAATTGAAAATATTATATAATAATATAATGTATAATTTAATGGATTTAATTGTCATATGCCGGTGATGTTATGCTTCAGATAGTCATTCAATTATGTATTATTATATAAATTATGATAGTTAATTTTTATTATTATTATTTAAAAAATTATTCAAATAAAATATTTTTAATTGAATAGTTGTGTAAAATAGTTTTATATTGTTAATTTATTAAAATTAAACTCTTATTTAATTTTGATGAGTGAAAGAGCTTTAATGCTCTATATAACTACCCATAAATATATTTATTTGGATTTTTTTAAGAAGTTTAGATCCAACTTAATCATATTTATTTATTGATATATATATTGTCATTACATAATTTAAATTTCTCTATTTAAATAATCTTTTATACGGTTAATACCTCAAAATAACTTCAATATTACAGAAAGGGGATACGCTTATTGGTTATTATTTTTGTTAAACACGAGTAACCGACACCACGTTGGCTCTGGTTGTGGGAGCAACTCAGCAACCATTTTATGGACGTGTAATACTGCAAATCTGACCAACAAGATCGGGTTTTATGGTGAGTTATCTAATCTTGCATGACGTTATGGTAAGGATGGGATTTTTCTTTCCAACAATATGATTGATATTCATATTTGTAGCAATCTCATTTATAATAAGTGTTCGATTTTGATGTACGTATAGGTGACGTTGCATGCATTTTGACACGAAAATTTGGTATGACATACAGAAATATGATATAAATTAAATTAAAAATATGTAAAATATAATAAGTTTAATTTTGATATACTAATTGTAAAAATATTTTACATTATCGTCCAATTAAAATATTTTATTTGGATAACTTTTCAAGTAATGAGTGTAAAAATTAATTATAATAGTTTATGTGGTAATATATGATTGGATGATTATATAAAACTTTTTAATATTGTTAATTAATGCATGACAATTAAATCCAAATATAATTGGAAGTATCTAAACATATTGATAAAATATCTAATGCAAAATATATCCAATAAATCTATGCACAAAAGTTTGAACATAAGACCTCCAAATTACTAGGCTACATGCTCAAACCAATTCATTTAGATTTGAGAGGGGTATCATATAAATAACCTTAATGATTTATTCATGTGTATTAAAAGTTAAACGTGAAAGTATTGAAAACCTTTGTGAAAGGGAAACTCACGAGGCAAAGACTTCTTTGGACAATTTATTTATGTTAATTACCTATGATCCCAATGCAAAAAGAAAGTGAAACCTGTGCAATTTGAAATATTGGTTCAGATGAGGAAAGTAAAAAGTTCGTGCATGTTGAATTTATTCAATTTGGCTCATCTAAAGTGAGGGATTTAACACTCTTAGGTCAATAACTTTCATCACGTGTATATTATATATAGATGTTACTAAGAGTATGTTTGGTTAGGGGATAAATATAATACTTTACTTTTAAATTAAAATGTTAGAAAAAAAAATTTAGAATTAGGAAGGGTACCAGTTGCCCTTATCTATTTTTCATGGCCCTAAATTTCACTAAATCTAGACCCTACATGTCCTTGAAAGGCTATAGGATAGAACCATATTATTATGACCAAAAGTCCTGGTAATTATTTCCTAGAGAAAAAAAAAAGTTAAAAAGTGATTTTTAATGAATTTTGTAAAACCTTTAAATATCCTATCTTTAGCCTACAATTTTATAAAATCGCAAAAATTCTTGAATTTGAACTAAAACCCAAAAATTGGATTTTGATTTGTTGGGGATTTTTATTTTTCTGATATTTTATTTGAATCCAAATGAGGGGTAATTCCTTATTTACATTTATGTTGTAAAGTTAATGAAGAGTGAAATAAATGAAGACATAATAAGTGAATATTGAGACAACATAATCCCATACATATCAGTTCCTTAATTATAGCTCAAAGTTGGGAGGAAAACCATTCTAATGAGCACTGTAGTGGTCAGGAGAACAGTAAGGCGGTGTAATGGGTGATTTTATGCTCCCAGGTGAGAGCTAAAAGAGCTCTATAGCAATCAAAATCTTTATAAAAACCTCTCATTTCGGGTTCTAAACACTGCAAACACAACCCGTCCACCCCCATACACCAGGAACTTCATCCTTCAACCTCTCTTCACCCTCCAAATTTTATTTTATTTTCCATTTTTCTTAATTCTAACTCCAATCTTTCATTCCTAAGATTTTAATTTATGGCATGTTGTTTTCTTGGTATTGCTTTATTTTCTTTATTTCCTTCTTGTTATTAGAATGATTCTCTATGCTTCTCAAGGTAGAGAAGTTTTCTACATTGTTAGAGATGTATTTTGAGTATTTAGAGGTTGATTTAGAGTTCTATTGCTTCTATATCAAATACTACTGTCAATTCTCCTTCCACGTGTCATGTTGGTTTTAGTTCATCATTGTTCACCCCTCCAGGTGAGAGGGTTCGCATCTGTGATCTCTATGTTGTGCATCGATGCTATTTTCATGAAAATACAACTTATTGTTTGATTTTAGATATTACTGTACAAAAAAGTTTGAAGTTACTATTAGTTTATATATTTTAGAACTGTTGATTTTAGAGCATGAAACTAGTTTTTAAGAAAACTCATGAGACCATATTTGTTGAACTGATTTTATGTAGAATTGATTATATATGTAATTGTTAGAAACTTTTATCATTGTTTTAATTGCTTTTGGAACTGATTTATGTATATGATATAGTTTTATACCAGATATGCAATTTAGAGAAGAAAATAGAATTATGATTGCAAACTTTGCTATTGGAAAATATGATATTGATATTTCTAGTTATGAAAAGCTTGGTAGGTTGAATTATGTTTTAGATGATCAATCAAAAGGATTTTAGAGTTTGAATCTTCATGAGATTCAGAACAGTTGATAGTTACATATTTTGCGAGATTTTAAAATCACAAATGTCTACAAAAGGTGACCCCTTAGGCATGATTTCATAGCCACAGTAGAATTAGATAGATCTCAAGCTCACAGATAACTAAAAGGGATTTTAAGTCTTATATTTAGATAGATTTGTTTATTTAGTTTAGCTATAGAGAAACAAACAACAAGTTAACGGCCGCATGATCATTAACCTTGATACCAAGTTGTCCAAAGAACAATCTCATAGAGTAGAAAATGGAACCTATTTAGGTGTCCATATAAGATCCCTGATGGATCATAGAACAACGCATCTCGATTGTTAAAGAACCATAGAGTAGAAATTTCTATTTCTCTAGTTAGATACTGTTGTTGATTTTAAAACCAAAACAATGATTTGGGTATATATATATATATACACACACACACACACATATGGAATGTTTAAAGTTTTATATTATTATCATTATTATGATATTATGTATTGCTCCTTGATCTCCCATGAAAAGGGGTTTCAGGTAGGAATTCACTCACTGAGTTTTGCACAAAACACACCCCTCTCTTCCCTCCTCACTTTACAGATATAGAAGTAATTGCAAGTCATTCCAAGTCACCATGGTCCCATCAGTGCTAGAGTTTCTGCAGTGATTATCACTTAGGTGAAGTGTTTATAGTTTTGTCTAGAGTAATCCAGTATAAATGCAGGCAGAGTCTCAGACAATAGAGTATGTTTATGTTTTTTTCATATTACAATACTATTTTAGTTTGTATTGAATAGTTTAGCACTTATGAATATTTCAAATCAGAGTAACTTTATACATATATGTTTTGTGTTATGATTCACAGACTATAGAGTTTGAATTATGAAATTTTAATATAGACTAGTATGATTTAATAAACAGATGATTTGTATGTAGAAAATAAAAATGTGTTTTGAGTAATTTTATAATTAGTTGTGCATTTAAAGAAATTCAGGTAAAAAAGCTTACGTGGCAAGGAGATTTTTCACGTGCTGGTCACGTGCCCAAATTGAGGCATGACAATAAAAATATAGGGTAAATTTTCAAAGATGAGCTCTATGTATAAAATTATACATGAATCTCATTCATGAAAAATTTACTCCCATTTTCACTCTTTAACCAAACATACCGTAAATGATCTAAGGGTGTTTAACCCTTTATTTTTACACTTTATTAACCTCTTCATTTTATAAGAGTCAAATCCAAATTTATTTCTAAATGTTACGTCATAAAAAGTTTTAAGATTTAATTTAAATATATTGACATTGTAAAGGTTTTTTACATCGTCATTTGATCAAATTCTCCTATACATATAGCTTTTGAAGTAATGGGTTAAGAGTAAATTATATTTTATTAATGCAACAAAATATGATTAGATGGCCATGTAAAACTATTTTGCCTTGCTAATACATCAAAATTAAGTTCAACGTTTTAAATAAATGGATTCAATCAATATTGTCTTTACTTTATAATATTTATCATTTTGGATAAACTGGCACATATAGCCTATGATCTTACTCCGAAACATACTTATATATATTGACTTCGTAGTAGAACAGAGAGAATCATTAATAAATATTGCTAATAATTTTTTAAACTTAAAAAATAATCTAAATGATTAATCTACTCTTATTTCTCTGCCCATTCACCCCTCTCTCCTAGCCTTAGAGCTGGGTATATGGACTGCGGTCCATGGACCAACCCGTTTAACTCGCAACCCGCATGAAAATAGACCAGAAAATATTTAACCCGCCAACCCGCGGACTTTTCTAATCCGTTCTGCCAAGCCCGCAGGCTAAACAGGCCTGGTCCATGGACCAGCCCGCATAATAGTTTATTTTACAATTTTTGGTATTTGACTTGCTTATGTTTGATGTTTAATAGTTAGCAGTTGCTAATTTATATTCTTTAGTAGTTTCAATATGTTTTATGATTGGATGATTTATGCATATTTGATTGATTTGTAATTTGTATGTTATTATTTTGAAAAAAATTAACACTTGAATTTTAATATTTGCAGTATTTAGTAATTAGTATCGTTCTTTGTTTAAAATTTAAATTGGATTTTGTAAAGAAAAATGTGTATATATATATATATATATATATTGAGGTAAAATATAAATATATAGTATAAATATAAATATATAATATAGGGTACTAAAGAAAGTAAAAAAAAAGGAAAAAAAAAAAAAGATGGTCTGTGAGTTGGTTCGCGATTTGGTGCGAGGGCTTCTTGCTGGACCAAATATGCGAATTGGTCCGTGGACTTGCAGATTTAGGCGAACCAGGCTTGGACTAGGCAAAACGCCAATCCATTTATCAAGCGGATCGGCCTGGTTCAACTCGTTTAAAATTGGTCAGTTACCAACTGGGCTAAACAAATTGGACCAGTCCGCATACCCAGTTCGAGGCCATTGTCACTATCCCTAAACTAGCTTCTTCCATGCTATCACAATGGACAAATTTACTTACGAATTGGTGCCATGGGGCACATGTTCCCATAAAAATTTAGAATTTTTTTAGCAATATATATCTTTATATTGTCATATTATTTTGTTAAACATTAGGATAAAAATAATCCGAAGCGTGTTATTAAATATGCGTATCACTTTTATGATCATTATCCTACTTGGTAACATAAGCAGGGGTCATGTTAACGTGGTCCTCCAAATGAATTGGACCATCACGTGCTCCACTATAAGATGCTATTAAATTACTAAATTCTCCCTCACTTAATTTCTAATTTTCTCTCCTACCACTAACACCGTTCTCTCCTTTGTCGCAGCCTAGCTTGGTCGTGGCCCAAACACGATTGCTCCTACCTCCTACCTACTGCGGCTAGCTTCTTCTCCTACCACTACAACAGAATTGCCATATAGCCACGGTAGCTTTTAGGCAGAGACAACTTATGCCCATGGATACACATAGTTATCGTATGCCTATGCTGAAATCACTACCTCACTATAAACATATTTTAGCATTACAAATTGGAATTTCAACAGATTTGTGCCCCAATTTTCACTCACATGCTCTCTCAATAATAATAAAAAAAACCGTTCATCTCATTCTTGTGCGGCACAATCGCCGTGACCATCGCAAAAATGGAAGGAGTATCCCACACATTATCGAGCGTCATCACTGGTTCCTTTTGCTGCGGTCATCATGTTTCCTTTTGCAGCTGATGAGCGGTGGCAACAATGATAACAGTGCACGGTAGCTAGGCAGCAAGAACCAGATTTTGAAAATATGATTTATTTTATAATATTATATAGTATATTATGTCTTCAAATCTCAACCATCAAAATAAAATCTAATGGTACATATGAGTGGACCATTACATGGTCCAGAAGATGTTGCGGACCATGTTAAAATGACCCCATAAGCAGTAAAAAGATGTAGAAAACGCTCCAACCAAACACGCTCACATACTTGTGAAGTGAGATCACTTTTGTAAGGTGGCATTTAACCTGGTTTAACTAAGATTCTGGACCATGAGATGGTCTTTTATAACGACAAAAGTAAACTAACCTCAAAACAAATTTTATTCCTTTCAATATCTAGTTTCCTATGCTGTGCCCCATGGCGAAGAACCTGTGCCGTCCGTCCACCACACCACCATCACCAATTTAAGCCATTACTTTAACTAAACCAGAGAGGAGGAGGGTGCCACTTCATTAATTTGAAGTAACTATTTCCTTTGATGGTTTTTAATTTGTGCTTCCTAATCTAATATAAGAATGTGGGTGTTATCTTAGATTGGAAACAAAGGTTGAGATTTTAAGTTAGGTGTTTAATTTTAATTTCTTTGACCGCGACGAGAACGTTGACAGTGAGAGCCCCACGCGCTTCATTGAGAAACCCATCAATCCTCTTGAGTGGTGCACAAAATGAATGATTGTAAACCAATGCCAAAAGAATCCAAGAAAGGAGGTTGGATGTTAGTGAAGAACGAAGATGTTAAGGAGGAGGCAGAGGATAGTGACGGTGCTGTTGCAGTGTGTTGCTCCACAATGATTTGCGGTGGGGCGAACGGCGGTGGCTCCACAATGTTGAGCCTGCAACGGTAGAGGCTCATCAAATAGAGGAGTCCGGTGACAAGCAATGAGAGAGAACATGAAGTACCAAAGAGTAATTTCCGTTTAGATTATTCTACAACGAATTATTTATAATATTTGTGACTATTAATCTGCACCATTTATATATTATGTTATTTAATCTGAGTGTTCATAGAGGTGGACCACGTCACCGTCCAAAACAAGATGGGGAGTGTAGTAACACGAGGCCTTTTGTAATGTCGTAAGCTACAGTGGGAGTGGTCCGTCGCTGTAAAACTTTTCGCCTTCCTAATTGTAACAGAGGACACATGCTTCAATTCTATCTATTTGGTGCAAGTGCAACAAAGGAATAGGAACCAGACCTACATCTTTTCAGTTTCTCCAAGAGACGCGGCTATCTGGTTGTTTTCATTCGCTTTAGCATCTTATGTCCATAATTCTCTATGTTCCGTGGTGATAGTGTGTGAGAGGATAACAATAGAAGCCACCACCTCATTCGCATTCTCTAGTTGTATTTTTGGAACAATAATAACAACATTTTTTTAACTTTTATTTTCTGTTTTCATTTACTGTATCTTCTGTTTTCAATTTTTTTTTTTTGGAAGAAACAATGAAAATAGATAATAAAAATAAAAATAGATTTTTTTCCATAAAATACTTTAAATAAAAAATACAAAAAAGGAAAACAGCAATCAAACTGACCATTATAATTGAGTTGGGCGGACCAAAATAGAATCATACATCCATCATAAGAGAGGAATAGATTCATACCCTTGGACTTCTGTCTTATTGGGCCAAACTCATTAGCTCATAGCCTCCAAAAAAACCATTCTGAGTGAAAATTAAAAAAGAAAAAGTGAATTTTTTTTTAAATCACTTTTAAAAGAATTATCAAACACAAGAACTAGAATTAATTCTAGAAACACAACCAAATACACACTAAGTGTGACTTGATATTGTGACTTGCCGCCACTATAACTAAGTCTTCGGCTACTCATGCAAATCTTTCAGCAGTGTTGGCTTTCATTGAAGGCGTGATATTCTCCGTATGAATTTCCAGTTAAACTCACAGTACATTAACAGATTTCAACTCAAATGGCAAGAACTAGTTTAAGCCAACACTAGATAACTTTGTTCAAAGAACAAGAATTGATTTAAAATCATTGTCAAATGTATGATTAAAATAATCGTAAGCAATGCCATCCAAGATTATGCTCATGGATTTGTGGACCACTATGCATTTCTAAACCCCACATAGCCACCATTCATTAGGAGGAAAAATATAAAAAAAATACTCTTGTAAGCTCAATCAGGCATAACTTCTCAAACAAAGAATTCAAGATTTGAGAATCCTGTGAATTCTGATAACTCAAATGGATATCAATCCATAATGGAAGTATTTTGATCTCTAAATTATAAAAAGAAAAAAATAGTCAGTTTGGTATGCCCTTACAAATGGGGTAAAACAATTTAGTGATGAGAGTTTTCCAGACATTTCTAAATTTTTTCACTCCCACTTTTAAGTGTGTACCAAACTGTCCCCAAGAGAGACAAAGATTAAAAGAAAAGAAAGGTCACAAACTTTCAACCTGCATCTTATTCACCACAAAAAATGCTTTCCATCTCCCAAAAGCTTAGTAGTGAGTGTCACAACAACCTCTGAACAAACTATCCAACTCCACAGAATTGCAGGTGAAAAGAGGGGGAAGGAGAGAGGAAGAGAGAAAGAGAGAGGGGGGAGGGGGGCAGAAGGTATGAGTATGATCATGTATTTCTCCTTAAAATATGGAAAAATTGTACCCAGAGAAAAGGGAACAAACTTCAGGCAGTTTGGTCATGTAAGGACTCTGAGGAGGCTGGGATGGAATTTGATGTTGTGTGATCAGCCTGTTTGGATGAATCTTCTGTAGCTTTTGCTGCATCCGAGTGCTGATGCTTGACACTTGATAATTTAGATGGGGATGTCTGATCAGGTGGTTGGACAGTCCCTCTAGGATTACTGATGAGAGTTGTATCAAGTACAGATAAAGCAGGTGTGGCCATGCCATAGTTCTGAGGGACTGCCACAACTGGATGATCAAATTTGCAGGTTGGGCCATACTTGCATATTCCATAGATTTTGTAATAAGAACATACAGCTTGCCCCTGCAAATAACCAAGATAGGAATCAGGAAAATAATAAATAAATAACTACAGGCCTTATTACAGCCAACAGAGGATGAGCTTTGGCGCAATGGCAAGATTGTTGCCTTGTGAATTGGGAGTCACAAGTTCGAATTTTGTAAACAATCTATTCACGATGTGTACATCTACCTTCCCCAAACTCTTCCAAGGGGAGCCTCATGCACTGAACTGCCCTTATTGTAGGCAATATGGCAATATGGAGTGTAAAAATACCTTCATTAAACATTAAGGACGATAATGTGAACAAAACCATTTAAAGTAACCAAGCATCAAGTGGAAAATGTAACTTACAGGTCTCACAGGAAGGCCAAGTGGATTTATGAATGATTGGGCGATTCTTTCTTTTGGGTGGTGGAACTTGCAATCAGATCCATATTTGCAGGTTCCAGTGTTCATAAAGTATCTACATTCTGGTTGATCAGGTCTATCTGGGAGAGTTGGACTCATTACCTGCCCACCAGAAAGTGACTCACCCAGATTCATGGAGTCGTAAACAAGATTAGACCCAAGAAAACCAGTAGACATCACAGGGTTCAGAGTTCCCTGATTTGAGACACAAAATCACAGTCAAAATATATATCTCAATAGAATTTGCAGAGGCCACAGAGTGCCACTGACTGACTCTGATATTCAAAACCCAACATTGTCAATTACCACAAAAGTGGCAAGATAGTATGAAACTTTTGTAAAGAATAAAGCATATTCTGCTTCAGATATCAATCGAGGTGTGAATGTCAAATGTGCTTGGCAATTTGCAAAATAAAATAAATGGGAGAGTAAGTAATAAAGGGATTGCCATGCACAAATCACTTTCTTTAAAGTTCCTTGCTATGTCATTAACATCTGGTAGTAAATGGTGATAACAATATTTTCTAACCACCATGTATTTACTTGTCAAGATATACCAGACAACAAAATTCAGTGTGCTTCCAAGTAAATAGCTCTTTGTCAGAGAGCCAAAACTTGCATGCATGGATTAACATTTAAGCAGAGAGGCTTCTATATACAACAGTGAACCTCAATTTTTTCACTAACAAAAAGCCAACCTATATATCCCTTGCAATCATTCATGCTGAGAAAGCATATCAATCAGCATCATAGTCAGAGACAAGATAACCGAAAACCACTGTGTGGAAGAAAGTAATGGAAGACCAACACAAACAAGAAATGCATATACTAAACAGGACATTCAATAGCCTGAACTAACCATGTAGCTGTTCCAGCTCTGTGCAGGTATAATTCCTTGTGGTGAAGAAAAGCATGGAGGCACATAAGACTGAAGGCCCTGCCCAGATAAATATGACATTCTTGGTAATGGCCATGCAGGAAATCCGCCAACATATCCTGTTGCAGGAATCATTGTTGAGATAGGAGATCCAGCCCCTGGGGAAGCTCCAAAGGAAGTATGCGGGGGATGATTAAACTTGCAAGCAACTCCAAACTTACAAGACCCGGTTCTCATGTAATAGGGACATGATTTTTCTTCCTAAAAGCAAGAACTAAAGAATGCTGAGAAAATGCAAGAGCTCTCATATCTTGTATAGCTGTACCCACAGAGTAACAGTAACCAATTTGTAAACAATGGAGCAAAAAGGATGCACGAACCTGGCGCATGGGCAGGCCTAAAGCATTGAATGATACAGGAGCAGCACCTCGCCTGTCCCTTGGATGATGATATTTACATGTTGATCCATACTTGCATGTCCCTGTCTTAAGAAAATACTGCAAAGCGTAATTCAAACAAGATCATTAAGTCACTAGTATTATGTAGGTCATATGCCCCAAAAAGTTTCAATGCATTGGAACAGCAATGAAACCTCATGAAAATTGAGTATGCATTGTATCACAAACATTCAACTTTTGGTCTATTTCCTTGGTTGTCCTAGTTCATTGTCTTCCCCTATGTTGATTTGTTAATAATACACTGGCAATCACAATGGCTAACCATTTCAAATTAGTCAGGCCAATTATTAAAATTTAAAAGGGAGGCACGGTAAACAAAATTCATTTCATGAAAGAGCATTCAACTGAAGAAAAGACATTGGGAAACTAATGCATTTTCATTCGCAGAAATGAATCACACCTCACAATCAGGTTGCCCAACTCTCTCAGGGAGCTCTTCACCATAATGAGTACCCTGAAAATCTAACAAACTATGAATAACCTCGATTTACTTACATATGATAAAACTAATGAATAGATTGGAGAGTAAGTTAACAGAAATTAAATTATTACAATTGCACAATGACTGCATCTCTGTCAAATATTAGACTAGAAAAAAGGAGTTGCTTCATATATATCTAGAAGAATATGAATGAAAAGGGAACAAAAGAAAGAGTTCCATTACAATTGAAACATGAGCAGGGTGATTGTAGCGACAGTTACTTCCATAACCACACATCCCAGTCCTCAAATAATATAAGCAGTTAGGTTCATTGGGTCGATCCGGGTATTGGTTAGATTGACCTGTGGCATCTCTATCGCGATTATCATTGATTTTCAATCGCCGAATCGCTTCTGCAACATAGATCAGATAGGAACCAAGCAATTAAAACTCTTGTATCCACAAAGCCTCAACATGCATTTCAGCAAAAGTTCTATTTCTACGGCAATAATAACTAAAATTGCCATATTCAAAAGCACGAGAAACTGGCTAGATCAGAAACTTAGAAACTTTCCAGTTCCACCTCATAAAGCACACTATTTTCGGCTAGAAGACATAAGATCAAAAACATACAGTAGAACCTTTGTTCGATCATCAAGCAAAGTACATCAATTTCTTAAAGCCTAACAATCAATCAAATTCAGGCAACAAAAATTGAATCAAGAATATAATAATTTTCTGAACCTATCTCTTATTTTTCCTTGTTTAACTCACGCAAGTGAATTTATTGTTGCCAAACTCTTCAAAGGACAGACAATACATTCAATGAATCATCAAAATTCCCAAAATCAAAGATCATCGTACCATAAAAAGAGAACCGTCATAAATGAAACCAAATCATTAAGCCAAAAAATGAAAAAAATCAACCATTTTCCAACCAAAACTAAACACACAGGCATCATCATCACAAAACGATGATCAGAACCAGCTAAACCATGAATCCTGATCAAACAAACAAAGAATCAAGAGAAATTCAATGACTGAGGAAAAATCCAAACCACCTTCAATGTTGTCACCGGATTGATTAGAAGCAGCATTCCTCAGAACCTGCCTGTTTTCTGGCATCTGGTAGCTCTGAATTGGCAACTAAGGGAAGAGACCCCTTTTGCAATCCTTGCTTGAACAATCAATCTAAGAAGACCCTTTGAGCCTTCAAGAAGAAATCGACGCACAACACTCACAAATTCACTCACCCCAGATGGTAAAAATTGATTATCAAGGGGACACAAAGTGAATTCAATTGACCAAAGTGACACACAAATTTTCCAAGGAGCAAAAGATATTTTTTATATAATTATATAGAACAACAATAATAATATAATATAAGAAAAGGTAAGGTACGAGGAGAGAATCAGAGATTAAATTGTGAAGAATCAAATGTGAAATCTTAGAAGAGATTTAGTTAAAATATTCCCATTGGATGAAAAATTCGCGTCAAAATTAGAGTTTCATGGCTGTTGTGTTGTGTGTGGCTTTGCAACCTTTGGAACATTTCGGATCTTTGAATGTGAAACCCGACAAGTTATAACTATTTAATATATTTATTAATTAAATAATAGTAAAGTAGGGTTCATGCGCGCGTGTACGAATAATAAATTCCATTACGATATTACCCTCCACGTGTCTGCTCCTTAACAAGTTTACGTGAATCGTGATTTACTGCTGCTTCTACTACTACGGCGCGTGCACTGTAATCACTTCACCACAATCTTTCTTCTTTTAATACTTGTATTTGAAATTGTCTTTTCTTTTCTTTTTTTTATTTTCTTTGGGGATGGACTTGTGTATTTGCAATTTTCAATGTTTGGAGTGCTTAGGAAAATTAATTGCCCCGAGAATTAGATGGGAACCAGGGTGGGTAGGTAGCATTTCAACCGTTTGATTTTATTCTCAGAGCGTGAGATTCATTTAAACAAAGACTTTTTTTTTTTTTTGGGTATGCATTTAAACAATGACTTTAAATTCCCTCGTTTTATCCCAAATTTTAATTAATTGTCATAATCCAAGTGGCAATAATTTTGGTATATACGGGTTAAAGAAGAAAATGACCATAACCTCATCATCTTGACTTTATGGTTATTTCGGTAAACAAAGTAATGCATGAAAAATGGTTTTTAAAATATTTTCATCTGACATGAAAATATTACTCATATAGTTTGTTCGCATCCCACTATTTTAACTACGTAAGTTATTTTTACACTTAATTTTGATATGCTTTTTATCCAATCAGGTCTTGTTAGATAACTTGCATTAATATCATATTTTTCTCTCATATTTATGCATAAATTATTTCTAATTATTCTTAAGGAGTATAATTTTTTTATTTATTTAATAAATTTAGTTTATAACTATCGAATGTTAGGATTGTCTTTGATTTGAATTAAAATTATTCTTTTGGGCTCATATGGATAGAGATTCTTATTTGATTTGTTTTGATAACAGTTTAAAGATAACTGCAGTTGTTACAAAAATTAAGGGAAATGATTAAAAGAGATGAAAAAAAATATGTATTTGGAGATATAGATATGTGAGATTTTTTAAACAATAGACATGGAAATCAAGTATTTTTATTGATATAATAATTGAATAACAGTGTTTGTTTATATGATCAATATATTAAAATTTATTTCATCATTTTTATCCCATTTTTCAAAATAGTGGTAATCACTCTGTAACATCATATACTTCAACAAATATTTGTTTTTAATATGAAAGCTAGACATTATGACTTGGGCGAAGGGGGCAAACAAAAGCACAATGCAACCTTGTTTTGTCACCATATATACAGAGAAATCCTCGCAGGGATGTCTCTACAATGAAATCACTTTGGATCCATCTCTTGATCATATTCAAGATACAAAATGTTAATGAGTACTTGTTGATGAAAATATTGGCCCATCTCTTTAATCAGTTTTTTTCACAAATTCTAATTGTATAAGTATTTGCATTAAAATTTTAGAAGAAATAAACTCAATTATACTCAAGTAAATATATGATAAAAGCCTCATTTTAGTCCTTTTAAAATTTTAAGTGGGACAAATTAGTTTCTATAAAAATTAAACTCTTAAATTGGTCCAAACAAAATAAAAAAAGTTAAACAAAATGATCCCTATTAAAAAAAATCCCAAATTAATTTTTTGCAAAAATAAAATGTTAGACGAGTTAATTCCTCTAGTCCAATTTAACAGAAGAATTAATTTGTCAGATTAGTTAATTTTACAAGGACCAATTTATTCAATTTTTTAATTTTATAATAACTAATTTACGAATTTATTTTTTATAGATATTAATTTATTCATCTTAGAATTTTAAAAGAATTAAAATGAGTGTTTTCTGTAGATATATTGACAAATTTACTTAAATATAAACTTTTGTTCAATAACATTGCTCCATTGACTGCGGCTATGCAATGTTATGATCGAAATTCGGTATATAAACATTACCAAAAATCGATAGCCCCGCACTTGGAATGAAAGTTGAAAACAAAATTAATAACCCTTTTATAGTGGCATTTTGACTATTGGATTTTGTGGCCAGTCGGTGGATCTTTTTATAATTGTGTTTGGTTAAACCCCAGTATTCGCTACAGCCACTAGAACTTTATACAATTCTCAAGTTGACATTGATTAAAAAAAAAAAGCAAACATATTATTTTGAAATTTTTTTTAACAAGCGTTTTTAGAGTATTTATTAAGAATTAGAAATCAATATGTCTTGCAATTTTATAATACATTAAAAAATTTAAAAATTCCATTTTTAAAAAATTCATTTGATCTCTTTTAATTTATTAACGATTATTTTTAAAATATTAGTTAAAAAAATTACAAAAACTAGACAAAGAGTTCGATTTTACGTTAAAGACAAAAAAAAAAAAAAAGACTTCGATTTTCTTTCGTCAATCCGACAAATGTAAATTTCGGTGGGTCCACGTAAAGTTTGTCCTGCGATCGCGAGGGCAGTAATGTCATTTTGAGAATTTCTGAAAAAAATTCACAATGCAGCATCGAAACTCGAAATATCGAGGTTGTGAAAAATCGCCGCCGTTAAAGTGGACTATTGGGAGCTTGGATATGCACCACGTGGAGATGTATGACCCGTTGGATTAAAAGCCAGTAGGGTACCCCATCTTTACTTGTCGGCAATTTTTCAAAGTTACATTACCAATGAAGCATTGCATCATCAATACCCCACTGATGCAGTAATACATCTAATTATAATTTGTATAATTTTCCAAAATAGAAGGAAAAATGAGTCAGCGCTATTTTGATTTCTAAAATGGCGCTGCATGTAAATCACTTTTATTCTTAAAGTTCAGAACAAAATAATGTTATTTATTAATCGATAAATATTAATAATTTATTAGATTAATTTGAGTCAAAGTAATTATTTTTAAGAACTAATTTGTATTGATTTTGGAGATAAATATATTTTACCTCTTGAATTTTAGGTTATGGGCAATTTACGTCCTGATTTTTCAAAATGCAATGCAATACCCTAAACTTTTTAAACTATGTAAAACATCCTCAATATAATTTTGACAACTAATAAAAGTAGGATTTATATGCATTTAATCTCCTTGAAATTTTTAATTTGTGCAACTTGATATCTTGCCCGTAAATACTATATGCAATTAACCCCTCTGATTTTTTTATTATGTGCAATCTAACATTTTGTTATGACTTAAAGTTTTGGGGGTTTTTTTTATACATTTTTGAAAGTTTCGAGTGTTATAATGCACTGTTCAAAAAGTAAGGGTGTTTTGCATAATTTAGAAAGTTCAGGATGTCGTAATACACGTTTTGAAAAGTCAAGATTCAAACTGCATATGACCTAAAATTTAATAGGGTAAAATGCATTTAACCCTTAATTTTATAATATATGTTTAAGGGACGGATATAAATAATTTATGTTTTTAAGGACTAACATAGTTTATAATTATCAAATTAATAAGTAATTAATTAAATTTTAAATTTTTTAAATCAAAGTAGCTCACGTATATAATTTCAGTAATTAAAGTTAATATTAAATTAAAACGTCATTTACTATTAAGTAAACATTTTTAACTTTAACTTCTGCTTTTTACTATATTCTAACTCAAAAATTTATTTAAAAAGTAAATTGAAGCTCTTTTAGTTTTTTTCTACTGCATGCCCAACTAGCATGATATGATATTTTATTACAATTTGTTGTTTTTTGGCGAAGCGAGAAATTCAATGTTGAAAATAGTGAGTAATCTTTTTGAGGTGTAGAGTTCACATATATAGATTTTGTTTCTGGTCACAATATTCTCTTCATGCATATCACAAAAAATCAAATATTTGACTAAATGTTTGAGAAATCTAACTCATTATTAATGAACAAATACTAACATTTATATGCATTTGTTTGAATATATTGTTCTGTATTTTTTTTTTGGGGTAGTTTATGGTGTTTGTAATTAAGCGTTGATAAATTCCAACAAACTCTAAATATTCATAATTTAAACAAAAGGAATTGCAATGAGGATAATTTAGATGTGATGAATGATCAATTTTTAACTCAAACTTTTTGTCCATAAATAAAAACTTATTTTACAGGTTTAATGCAATATAATAGTAGTAACAATTATTGTTATATAAAAGACCAAATATTTAAATTGGTCTTCTAAAATATATTGTGGATAAATTAATCTCTAAAAATTTAAAAATCTCAAATTATTCTCTTATTTTTTTTAAGAAAAAAGGACGAATTGGTCACTTTATATAGTTTTATACAATTGAAAATGAACAAATCGATTCCTCCAAACACTGTATGCAATTGTACAAAACGATCAATTTATCCATATTTTTCAAAATATGAGGTGCTAATTTAAATTTTAATAGATTAATTTGTTTCCAATAAATTTATAAAAGATCAATGTGATGTTTTGTCTAGATAAAAAAAGGAGTTTAATTTTCCATAAAAAAATAAAAATGAGTTTATTTATATACATCGACAATATAAAATTTTATATTATCTCATATTCACAATATGAAAAATTATACAAATGAAATAATTTAATTAAATAATAATATAAAAGATTTAATACAGCTAATACATTAAAATTAATCTGAACTAAAAAAATGTGATGCTAAATACTCCTTCCTTTTCAGAATATTAGTTCGCTTTCAAACATCGTCATATTTTAAAATAACTTTCAATTTTATATTTCAATAAGATATTAATTTTACTCTTCTAGTACTATCCTAAATTAATTCTATATTTTCAAATTTTTCTATTTAATATTAATTTTGGATATTATATTATATTTCTTAATATTTAGGAATATATTAATTTACTTATTATATTTTATTCTACTATTTGAATTGATTTATTATTTCTTCATATCCATGCATGATTAAAATTTACAGATATTTCAGAAGAGATGTAACAGTAGTATCCAAAGTAGTCTAGTCTAGTTTCCAAGAAAAATGAGCCTCAGATACGCAGCCAATGTGGTACGACAACCGAGGCCACTCCAATGGTATGTAACTCTCACGCTCACGACAGACAATGTAAGATTTAGTGGTTCTGCGGTACGTGGGAAAGATCGGAGTACCCAATGGTGACGTGCCACGCGTCCTCGTGACCCCACTTGTCAAAACCAAAAGATTTGATTGGTTCTGCAAAAGGCTTCAGGTGGACTCGCGCAACAGTGGAAATGTGGGGGTACAAGTCAACTGATATGATTACCCTACTGGGCTTAGCCTCTATATAGGCTTCAATCTATATAGCTTCCTCCATGTGCCTTTGTTTGGTGTGTGGTCAGCATAAGAAATTAGTACTAATGTTGTTTATATTAGAAAACAAAGAAAAGTACTAATGTTTAGACCTTCGAAATATTAATTATAATCAATAGTAATTGACAATTGATTAAAAATCATACGCTTAGAAACCTTCACTTTCATAGCTTGCTCCATGTGCCCCTGTTTGGTGTTTTTCATTAAATTCTGAAAATTACACAACATGAAAATTGAAATGTCACTGACATTGTTGTTTTTTTCTTCCCTTAAATATATTTATTTTTAGTACATGCAAATATATCATTTTGATTTTAGTCTCTTTAAATATTTTTTTTTACTTTCAGTCCATTTTCTTTATGTAACTGGTAGTTTAGACATTTTATACTAATAATAAATTAAATTTAATTATATAGTTTTGACCAAACCTCTGTGAAGAATACAATAAGGATAAAGATATTTTAATCACCGACTAAAGGTTAACTACGCACATAGTTAAGGGAGTGATTATTTCAGATTTTAAAACAAGTTATTATAATATTTAAATTTTATATATAATTGAAAAAGTTAAAAACTGATTTTTTTTCTCAAGAGCTATTCTTATTAACTTCTACAAAAAAAAAAATTTTAAAAGTTGATTTTTTTGAAATTCTAACTATCTTCAAAAAATTATCTAAATATATGAAAAATAATTTTTTTGGTGAAAAAGGTGATTCTAGGCTCCTAGAATCACATCCAAATGCACCCTAAATCAATGCTATTATACTTTCATTATAAAATCAAATTTTCAGGGAGATAAAAAAATTAATATATATTGAAACAGGTTTTCTTCGAACTTTAACAATATACTAGAACATAAATAGGAGATGATCTCTCTCAATTAATACCTAAACCTCGTATAAAAATAAGGATTTTGCTAATCAGTATATTTAATGATGGGTCTCAAGTGTTAAAAATATAAAAATTTATTTTTTTAAGATCGAAATTTTCTCTTTTATTTTCTTAACCAATTCCTTGATAAACCCTAAAAATATATTTTTTTTCAAAATATTAATTTCACAATTAAAGGAACAAATCTAAAGGCGATCTTATCTATGATGGTGTAGATAATTATCACCCACACAAATAAAGGAAACGTTATAGAAGAATTTTATACTTTGAGAAACTAATGGGCTATTTGGAATGTAAAGGAATGAAATAAAAAAATGAGCGAGAAGCAATAATATTTTATTTTGTTTGGATGAGATGAGAGAAAAGAAAGAAGGTGATACGTGGGAGCACAAAATGAGACCCAAGCGACTTTATGGTGTGAATCTATAATTTAATCTCTATATGTTTGTCTTCTTTCGCACAATTATATACTTCATCAAACAATACGAGATAAAATATATCATTTTCTTGCCTGCGATTTTTCTCCTCGTTCAAACAAAATATTAAAAGAAAAAATCCCATCAAGAACGTCTCACCACTTTCTCTTCGTCCAGCTCAGGGGTGTCGACTAGATGTCCGAATCATATCCATAGTAAATTAGAATAATATTTAATTATGTTCAGATGTCCAAGATTAAAAAAATTATTTTTTAATTAGACGCGTATAAAAGTAAAGCATATCCAACACGTTTGGTGTAGATGTCGGGCACTAATACATGTCCAATACATGGACATACAACCAAGTCAGTATTGCCTGCTTCTTGGTGTGTTAGTCATACGCAACCCGTCATACTCCCTCTAAACTTAAAAGGACGACCTGCACACAGTTAAATTCGCTCTAGCCTAAAACAATAAAAAAGAACGTGCTGAACTTTTTTATTTCTAAAAACATATATACGATGCTTAAGAGTTAAGTCAAATGTAACCATATTCAAATATAACATCACGATACTGTAGCTAGTCAAACTCGTGACCATGTTTTCAAGGAATGTTTAAATTCATAAACACCGACGCCTCTCACATTCTATATGCGCAGAAAAATCCTTTTAACAACATTTCTTCCTCAACAAAGCCACCTCACTTTTTGACTCAGAACTGACAAAATTCCCATAAATAAACAAAATATTCTAACTGATATTCTGATTTCACCACTTACTCTTCATTTGGTTTTTCAATTGTTCTTGTAGCCAGTTCTATTCTAATGAAATAAGACTTGATTATTATTGTGGTGGTCGTTATTTGTTCTTGTAATAAATATTTATAATTTATGGTTGGAAGCACGTAAGCATTTGTCCAAATTTTACTACCTTGGCCGTGAAAGGATGGTTGCAAGAAGAGTCCTTTCTTTTTTTCGACAGTTGGGAGAGAGCCCTAAATTAGAGGGAAAAAAAATAAGCCGACAATGAAGGCCACATACGACAAAAACGATAAATGAAAGTTGGTTCTTTTTATTTGTTCGTTTTAAAGAAGGCAGTTGGCAACAGGCTCGGGAACTTTTCTTGTAAAGTTGATGAAAATTATTGGAACATGAAGGTCAAGAAAATGAACGGTTTTTTCAAGCAGGAAGTTAAATGTCACATTCACAAGAATGGTGTATGTGTATAGATGCTTGTATCCTATAGTCATAGGGGTTCATCGGTTTTATTGACAAATGTAACATAGAATTGTTATGTCTTCTCAACAATTCTTTTTCTCTTATTTTTTTTAAAAATAGCTAGCTTTCAAGCTTCTAAAGCATTCGACGTTTCAATTTTTTGAGAGAGATTGCAATACATTGAGGTTTCCGCAAGCCGCACATACACCCTTTTGTTTCTATGTGTAATTAACATTCACCACTAACAACAACTATTCTTCACATGATTATTAGATGAACGTTTTTATTTTAACACCCTAAATTCTCAAACATCTAAACAATCTATTTACAAAATTTATGAGTCACACCACTTACTTTTTTTCCTCACTTATTCTCTCTTTATCACTCCTCTCATATTCATGTGGGTATTAAAATATTATTATTGTATTGGATTGTCATTTTTTCATCTGCCACAAAACATGGCTTTAGTGCATGTTTTTTCGCCTGCACTTAAACCCAAATTTTATCATAGCATATTCTCACATTAGCATTAAAAATTTATGTGACTTGATCATGAGTAAATTTTAATTAATCATTAATACAAAAAATGCGAGACTTAGACAAGAATATATGAAAAGTCTAATTAATCAAAATGCATATATTATTACACTAATGAGAGTATAATTCGCTTACAATTACACTCAACTCTTGGTAGTAAAATATGTGTAAATGAACCAACGATTTTTTTTTTAGGCAAGATATTGATGTATTTTAATTTCTATCATGTCTGAAAAAAAAAGATACTCTTCATATTCCTATCGAAAAAAAATATTTCCTTCCAAATTCAATTTTAGTAAAATCACTTAATTCGAAACAAACCATGAATGAATTACCTAGCTACAAATGTTCCTCATAAGAAATATACGTAATCATAACTTTCTAAATTGGAATCCAAAAAACAATTATTATGAAACGAAGTTTATATATTTCACTGGCACTGGAAAACCAACCAATGGCACACGGAATAAACTTCTGGGAAGGAGCACATAGAAATTTCAAAGTGCTGAGCAATACAGTATATAATTTGGAAATAGTCAATGTAAAGTAAATTCCACGCTTGAGGAAATTCTGCCCTTAACTTCTACAAATTTTCTTTTCACGGCATCTACAAGAATCTGACTCAATGGAGTAAAATAAAATATTAAAGACTCAACTTTCGATTAACGTCGCAATAAATAGGGGTAGAAACATTTTCCGTTTTGGGCACAAGGACTACAAACACATTTTAGGCCCAATAATAGTAACATTTATTTAAGAGTGGTAAAATGCATTGGTTTGATAGAGATTTCCTACTAATCCACCATTTTTTGACACAAATAAATATCATGGATCAATTCACCCCATCCCATTTTGTTGCCAATGCAAAGTAGGATGGATTGACAAAATAACTAAAATTATAACAAAAAGCAGGTTGGTTTGTCAAATTGATCCACTACTCTATCATTTTTTGACAGCCTAAATTGACACTTTCAATTAAATAATTAAAATGGGTCAACTCGTTTCATCCCATTTTATCACCATCCTGTGACTGCCCACCCGTATCATCTGCCATCCCTGCGTATAATAAATAGCATTCACACTGCTACAGAAAACTATATTTAATTTTTAGTTTTAATTATCGGGGGAAAAAAGTACACTACGGGAAAAGAACTTGAGCACCGTTCACTAACTCATCAGAAAGTATAAAACCAGTAGCTAAAACAGATTTTTCTTTTGTCTTTTACTTTTGTTTGATATATTATCTGTGTTTTCTTATCTTTTATTTTTCTTAATTCAATTCCATCTATTTCAAATAATTTTCAATGGTGCATTCTCTGGTACCATTTTTACACATATAAGAGTATTTTTCGTCCCTTTTTTCTTTACACATATAAGTTGAATGGAGTTCTTCGTTTTTCTTTTTGTCCGCTTCAAGCTGCCACACTCCATAAGAGGATTCCTCGATTTTGTTGATATTCCCAAAGCCCTAATCTCCCATTCATCCAACAAAGGAAAAGATAAATAAAAGAGTAATTTTGTCGTTGACTCAAAAAAATATATTTTCTTGGAAAGAAATACATATTCATGAGATTGCTCTAGTGAAAGAAATACGATTGCTCTATTGATAATGATGAGAAGTTTGGATAATATATATGAGATTATAGGTTCAAATTATATATATATATATATATATACATATATGTGTGTGTGTGTGTGATTTTTACTTAGCAAGTCAATCTGTTTTTGTCAAAGTCCTTTCTTGTTTTGTATCCATAGAAGGAAATGTATGGGCTAAGTTTCGGCCAAGCCCAGGATCAATGGAACTTACAGTTGGGCCAACACTTAGCCTCTTGATATATTTGCTGGTGCTTGGGCAATAATGCTATGTCCCAAAAACTTAGAACAGAAGGAAAAAGAGAAAAAAAGAAAGCAATAGTATATCTTAATCCCACAGATTAAAAAGAAAATATCTATTATAAGATCAGGTACGCAGGTAGCTTGGCTACATTCTCAACTAAATTTTCAAACATTGTGCTCTTAGCCCACCAAAATTTGCTTATCAAGCAATGACTCTCACTATTCTTATTGACTGAGGATTTTCAATTATTTCTCTACCACAGGAAGAAAACATCAATATAAATAATGCAACTAAAAAAAGAAGAAGAAAGTTTAAATAATTATTCAATAAACTCGACATGAGATGACAAATAAGGCACATCCATGCCCAGCCACTTGCGCTGATAACGTGTCACCTGTTGTTGTGGTCGCTCCACTCCATATCTCTGTTGCCTTGCAACCTCTCAAGTTCCTACCTGGTAGCACACTAGCCAAGTCGTCTATCTGTGCAGATATCGTTGTGCTATCGTCATTTAGATTGAAAAAAGCAACATATGTCTCCACTGAATGCAAAAGCAACAATAAATCAAATCAAGTTAGAGGATACTACTATGAGAAATCATGGTTAATTAATTATGGCTGTCATCCAAGCACTTTCTCGTCATATGGTATATTAAGCTACGGAAATGCCATTTGAATGTAGTGGTGGAGGTCCTTAATTATTGCACTTTTTCATCACATCTAACAGTGATAAAATAAATGTCTCATTAGTATATTTTTTTTCTGATGTTCAAATAACATTACTCGTTAAGCTAACCTTCATGTAGGTAAGCGAAATTACACACAAAATCCTTCAATTTGCAAAAATATACACTTACATCCATCAAATTTCGATGACATTACACTATACCTTTTTATATTTTGTAAGACGTGACATTGCTGCATTGACACCCAGTAAAACATCACACTGAGAGTGTGTTTGGCTGAGAGCTAAATTTTCTATAGATAAAGTCTATTATACATAGAACTTATTTATAAAAAAATTAAATATGTAATTACACCAACTTCAAAGGCATTTTAGTATAATTCACCCTTATATATAGTCATAAACTCATACCTACAGTTCCAGTTGCAATCCAAGATCGAATCCCACCATCATTTTGAGCTGCATGAATGGTCAAATTGCTTTATTATAGGAAAATGAAAATTTTTACAAGATTTAACTTGCCGATATTATTGAATCATTCTGCATAAGGTAGCTGTTTGCTGAAGATTTTCTTTTACCTTCGACATTATTCACTGTTGCACACTTGCCGGAATGACCATGGAACAAGGTCCCGTTAGATTTTAACTCCCATCTCTGAATAGATAAGTATATAAATAAATCAGCATCAAATAGCAATGGTGGGGCATATGCAATATATGTACAGATAAAATTGTACAACCGCATTGGAAACATTGTGATGCATTGAAATATGAGTGAGGTGAGTAATTCTCAACTGATGATGATGAACCAACACATTTAGGGGATAATTATTTTGCAAATCCACCAGTCATAGTGTCTTGGAAGAAGATTCAATCAACATCACATATATGTCTATGAGAACGTACCAAAATAGTATAAGGCTATGAGCCAAAATACCCTTATTGCATGTAATTAGTGGCTTGAAAAAGTCTTTTCCCTTTATTTTAGCACTCTCATATATTGAGGGGTTACGAGAGCACTTTACCTCTCTTCCATTGGTTGCATGGGTGGCTAAGGAGGTTACGTTAGCTTTCTACCATTGGTTGCATGAATGGTTACGTAACATTTATTGTTGCCTATAAATTGAAGCTTCATTCATTTGTAAAAACATCTCAAACATATAACACTTTCTCTCATATAGAAGTTTGTTTTCTTTTCTTCTTTGTTTTGCATTGGGTTGAGAGTTTTGAGTGTATACACTTGTGAGGTATATTTGGGTTTGGGATGGTGAGAAGTATATAAATTTCTTTTGTAATCTCTATTATACTTTTATAGCAATTATAGAAGTTTGATTTGTGGACGTAAGCTATAAGCTGAACCACATTTTGTTTTCTTATATCAACTTTCTTCCGCTATTATTATAACATTGCATATGTAATATGGACTAAAGCCTATATTCCACATGGTAATTGGTACAAGTAATCAGTACAATATGAAGATACAAAATAAATCAAATGAAAAACATACAAAATATAATTAGGAGTATTTAAAAGTATTGGTTAAATTATCCAATAAGATACGTATCTAATATGGATACATCAACTATTTTAAAGTATCCGTGCATTGTACACTGTAACATACCTGACTCGGTTCAAATCTGGTGCAAGGAGAAAATGGATCTTGTTTTCTGACCTCATGATCTTTAAGCTTTCTTTTGGGATAAGGGTCCAAACAGAGTTGATTTCTTTTGATATCAACTAGATTGTACTTCCCTTTGTACATACTATTTTCATCCCTGTTTCAGCAGCAACATAGCAAGTAAGTACAAATAATTAAAAGAAACTTAGACTATTTATAGTAGATTGAAGAGACAAGTAAAGCATGATTACGATGATGAAGTTGGAGTTCCCATCTTGTATACGCAGAATGGTTCCGGATCCTTCTCTAGGTTCTTCTCCTTATAACAGATTCTTTCAAGATTTGGGTTATATTGTTCACTAGACCAACCGCTTGCTTTTGGATCAGTGCATTTAGTGAGAACTAATGAAGGAGTAGATGGTACTTTTGTAACATCCCCTCCTTCATTCTTGACATCGGTCAGGCTTGTGATATGAGGAAACTGTCAAAACGGCAGGAAACAACTTGAAACCAATTCATCTAAGATAGTAACATTTCAGAGAAATGTTATTTGCACCATTTTTAAAAACGTACTAACAGTTTTAGAAAACTGTTTTTAATTTTCACTTTTCAGTATTTACTTCATGAAATTCTGAAAGACCAAAAAACTAACTGAAAATGAAAATTAAAAATTAATTTCTAAAACCATGAAAATAAAACAACAACATCAAAATGAGAGATGGTTCACATGCCTCTTGATTGTCAGCGCTTAAATAGTTTATAGTCAAAAGGGTAGGATTTGTTATAAGACCGTATGTCCAATCATCAAGATGCAGAAGATCCCCTCCATACATAAGGGGAGACTTTGCCATAGACCACAAAGTCATCTGTGAAAATAAGAATACATTCACTTATTTTTTTTCCCATTTCAATATATATAACAATGAAATTCAGTTGTTTTCTTGTGAATATACCTGAGTTCTTTGCTCATCCTGAGTAAGCTTAGTCGACCTATGTGGACCTTGATTGACACCTATTGCGAAAAAGAGGGGGTGTAAGCACACATAAAAAGAAGGAAGTTTTATCATCTCTATTCTTTAAAATCTCAAGTTCAAAATGCCCATTACGAGTCCTGTTATTTGAAGATACAATTTGTGTACTTGAGTTCCCAATTTATTTGTATATAAATTATTACTAATTGATTGACACAAAAAAATATATGTTTTGATTCAAGTTATGTTATTTGTAAACAAGGTGTGTGAGACACTTGCCAACACAGATCTTATCTATATTTGAATGAGTCCATATGTTTTCTGTTTCACACATGTCATGTACAAGTAACATTCTCTGTTTCTATATGTTGGGATAGAAAACTGTACTGTTTAGAACGAAGCCTCATAACCTGGATCAGTTAGCCATCCAAATGGTAGCATATCCAAATCAGGAAATGATTGTCCATGTAAACCTGGTGCTCCTATCAACTTAGCTGCAGCAAAATCCCTGAAAAAGGTAAATTAAATGAATCAAAGACGTATATACTATAATAATTTGATGGCATATTAGCAGGAGATATATATGAAAGAACAGTACACACATATTTTCAAGACAAACATAGTTATTTATTTAATTAATTAATTAATCACCTTATTACATCAAAATGAGCTACAATTGCTGGCCATTCATCCCAGTCATCTCCTGTTATACGGTATTGGTCAACTATAGAACTGAGTCCATCAGCCATTTTTGGTGTTGCACTGACTCCAGGGGACAGAGAAAGTACTATGTTGTTACCAAGGCCCTCTAGAGTCTGCACAGAGCAAGTCAAGTGGTACAAAAATTGTCCATGTCTAGGCCTTAAAATGGAAAAAAAAAAGAAGGACAGAAAGTGACTACTATAATTTATTTTGCATTGTACCTGTGCTACAATAATTATTTCATCCTCATCCAAGTCATCACCAAACACACAATCAAGTTTCACTGCAAGGAAAGCACAAAGTCCCATATCCATCAATTAATTTAAAGCTATACTATGGAATTAAATGCATTTTGAAAAAGCTTAATTAGTTGGAGACATCATGATTAGTGTATTGCATATTTTTGTGGGAGTGATAAACTGAAGCACATATGTTTTAGTAGCCTTAAGTACCAAAATCAACTCCCCATGAAGCATATAGCGTATAGATTGATCTCAAAAATGCTGTTCCAGCTCCTGATGTTGCATTTATAGCCATGAAACCACTAGTCATCCATTTACAAGCCCTGTCAGGGATTCCTATTTCTTTAGCGTGCCACACGTGACCAGATTCCTGGTAAGCTTGTCCCTACCAAGTTGCAAGAGAGAACAGAACAAAAAATTAATCCAAGTTTAACGAAAATTTGATGTACACACGCTGCACAATGCAACAAATCACATGAAAGTGAAAGGAAAAATTCAGCTATATATCTTAGCAAAATTATGCATCTACTTCTTTCTTATTTACAAATAATTTAGTTTTACATTTATTCTACAATGACAATAACATCGTAGCCTTTGCTTGCTAAGATTGAGTTTGATACGACAGTAAAACTAGGCGTGAAAATTTTAGCGATTAAGTTTCATATAATTTTATTCATGAATTTAATTCAATTTTTTTTTTCTTCTCTCTTCTATTTTTATACTAAACTAGCCCTCAGTAAGTGTTTTTCATTTACATGGATCCAGTTTAATCTAGCTACGTTATACTTTGAGAAATTAATGCTAGTATATTGTCAATATAAAATTAAAACTTTTTGACAATCATACAATCTCTCACAAAAGCACACACATAAAATAGCATATAAGTGAATGATAATAATATAGTAAAAGCACACATTAATTAAAAATGCACTCCATGAAAGCGATCGAATTTCTTAATTAAATACCAATTTCGATTATGACAAGAGGTTAGTATCAAATTAAACTATATGGTAGGAATTAATTAAGATGCACAACGTACCGATGTTGTATCTAGTATAGGCGTGTTGCTATCATATGCTTGTGTACTGAGTCCAGCCATAAGATGAATCCCAAACTTTAAACCCAAGTTATGAACTTTACTTGCTACTTCAGTGAACCCTTTCCCACCACTCGAAGAAGGCCACCTTTCAGGGTCAGGGAGCAACCTGCCCCATTCATCAATGGTATCAAAGCCACGAGAATCCTGATTACCCTTCAGATTCCTATACCATAGGTAATCCACCACAGCATACTGCATGCATGATTTTGAAGGAAAGAGTTATTAACTGATTATCATCCAAACAATTTTTTTGTTACACACTCAGAAAGATATGTACACCAAAATCATGATAACTAATTAGTTCAACGGCTAATAATTTATGACACATAATTTTGAATACAAAATTTTGATTGAATGACATTTTCCTGTCTAATCTTGTTTAAAGGAACGTTAATGTAATCCAAACATCTAATATTAAAATAAATGAATTGTAATTCATAAGGAGAACCTGATATCCATGACCAAGGAGCCGCTGAGAAAGTATTTCAGCATTCTGCAAGTATTCTTGTTCAGAAATTAGCCAGCTATAGGAATCATAGGAATTCCAACCTCTTGGAGGGGAGGACACATTCAACATACTGAAAATGAACAATAATTAAATTAGTCCATTATTTGTTTGCTTGATATGTGTATGAATTTAATAAGATCATATTAAAAGATGGATCTTCCTATTTTCCTAAATCCACTTATAATTATATATAATTTTGTAATCTTATTTTATCTGCGTTAGTAATTACTTTGATTTTTTTTCTCATCTACATAATATTCTCTATCTTCGTTTAATGTTGATAAAACTAAATTACAAAATTGTTCATAATTATAAGTAAAAAAAAAAGATATATATATATATATATATATATATATAAAGAAAATGAAATGAAAAGGATAAAATATAAAATTTTTGGTCATTTTTTAATCAGTAATCATAAAAATTTATATTTGTTTTTCATTTTATTGAATTAAAATTAAACATATATCTACCTTTTCACTTCTAAAATAATAGATATACAACAAATGATGTTTTTCAAAAAAATAATTAAAAGGTCAAACAAAACTAACATGCCAACTCTTCATTTTTAATTGAAAAAGAAAAACACATTTCAATGTATCTGAGAATCAGACCGAACTGTCTAGTTGAGTTGAGAAACCAAAAAAGTTACAAATGTCAAAATATTCCAACATGATTCTATCCTAAACGGAGAAGCAAAGGGAAGGTTGCTTCAACCTAAATCATAACCTGGAGAAAAACCATGATGAAAAACTATGAAACATCATTTTGCTAAACATCAAAATTATTTTACTGCTAACGTGTTCTTGAATGTTGCACCATGATTTTGGGCAACTAAACGCAAAAAACAAACACTCTGGTCCAATTAATTTTCAATTCAATCACAGTTTGATTATAGCTTAAGAATAAATTAAATTTAATAAGTAAATTTGCTGATTCCAATTTTAAAATAATGCATTTTTTTTTTCTGAGTCTTACTCTTGCTTAAACTATAACCAAACCATCACAAAAACTCACAAGTAACAGCATGACGCTGATATTATACAGAGGAAGACACGATATATGATGATGATGGATCAATGACATACCTTTGAACACAGAGACAGTTCAGAAGGAACCAAAGAGAGATGACACAGAAGAGGAGCTTCATCGTTGTTACAGGGTACGTTCCACTTCCAGTTGTTCAATATGATCCAAGCATCTCAGGGAATGCAAGTATTTAGAAGTCAGAGAATATAAAAGGTAGAAAAATGTTATTTCCTCCTACTCAATTCTGCTATAAATCCTTCTAAATATTACATTAAGTACATTAAGTAAGCTTTGATCACCGTTTATATCTTTCCTTTAAAGCTTTTTTTTTACCAAAATAATTATTATAAAAAAATTATGTTAAAAGGAAGATTTGTCTCGGTCTAAAAGTAGGTGATTTTTATAGTACCCACTAAAAAATAAAGGGTTTCAAACACTTTCTAGTTAATCCAATGAAATTTGGCCTTGTATTTAATTTTAGTATACCCAAACACCCACTCATCACTACTCTTTAATTTATGCTTAAACCTACAATTTTTTTTTCTTACAATTTTATCCAAATTAAAAACTATGCCCAACCATCCTTTCTCAAAGAATCCTAGCCCCTTCCTCATGTTTGGCCCTTGAACATTGGCCTCGACTGGGTGAAAACCAGTGATGCATTCACAAGCCACCCACGTAATTAGCCACCCACAAAATTAGTCGTATTTTACTTTATTTGGATAAGTATATTCAGGCTCAACCTATAATTACAAGTGATGAGCAATACCTGGTATAGATACATAGCGTTCTAACCAAAGAACGCCTTCGACCAAATCATATATTAATCTATCCTATTTCATTAGTGTGTTATGGATTAATATATCATCAGAGAATCCCCAAGAACATTATGTGAGTATTGCTTTAGGTAACACGTTACATGTAGTGATACCCCCTTGTGTGACCGTATGGAATACTTTGGCATTATGATAGCAATGTGCATTAGCTAGTGTAAATACTTTGGAACCCTTTATTTTTTAGTGGGTATCATAGAAATCACACTAAAATTAATCATGTCTCTAGATTTATTAAACACTTATAAAGATAATTACAGATCACTAATCAATATAATATAATAACCCAAAAATGGGGTCGAAATTACAGGCATGGATGAGCGAAATGTCGATTAATCAACCAACCTTTCCATTACCGGCCACTTTCCTTGAAAGCTTGCTTACCAATTACCATAATTTGACCGAGAGACACGTGGCTTGCACCAGTACCATTTTCTTCACTATTTTGAAATGCGATCTATATTATTCAAAGAGGACAAGATTATCTATAGAAAAACCATAACAATTTTAGCTATTTTTGATGAATTTTTATGAAGATTAATAAACATTTTTTTATTTCTATGTACAGGATGATTTTCATTTTAAATTTAGTTTATATTCTATACCGTGTCATATTAAGAATATTTGTAAATATAAGAACTGAACTAGTTTTTCATATATATAGATTAAATTAAAAATCAATATCACATATAGGAAAAAAAAACATATATTTTAATCATCGTATGAATTTAATAACAGTGAGGCCGAGAGCTTTGTTGTTTATCAATTTTGTGTAAGAAAAAGCTGCCATTCTTATCCCCCAGTATCCTTACGTATTGGCACATTATGCTTTTGAGCTTTAAGCTTTTGGCAAATTTAGATGAATGGTGAGTTTGCTTTTTCTGCTTTTGGGTTGCTCTCCACCGAAAAACCAGTAAAGCGCTGATGTATGTGTGACTGTGACAAGACGAGCACGAGTATTTATTGGGTATAAAATCATATCATAATGCATTATTCTTGCTTGTTGAGGTTGGTGAAGATATTGAATTGTTGTATCCTAAATATCTAAGTAGTAGCAGCTTCTCGTAGATATCCTTAATATTTGTGGATGAAAATCAACCGTTCTCAAATTGTGTCTTATTCTTTGTATTATAAATTATTTATTATCATGCAAATTTAAAATTTAAATCAATTATTAAATATATATTATTTATTTTATACGTGACAACAAATAATTGACGTGGCATAATTTGGACCATGTGGTTTCAAATCAATACGGATATGTATAAGTCGTGCTCGTGACTCTTACTCTTGTCTAAATCGCTGATCCTATTTTAATTTATCAAGTACAAGTAATATTAGTGTTATTTCGTATATAAAAAGAATATTAGTGCCAGAAACAAGTTAAGAGTATTAATGAATTTTTCACAAAACTTTCAAACAAGCCATAGCAGATACTTTCAAAAGAAAATATTAACGGCTGAATTAATAAAAATAAATATAATCAATATTACAAATGCATAAATAGATTTCATGTCAGAATCAGGAAATGAATAAATTCATTATGTGTTACAAGATATAATTCATGTAATTTATTTTCCATATTTTTTTGGGTGCAATTTACATTCCTTGATTATATGAAAACATAAATTCAATTAAAGTGTGATAAATGCGAGAACAATTCAAATAGTAAAACCTAAAAAATGCAAGATATTTAGGGGCTGTTTGGCTGTAAGTTTTAAAAACTGTTTTTAGGTTTTAAAAACAAAAGACTAAAAAACATTGTTTGGTAACTTTGTTTTACAAAATTTGGTTTTAAAACTGAAAACCCACAAACCAAATTTTAAAAACTGAAAACCAAGAACACCTTTGAGTTGTTTTTTGATTTTTTTGGCTCTCAAATTGAGAAAAACATGTGGTGGCAAACTTGTAAATATTTGCAAAACTCAGTTTGAATGTCATCTTCTAAAAAAATTGGAATTTGGTCTGAATAAAACCCTCTTCCTCTATCTCTCTCACAAATGCTCACAAATGCAACATGCACAGCGCCACTGCTTCCCTGCCTCGTCGCCCCCTACCTCAAGCCACCGTTGCTGCAGCGAAGCCACCGCCACCGTCGCAAAGCCAGCACGCTCATGCCTCTGTCTCAAAGCTGCTGGAAATTTTAATTGAAATAATACAAATAAAACAACAATGAATCTGAAAACAAAAAGTATTGTTTACAATAATACAAAAATAAAAGGGAAAATAAATAGCACTAATAATAAATTGAAATAGAGTAGCTTATCAATGTTGTTGGCTAAGGCGTGCTAGGCACAGGATTTAAGAGTACTTCGTCATCACGAGTCAATCACTCAATGCAGATGGTCTTCATATATAACACTCCTCAGGATGCAACAGCCACTTCTCACTAACTTTGCACTTTAACTAGTGAGGCTATTCAAGAATAACTTATTGGATTGCTGAGGGGAACCAAAGACTTAGTAGATGAAAAATTCTTGATTGATAAACTATGATATAGAAATTATAATTTTTCTTGTATGCAATGATTTGTGAAAGAGTGTTATTTATATCATTACAGCATTTTTGTGTTCCTGAGGTTATCTGGTTTCTTCACGTTCCTAGTCTTGGTGTTTCTTCACTTTTGCTAGATTCACTTCACTTTTGCTAAGATCTATCTAGTTGTTTGTTTGGTCTGGATCTTCATCCATATTTGTTTTTTAAAAATAAAAATCATCCAAATAGATTTTTATTTTTTATTATTATAAAATTGTTTTGAATAAAATTACCAAACAGCTTTTTTAGTTTTTCTAGTTTTTTAAACTAATTTTAAACTTATTCTTTAAAACAGTTTTGGAAAACAAAAATAAAAAAGCTTCCAAACAACCCCTTATATACAATGAGTCATTAATATCAATTACACAGTGAAGATTGTTCCTATTCGGTACTCATTTTTCACTTTAAGATTTTCAATATTTATAATCTAAATTATAATTTAAAAGTATTCCATTACAACAAAAAATTGTCCTTTTTATCCAATTTTTGCTTTAAAATATCATTATTATTGATTTAAAGATAAAATTTCTTCCTATTTGGTGCTTAATTTTCTTTGTTATTTTTATAAATTCATTATTCACAAAATAAATCATAATTTGAAAATTCTATTATCTATTATAATATATAATATGAGAACTCTGAAATTGTTTCCCTCCTATTTGAAATAATAAATGGATAAAATTATTGATAATTGGTAATTAATAGCTCCATATAATTAAGTTATATTTAGCCTAATGAGAACCAATTGTATATTTTAATTTTAGATCGGTTTTCGATTCAATAATTAAGAAAATAATATGACATGATTCTATATGATTTTCAATTTCATATATCAGTATAATTTTTAATGTGAAATAAGAGGATATCAAACAAAAATTTTGCACTGGAATTTGAAATCAACATTAATTAGCAATAATTAGATTTTTTTTGCTCAATTGTATGTAGCTATACTAATAAGGGTGTTGTCTCTCTTAGTAATTACAAAATGCCAACAAAAAAATCTATTATAATATTCTGTTTCTATTATAACCTATTATAATAGATCTGTTATCTAATATATAATAAGAGAATAGTGGCTCTGAAATTGTTTCCTCCCTATTTGAAATGATAAATGGATATAATTATTGGTAATTTGTTAATTAATAGCTCTATATAATTAAGTGATATTTAGCATAATGAGAATCAATTGTATATTCTAATTTTATATAGGTTTTCGATTCGCTAATTAGGAAAATAATATCACATGATTCTATACTAAATTTCATATATTAATATAATTTTTCAGGGGAAATAAGAGGATATGAAACAAAAATTTTGCACTAGAATTAATCAAAATTAATTACAATAATTATAATTTTTCAATCAATTGCAGCTATACTAATAAGGGTATTGTCTCTCTTGGTAATTACAAAATGCCGATCAAAAAATCTATTATAATATTTTAAAATATATAATCAGAGAATAGTTGGTCTGAATAGAAATATTGGAAATTTGCTAATTAATAGCTCTATTTAATTAAGTGGTATTAGTATAACTAAATAGAATCAATTGTATATTCTTATTTTAGATTGATTTTGATTCACTGATAAAGAAAATAATATCACATGATTCTATGCAATTTTAAATTTCATATATCGGTATGATTTTCCATGCAAAATAAGAGGGTATCAAACTAAAATTTTACACTAGAATTTGAAATAAACATTAATTTACCAATAATTAGAATTTTTCAATCAATTGTAACTATACAAATAAGGGTATTATCTCTCTTAGTAATTACAAAATGTCAACCAAAAAATATATAAAAAAAATCATGGTTTTGATAATTTGATTAAAATATATAACAATCAAAACAAGGACTTCAAAAGTAGATTTTTCTCATTCACCATTTGATGTTTGATATTTGAAAATTTAAATATACTCAAAGGAAAGAAACTTTTAAATAATGAAGAAAGAATAAAATCATAATTAATATTTGTAATAGCTCAGGTCCATGCATTTTAGACAAGTCTAGTATGGTCTAAAAATCCCCTGGGACCCACCTGTGTTGTTAGAAGGTCCTGGATGCAAAAGGATAGCAAACATGTAGGATTAGTGTGCTATAGTGGTTCAAGATGGCTATAGAAGTGGTGGGTGCTAAGGCCACCATTTTGGTTTCTCTGTCAATTGCTATAGTGGTAGAGATCATATGATGTAGCAACTGGGTGTTCCTGGCCCCTTGACCACTATAGCAGTACTCCTTGATGTCAAAATAGTATAAAATGACATTGTTTCGATTTGTGACATCCTTAACCCTATAAAAACCCTGTCCATGCATTTTGGGGATAGATTTTCGAAATCCCTTGCCCCAAAATACTCTCCACCCTCCTTACTCTCAACCCCACTTAATCGTATCTCCTCCAAGTTTCAAGGTAAGAGATTTGTGGTAGATTATGCCCTTTAATTTTTCTCTCTATTATTTCATGTTCTTGAGTTGGTTGTTGTTATTTCTCATTGATGTCAAGTGGGGTACTCTCCCAATGGTCATATAGTTGTTTTAGAGTTATCAGAGATCTCTCATGGGTTTCTTTGCTTCAATGATAAATACTGGTGCCATCCCCATTTCCCAGAGCTTTCTAGGTGTTAGCACTTTACATTCCACCCCTCCAAGTAATGGGTTTGATCTTAGGACCTTATTTTAGTCATTAGTAATATATTTTCTAGAATCATGGAGCATTTAGAATATTTGAACTTGAGCTTTACCATGACATAGATTTTATTTGTATTTTTGTAAGAACTAGAAAATACGTTTTGGAGTTTCTCATGGAAATTGATTTTTCAGAAATGCATGGGACCATTCTTGAATTGAAATTGTTAAATATGATTTATTTATGATCCTAGATATGATTTATAATGATAAGATTCTTTTATTGCAATATTTGATTGGGATTATGAAAATAAAATGATATATGATGATCAACAATTATTGAATCTAGATTACTAGAATCCCTTTTAAAATCATTGCAAGACTTTAGAATAGGGATTTATAGTGAGAAACAGAGTTGCGAGTTAACGACAGTTAAATCGTTAACCTTGGTATACCAAGTTGCCCATGAGGGAAAAATTATCCTTACTCAGATTAGTCTACGAGGAATTCGATTCACGAGGGACCATTAAAATCTCAAAGATGTGCTCTTGTTCATGAGGGATTGAGTATCGCCTTACAATTAGTTAATATTCTGTTTCTATGTTAATTCCTTAGAAATGAATATGTTTCTTTATGTTTCTTTCAAACCAGTGTTGTCACAGTTATTATGTATTATATATGGAAATCATTTTTTAATGTTGTATTAATAATTATGTACCTTTCTTCTGTCCCATGTATGGTTGAGGGTGAGGATTTGCTCATTAAATTTTAAGATAAAACGCACCCCTAATTTCTTTTCCCTTTACAGATACAGCTGGTGCATCAAATCCTCCACAGCCTTAGTGTTTTCAGTTAGTAAGCTTCACTTAGCAGTGGAGTATTTTGCTTTTTGTAGAGTGTTCTAGTGTTGTGCGGCAGTGCCCCACACCATACGCATTTTTTTGCATCATGATTTGTATTGCAAGTATGAATTCATAGTTTCATGATTCTTTTGTGTAATAAGCAACTCGATTTCATTATATATATTATGATTATGGTCTAGACTTGATTTTATGAAATGAAATTATGTTGATACTTATGATTTGAAATTGCAAGTTAAATTATATTTAGAAATGGATTTTTGTGATTAAATTATACATATAGTATGACTTAGCAACCAAGAGGTTAGCATGGAGATAGAGTTTCTCACGTGTCGGTCATATTCAAATCGGGTAGTGACAATATTTGATTTTTAAATTAATGGCAATCAATTGTTATATATTTGATTTTTAATTTCGGAATTATCAATTAAAATGAAAAGGTCATAATTTGATTTTGGCAGAATTAATTCTATTCACTATTTGATATTTGATATTTAAAAGTTTAAATATACTCAAAGGATGTAAAATTTAAATAATGAAGAAAGAATAAAAATGCTTCTCCTACTTTAAATCTTATATATTATTTATTGGGTATATTATTCACTATTTGATATTTGAAAGTTTAAATATACTTGAGCTATGGAAACTTCTAAATAATGAAGAAAGAATAAAATCACAATTGATATTTGATTTATATATATATATATATATATATATTATTTTATTTAAATTAATGGCAATCAATTCTCAGATATTTGATTTTTAATTTTTAAATCATCAATTAAAATGAAAAGTCTTAATTTGATTTTGACTAAATTAATTATATTCACTATTTGATATTTGATATTTGAAAGTTTAAATATATATACTCGAAGAATGCAAATGTTTAAACAATGAAGAAAAAATAAAAATGTTACTCCTACTTTATTTAATGGTTATAGTTCAACTTTTAAATAATGAAGAAAATAACATTACACGAATCTATAAAATCTTAAATTTTGCATATCACTGTACTATCACAATATCAAATCTTAAATATTAAAGAAAGGATAAAATCAAAATTTTGTATCATTATAATATCAACCCAATTCAAAAATATAAATGATTTACAGTAAATATCTAATCATGAATTACCAATATTATATTGTGGTTGGGGTTGTTCCTTGCATTTATTCTGGCTTAGCTTATTGCCATCACTGGCGAGACAGACACAGTTTACCGGGGGCCACAGTGGGCGCTAGTATTTTACTATTTTAACCTGCATTAAAAAATAGGTGAACTCGTTGCTAATCCACAGCTCTATTTGTTTCTCACTGTTTGGTAAGTGAAAATTGGTTGTATGATTCGAGACTGGAAAGAAGGTTTATATTTAAAATTGAAGAATAATCTCACTTGGAATTGAAGGGAGCTATTGGAGTGTAATCATTTTTGCAAAGATCGTATATAATTCTGATTCTGATCAATAAGGGCTTCAAGTTTTGAAGAAGCACGCTCCTCCTGCTGTTAGACAATAATTTATGCTGTAGCAATACGCTTGCGTCCTTCTCAATTCATGCTTGCGGGCATAGCTACAAGCTCCACAAAAGGGTTTGGTCCATGTAAGATTTAAAGTTTCAATCTACTGGTAAATTTTGTAAAAGAACAATCAAAAGAAAAGTTCCATTGGTGTATAAATTGTATTTAGTTTACACAAACAAGGATTATGTGAAGCCTCGGGCAATGTTTATGGATTTGGATTTTGAATGGAAAAAAATAAGAAGAAAAGATTTATAGTGTAAGATTTATGCTAATTTTTTATTGATGGAATAGTAAGTAATATATTAAAAAAAATTTAGGATTTAACCCAAATTATCATATGGGTAAGATGTAGAAGTTTTGCTAGTGTGTTGGCTTATAAATATAACCTTTAGCTGTTTGGGTTAGACATCCTCTAAAAGTGGGAGTGATCCATATAGGTAATATTTAGGAGCAATCTATGTGATGAAATATTTGTAAGATTTTGGAACTCCTTATTGAGTGTTGTGAACATATAAAATTAAAGGAGAACTGCGTTAATTTTTTTTTGGCTTCTCTATCGAACAAAAATCTTAACTCACGTATTATCATTCTTTGATTACGTCATTTACTTTCATCACCATGTATCCTTCCTAATCCATCATTAACATCTTACGGGGCGTTTATTTTGGGATATATATAATTATTCCTGAAAGTAAGTAGTTGGGAATGATGTGATCTCATGTTTGTTATAAGTTTTACAAAAATTTTCCTAAGTGTCGATTATTCTATAAAAAAAGATTTTCCTATAATTTAATGAAATCTGATTCTCAAGTTGAAGGGTGGGAAAAAAATTCCTATGACGTGGAAATCACAATCATTAAATATAATTATTAAACCATCACTCAATTTTTGACTTTTTCGCTTTTTATAATAGTGCTAAGGGTATTTTGGAAATTATAACATATATTCTCAGAAATATAGATTATAAAACAAACATGTTTTAAATTTATTCTCAAGAATCTTAACAAATTATCCCAAAAATGTTTAATGCTAAACAAACAATTTTTTAATATACTCAGGAATATCATTTCCAATAATGCGATTCCTAGAAACCTAATTTCAAAACTTGAAACAAATTAACGTACTAATTCCAAATAAATATTAATTTTTAAAATTCTACTCAGATCAAATTAAGTATCTATTTAGAAAATACTAATTTTTTTATGCTAATATGCCTATTAAATGAGAGGAGCCATAACAAGTGGGAAGAGAAAGTATAGTAAAAAATAGTTAGATGTTATTTTAAGAAAAGTTACGATATTATAGTTTGGGATTTATAGTAAATCCTACATGAAACAACATATATTAACTATTTAAAACAATTTTAAATCATAGATAGATAAATAAATGTTATAAAATAGCTAGCTGTGACATCCCAAAATATGTAAGATTTATTGTAAACTTGAGTTTAGATTAACATTTTTATTTTGAAAAATCTGAAGTAGGTTATATATTATGAATTTAATTGAAATGTATTATCTATATAAAAACTTTTGCATAAATATTCGATTATGTATTGTCATATGAGCACTAGTGTTTGATTTAATCACTTATTACATTCAAGATCTTACACATAAAAATTAAAATATATAATTAAATTACAATATAGAATTCTTTGCACAGACAATACGTTAAAAATAAACTCTTAAGGTATGCATGCCTGGTTAGAGGTTAAAAATGAGGGTGAAAATTTTATTTATAAACTTCATGTGCATAATTTTATACATAAAACATCATTATTCCAAAAAAAAAAAAAGAACGCTTTATTGTGAACTTTTTATCTGCATTTTTTATGACCAAACCAAACACACTTTAATATTATTTACCATCAGTTCAAAACTTAAATAAATAAAAGAACAATATGAGAATTTTTTTAATAAATTTTCCCCCTATTTTCTCACTTGACAGATGAGAGACAAATCTACATAGATTATGGGTGAAAGTGAGCCTAGTCAAGCAAAACTTATGCTCGACTCTTTTAACATCCAAACTTAAATTTGAGGCTACACCTTAGCTTGCTAAAAACTCACCGAGCTAAAGTTAATTTATGGGTTACCTTATTTAAATATAGATTGAGTTTTTTTAACTTAATAGGTTACCATTTATACAATAAATATATAGCCTATTTTCAATATAATTTCCTTACCATACACATGATGTAAAAAAATGAAAAAACTATCAAGTTATATTTATTGTTCACAAGCAACACACTATAATACATGTAGTCATAAATACATACATACAATACGTAATATAACATATACACATGTATATTATTATATTGAGTCAACTCACAACAAAATAAGTTAAATAAAGTCAAGCTTAAAGCTAAACTTATTTAATAAAAGAGCTCAAATAATTAGTACAAACTTGATTAATGACCTCAAAAACTCAGCTTAGTAAGTCGCTAATGAACAAAGTCGAAAATAGCTGAATTTTTTTTTTCTACACATACAAATCATGAATCGAACCAGGACATCAAATGTTTAAAGCACCAAATCCTGTTCCATTCCCACTTGCTAGAAACTATGTAATAGTAATAATTATATGGGCGTTTAGAGTGACGTGGCACGTTGCATCACGCTGCAATCGTAGCCGTCACGTGGAATTCTCTCCCCCTCACAATGCTCACAGTCATGACCCCACACCACACATACAAACTCTCTCTCTCTCTTTTCCCTCAAATCTCACACACACACAAAATGCAAAAAAGCACAAACAACCACACCCTCTCTTTCTCTCTCTGAAAACCGCAACCGAAACGAGAAGAAAAAGCAAGTAGCCAGAGCCACACCTACGCGATAAAAACCATGGAAGACTTCTCCGCGGGGCCTCTCGTCCCCGCCGTCGTCAAGTCCGAGCAGTCCAAGCTCCCCGCCGACGACTCCACCGCCGCAGTCTCCGGCAACACCTATCCGGCTGCGGCGACGGCGGAGATGTCGGAGCCGGATAGGGACTTCCTGTGCCCGATTTGCATGCAGATCATAAAGGACGCGTTCCTAACGGCTTGCGGACACAGCTTCTGCTACATGTGCATCATCACTCACCTCCGCAACAAGAGCGATTGCCCTTGCTGTGGCCACTACCTCACCAGCAGCAATCTCTTCCCTAACTTCTTGCTCGATAAGGTTCGCCTCATTCCGTTTTCCGATTCTGCAGTGTTTGTTTCGGAGCTGAAAAACTTTGAATTCGATTTTTTTTTTCTCTTTTTAGTTGGAAGTGATATTAACCTTTTCTCGGATTGGAATTGCGTTGTTTTTGTTGCGATTGTGAGAAGAATCTGTGTAATTCGGAGTGTAAAATAACTTTGAATTCAAATTTTTTACTCTCCAAGTGATATTGGCTTCTTCTTTTTTTTTGGATTGAAATTGCGTTGTTTTTGTTGCGTTTAGGAGAAGAATCTGTGAATTTCGGAGCGACAAAACTTTGAATTCAATTTCTTAAGCTTTAAGTGATATTAGGTTCGATTGAAATCGCGTTTTAAGTGAAGAATCTATGTGTTGCTGAATTTTATTTTATTTTATTTTTGTAGAACTAGAAATCGTCAATTGAATGTTGCTTTTGAGTTTCTGGTTCTTTCTCTCTCTCTCTTTTTTTTATATTGTTCGTGATTCACTGCTTGTGGTGTTTATATTACTGGCACGGTTAACGTGGTGATTCTTGTTTTTTCAGTAATCTGAAAGTGTGAACGATTGAAAATGTGATTTTGAGCATAATTTTTATATCTTGAATGGAATCTACTTCGAAATGCAGCTCATTATACGGTTTCTGTACCACATTTGTAGCTACTAAAGAAGACATCTGCTCGTCAAATATCGAGAACAGCTTCCCCCGTGGAGCATTTCCGCCATGCATTGGATAAGGTTTGTTTCGTCCTAGTTTCGTTACTTTTGATCTGGAGCTTTATCATAACTGGTTCTGTTTTATTTTTGTAAATTATCATAAATTTAATTCGTTATTGCTTGTTGTTTTAATCCAAAAGAGTATTTAATTTGGCACTCTATTGTGGATATATGCCATCTTGATGTTATGCCACGGTAATGAAGATGAGTTGTGCTAGTTACACTTAGGTGTAAGTTTTTCATCCTTGATAAGGGACATGACAGAACTGGACCAACATTTTGTTGTGGGGACTACTCACTCCACTGCTAGCCATGCTAATTTTGCACCAATGAGAGGCTTTTTCACAATTATAGGTTGTCCGTCTTGCTTGTCCAAGCTCTATTGAATTATGAATATAATTCTTTTCAGAGAATTTAACTAAACAGAAAGTTGCTAAATGGTAATACTCATAGTCCCCCTATTGTGCCTGGGAATACTGCATTATTTGCAGTGTCAATTTCCTGGAAGAGAAAATATGAGTGGAGTCATTGACAAAAGAATTAGTTTTTTTAACTTTCCAGTCTTGATAGAGTTATTTTTCCAATATAATTTATGAAAAGGTTTTAATTAAGTTGTGGACTTGTTTCTTTATTAACTTCTGTTCGAATTTACACAACTAGTATGCTGAAGGTCAGTCTCTAGTTACATGTTTCTGCTTGATGTGAGTTTTTGAAATTTGGACCAAGTCTAACTGTGTAATTGCGTTATTTAGTTGGTGATTCCTTTTATTCATTTATTTATTTTGAATCTTGAAACAGGGTTGTGAAGTGACAGTTAAGGAGTTAGACACCCTTTTGTTGCTCCTTGCAGAGAAGAAACGGAAAATGGAACAAGAAGAAGCTGAGAGAAATATGCAGATCTTGTTAGACTTTTTGCATTGCTTACGGAAGCAGAAAGTTGATGAGCTGAAGGAGGTGTGCTGGCTGTGATCTCTATCTTCATTTTTATGATTAAAATATTACTATCTTGTGTTTCCTTTTTTCTTTCCTCTGTTTACATTAATTGGTCTTTGCTGTACTACTTAGAGATGCTTCTTTGTTATATTCATTGCTGTATTCACTTGGTGTTTCATTTACAGGTGCAAGCCGATCTCCAGTTCATAAAAGAGGACATTAGTGCTGTAGAGAAACATAGAATGGATTTGTATTGTGCAAGGGATAGGTACTCTGTTAAATTACGGATGCTTGATGATTCTGGTGGAAGAAAATCATGGCACTCTTCAATGGACAAGAACAGCAGTGGTCTTATGTCTAGTCCTCTAAATCTTAGAGGAGGGTTGTCTTCAGGGAGTCTGACTAAGAAAAATGAGGGAAAGTCACAAATCAGCGTTCATGGACATGGAGTGCAGAGAAAAGATGCCATCAGTGGGTCAGATTCACAATATATAAATCAATCAGGCCTTGCTCTAGTTAGAAAAAAGAGGGTACACACACAGGTTAGCTCAGTTCACTTTTCTGTGCTTGAAAGTTTCATTTCTTAAATTTGTTCTCCAATGTGAACTGGGTTTTGTCTATTTGGAAAAGCTTTCTGGCTGAATTTTTCATTTTACCACAAGAAAAAGATAAGCAACATTGGAGGTGTTTAATATTTTAGCTTCTGAACTTTTCTAAAAATTAGAACTTATTCCGTAGAAGTCCTTTTTGATACCACCTAAAGCAATTCTGGGTTGTTTTAAAAAACAAATCCCATTCAAATATGCACTTAATGCTACCTAAAAATATCACTGGCTAGCCCATTGTTAGCCAAACTACTTTTTTGTTTTGTAGTCTCTTTATGCTGTGCCAAGCTTCAGGATTGGCATAGCCAAAGCATATCTTAGGAGAGAATTTGATTTGTCTCCCAAGCTATTTGGTTATATAAAACTTGTAAATAAAGCAATGAAGTTTGCCAGTTAGGATGGGAAAGACTGAAATATGAGTAGTGCCTTAGTGGACTTGAGGAATGGTAGAGAGTGTTGCTGGGATGGCTTGTATGCAAAAGGGTACAAGAAAGTATCATTATGGGGCTCCTTTGAACTGTGGCTTTGGATAGTAACTTCATAATTGGATGAAGGTGATGAAAAATACAAAGAATTAATGATTCTGAGATGTTTATATTTGGTTATATAAAACTTGTAAATAAAGCAATGATCTTTGCCAGTTAGGATGGGAAAGACTGAAATATGAGTAGTGCCTTAGTGGACTTGAGGAATGGTAGAGAGTGTTGCTGGGATGGCTTGTATGCAAAAGGTTACAAGAAAGTATCATTATGGGGCTCCTGTGAACTGTGGCTTTGGATAGTAACTTCATAATTGGATGAAGGTGATGAAAAATACAAAGAATTAATGATTCTGAGATGTTTAAGTAGAGGTATATCAAAGAGTCCAGCTGGAAACAGGTCTGGGTGTTTAAGAAAGGAAAATTAGATGACACAAAAAAGGTAAAAATAGACCTAGATTCATGTTTTAAGATGGAGCTGAATTAGTGATCTTGCTGTTCATTAACACAAGATAGTATGTCTAATGAAATTTCGAAGTTCTCAGCAACCTCAAGTCAGGCATTGCATTTATGTACTACAGTACTAGGGTATTTTAATACAGACTTTTTAAGGGTATTGTCTGTAATGTGAAACCATCGCAGGCTTAGTTTCTGCCAACAAAATAAAAAATAAGACCCAAATATCAAAATAGAAGTTCTTGAGACCCGAATTGGAGCCCAATTACATTGTTTTATCAGTCATAGAAAACTAAAATAATTATGAAACCAATAAAATTATTGGAAAAAACTTAGCATGGCAGAGTAGCAGACACCATACAGCTTATGAAAAACAAGACTTGTCCCAAAAATAATGTTTCTTTGCTTCTTATGTTTTCAGTATGGTCTTGTAACTAAAGTAATAAATTTTTTTTTCAAGAAGAATTTCTGGTATATGCTGCCTTCTATTGTTTCTATTACTGAAATTGCATCCATATACTTGGTTTCATTTTTTCCTCTCTGAATTCCTTTTGATTCTCTTCCCTTACTCCAGTTTAACGACCTACAAGAATGTTACCTACGAAAGCGACGACATTCAGCAGATAAGCCCCATAGCCAACAAGAAAGAGACACAAATATCATTAGTCGAGAAGGTTACTCTGCTGGTCTTGACGATTTTCAGTCAGTCTTGACAACTTTCACACGCTACAGGTATTACTGCCAAGTTCTTTTCTGTTGATTGCTATTGCCAATCCAGAATTGTAATATTGATGTCAGTTACTTTATTGTTTTCGTGAGTCAGCAATACATAGTTATCTTCAACCTTTGTTGTTCCATTTGAAACAGTCGATTGAGAGTCATCGCAGAACTAAGGCATGGGGATCTTTTCCACTCTGCCAACATAGTTTCAAGGTGAGTTGTTTTTTGAAGCCTCTCATAGAACGTTTTTATTAAGATTTTATCTCTGCGGCTTCCACTTTAAAGAAATAAACTGATGACTTGTTATCTCTCAACCTATTGTCACTTAGTGCAGTATGGGTAGCATAACTTATAAAGCCACACTATGGGTCAATGAGTGTTGTTATCTTACTATAGTCTGTAATTTGTGATTTCTCCTCTATATTATAATATTGTGTATAATCAGAGACATAGGACATTTTTTATTCTAATTACTGGGATGAAAAGTCTTCTTTTTGAGCACTGAGTATTGGTAAAGGATTTTGGCGTAGTTTATATATAGGATTGTGACTAATTTTGTCATAATTTGAGGCATGCACTTGGTTGCTGTAAATTATATAGGCGATACATAGATATAGATCTTTGATGTAAAAGATAATGTGCATTTGTAAAATATAATTTTGGCATAGATTTATATAAAGGTCTTTGATGTAACATATAATTTGCATTGGTCTTGTTACCATATCTGGATTATCAAGGTTAAGGTCTTGGTTTACTGGTTTTATGTCATGGCAGTGTTAAGAATGTTCACTTATCATGCTGAAGATAGATTATGTGGCAATAATAATATTAGGCAGTATGGCATATAAGTAGGTTTGTATTTCAATAAGTTGATATACATTCTCACGCTCCCATTATTATCATATAATGTGAAGGAATAAGACCGAACGAACTGTATCAGTGAAATGAAGTGGCTGAATCACATTTTTTTTGTTTGAGTACTTAATTTTCTATGAATACTGTATAACTGAATGCATGGATTGCCTACATTTATTGCAGCATAGAGTTCAGCCGTGATGATGATTTGTTTGCTACTGCTGGAGTTTCCCGAAGCATTAAAGTTTTTGACTTTTCTGCGGTAAGATGGACGGCCTTTTACCTTTACTGTCATTCTTGTATTTTTCTGCTCTTTTGATTGACAAGAAACTCTCTTGTAAAATTTTGCTTATAGACCTTGTGAATGGGTGCTTCCACTTTTACTTAGGTGGCAGCTTAGACCACTTATATTCACATGGCATAAAATATACCAGTTTTATGAGTTATGAATTGTAGAGTGTTGCGAGTCTCTTAAGTTTCGGAAGCATAATAGGGTAGTTTTGGAAATGATATGGTCATTTAGTCTTCTTGTAAATAGCAGTAGTACTTAATGCCTCTGGAATATAATTATGTGTATGGTGATGAATAGAGATAAAAAAGTTTAGATGGCATACTACTGTTCTTCAGTTCATCTCGTATTCTCTTACTCCATTATCACTAGGTTTTATTAGTGCTATTACTTAGATACCAAGCTGACCAAGTTAACCTTTTTAATTCAATTACCAAAACCAGTTCTTCGGAGAAGAGCCATTCTCAATATTTCTCAGAACAACCTTCGTTACTTATCATGGGACATATATTCTATATGATAAAATTGGAAAAGAGTTTCATATGCGTTAGAAAATAGATTAAAAGCATATAGTTTTATATTTACTGCAGTCTCCTTGGAGTTATCTGATTCACAGCATTTCTGGTTTCATTTGTTTTATATTTTAGTTCACTGCACCTATATAACCAAGGGGAGAAATCTGTAGCAATGCATATATTATGGTGCTTGAGGTGTTGATTTTTAAACACCTCAAACTAGTCATGAGATGCAGGTGCTGGAGGATTTGCTATTAAATTTAGTCATAAGGGGTTAACTCTTGTCATGTTTCCCAAACAGCCAATAGTTATTGAATATAAAAGTAACCACTGCCTAATGTTTTTACTATTCAGGTTGTGAATGAACCAGCAGAAGCTCAGTGTCCTGTTGTGGAGATGACTACACGATCAAAACTTAGTTGCTTGAGTTGGAATAAATATGCGAAGAACCAAATAGCTAGTAGTGATTATGAAGGAATTGTGACTGTTTGGGATGTAACTACTCGGAAGGTACTCATTGAATACAAATGGTCTGTTTGTTCTAGTATCAGTTATTTGAGTCTCTTAATTCACTGATATCAGTTATTTGAGTCTATTAATTCAAAGATATATATATATATATAAGATCTTAATTCACTGATATTGTTCTGATTGTTATATACTTGCTATTTTTTTCCCTCGGTTTTTGACACTCATTTTCCTTTAGCAGAGTTTAATGGAATATGAAGAGCATGAAAAGCGTGCGTGGAGTGTTGATTTTTCAAGGACAGATCCGTCCATGCTTGTATCTGGTAGTGATGACTGTAAGGTACTCTGGCACATTTATTTGAAAGTTTTCATGCCAATAAGATGATATGGAATTTCCTGCAACTTGAAATAGCCTGATAGATAAGTGATCAAATAGTAAACTTTTATAAATTTCATCTTGATTTCTATGAATTGAATGATTGAAAGTAATTCAACTAACTGTAACTTCTGTCATTTCTTTGAGCAGGTCAAAGTTTGGTGCACAAGGCAGGAGGCCAGCGTCTTAAATATAGACATGAAAGCAAACATATGTTGTGTCAAGTATAATCCTGGATCTGGCAATTATATTGCAGTATGTACCTTTCATTCAGTTAGAAGAGATTATATCAAGTTAATGCACTTCAGTTTTGATCCCATCTGTGTATTATCTTGTAATGCATCATTCTGCCAACTCATGACTGTTTTTGGCATTTCAAAGTTATATACTTTTTATTATGTTACTATTTCCTCAGGAAATAGTTTTTTTCTTTGACCACTGAACTGATGTTGCTATCACTGGTTGGTGATAGAATTGATTCCTTGTACTTAAGATGAATGGACCTAGATGCCCTCACGATTTGGTTTTGTTGTCTGCCAATGTTATATTATAGATAGTGTGCACTTTAGGATTTAAATTTTAAGAAAATCAGACTATTGGCTGCATGTATTCAAATCTATTGACAATAATTGCCTGCAGTTGTCAAATTTACAATGATACACTAGATCCGGTTACTTCTCAGTGATAGTGAGAAGTTTTGTTCTCTTCCTTTTCCTTATAACGTAATATATCTTATACAGTACAATCTTCACATATTTTTCCAGGTTGGGTCGGCAGACCATCATATCCATTATTATGATTTGAGAAATATTAGCCGTCCAGTCCATGTTTTCAGTGGGCACAAAAAGGCTGTTTCATATGTGAAATTTTTGTCAAACGATGAACTTGCATCTGCGTCAACAGATAGTACACTGCGGTTATGGGATGTGAGGGAAAACATACCAGTGAGTAATTTAAGCTAAATTGTCTCTTGCATTTGATTGATTATTGTCAAGTTTGTCCTTCATTATGTATTGAATTTGTTAACTCCTATAGGCCAAACTTTGTTGCTTAATTTATCAATAACCAGTCTGCATGCAGCTGCTAAAATTCATGTGCCAGCCTATAACTTTATAGTGAAAGTCTTAGGATCTGTACTGTAATACCCCATCAGAACCATCAGACACTTTTTAATTCAATTTCTTGGCTGAAGGGGATTGGTTTTAGAGCATTTGAAATGAACTATAAAATTGGTTTTGAATTGTCTAAAATGGACCTAAGCTTTGTCTTATACTTCTTATAATATTTAAATTGGCTAATTTGTACATTTTCAAATAAAATAGTGTGTAAACTGTTCTATTCAACATGCTCTCATTTGCATTTTCCAGAATTTGTTAAACATACCTATCTGTTTGTCGTATTTTTATGAAGATGACGCTCATTCATGCAGTTGAGAAAGGTGAGTTGCGCATAGATGTAAATTTATGCTAAAAGGGGTTTACCTAATTTCCTTGACCCCTTCTCAAACCACAATAAGGATTGTGGAGTTATGTATCCTTTTTGATAGAAGTGTCAAACCATTGCTTGAAGAACAGTGGGAAGTATTTCTTCCTCTCCAGTGTGAGTTGGTAACTGCCTATATTTGAGGGATGTAATGGATGTTACTTTTATGTGTGGCATGAGAGCTCCAGTGATTGTAGTTTGTTGAAGACCACAAATGGACTCATTTTATTTGTATTTCTACCACATGATTTTGAGGCGTTTCATGGGCTATTACTCCAGAATTTGGATTCCATGAGAATCTTAGTGACTGTTGTTACTGATGTTTTGAGATTGATCTTTACGGTCAGTTATTTTCTTTGGGTCTATGGGGCTACTGATTTTGACTATCAATTGTAATGAATTTGCTTAATTGCCTGGCTGTTAAAATATTAATAGCTACCATAAATTTGTAAACTTAAAATGCTGTGTTACTGTGTACAGGTTCGAACTTTCAGAGGCCATGCAAACGAGAAGAACTTTGTTGGTCTTTCAGTAAATAGCGAGTACATTGCATGTGGCAGTGAAACAAATGAAGTATTTGTCTACCACAAGGTTTGTGATGTTTGATTGTATGGTCAGTTTGTTACATGTGCCTGGTACATAACTGAAGACTCGATCATCCTTTGCAGGAAATCTCCAAGCCTGTGACATGGCATAAATTTGGCTCACCTGATGTGGATGATGCAGAGGATGAGGCAGGATCTTACTTCATCAGCGCTGTATGCTGGAAGAGCGATAGCCCCACTATACTAACGGCAAATAGCCAAGGCACCATCAAAGTACTGGTGCTTGCAGCTTGAATGAGTTGCAAGGAGAGCTGAATGGAATGTGTAATGTGTATCATCCTTTTTCCTTCCATTGTTTGTACCATTTCTTAATTGTACATAATATTTTAGTGTATATGGTAGAATTTAGAGATCTTAATGGAGTGAAGTAGTTTTTGAAGACTTATCTTGTGATAAACCGATTAAGGGATTTAAATTTTACTTTTACCAATTAAGGACCTCGGCTTTGTTTAAAAATATTTTTCATTGAAAAAATGTTGAGACGACAAAAGTTTGGCGTATGAAAATAATCTTTGACATGAACAAATTTTTTTTTTTCGTCAATTGATAAATATTATCAGTACTTTTTATTTTATTATTATTAAAGTGAAGGTTCTTAATTGATAAATTTTGATGTTGTAGTCTTTAATTGGTTTATCACATTCTGGTTGAGGTCCTTGAAGGACACTGTACGAGTGTACTAATATTAGAAGAAGATATGCATTCAAGTGTTTTGACAAGGGAAGCAAAGGCCAAAGATTGTCAAAGCCCTTGTGATTCTAATTGAGAACAGATTGAATATACTAGTCTAGTTGTTACTGCCCGTAGATTGCCATGACATGAGTGCCAGTTGTTATTTGATTCTCTGTTCTCTGGTGGTATTTGATTTAGGTGTTAATCCATGGGTGATGAACACTTTATTTTCTCACTCCACAAACTTTCCAACTTGAGATGATTCAAATTGCAATCCCTTTAATGAAGTCAAATTCTTTGATTTTAATTCCAAAATCATCCCACTTCAAACGATTTACTTACATATGAAGCCACAATTTCTAAATGCTTACGAGTATAATTTTAGTCATTTGCTTACCACATCATCCACTTGGGACGAACAAAGTCGCACGCTAGTCATTAAAACTTGCATAAAACGCAATATTGAGTAGTAGTTGCTCAATACAAGTAATTGGTGAGAACCCTTGAACTATATTTCTTGCTTTTTATTTCTACTTTTGAATAAAATGATAATAAGAGCAGCTTACTAAAATAGAGAGTCTTAGGTGAGAATGCTAGGGGGGTTAGAATGATTACGTCCAAGGACTTTTTCTATCTCTGAAGGCAGATTACTTGTGACAAACGAAAAAAAGAGGGAATCGCCCTAGCTACTAGACACCAGGAGATCTGCGAGGTTTATTTCACAATCTGTTTTTAACCCAACGAAAATAAGGTTATTCTTAATTATATTAATCCGACATCACTGCTAACCTTACAAACGTAATTAAATTCAAATCACTACCAAGACAAGTAATTCTAAAGTGAAATTAAGTAGGAGATTCACTACGTTATTCTTAACTGCCAATAAGTTAAAATTGTGGGCGTGTCCCTCTTTATTCAAAATGTTGAACGGTATAATATAATGGAAATTGGGAAAGTCAAGTTTGTTAAAGATATATTTAAGTGCACTTAGATAGATACAAGTGTTTTCGTATTGATAGATGTAAGTTTAATAATTGATATGTAGGCGCATTCACGTAAACATGAGTATGATTTGCAGACAAGTGACTCATATATGTTGATTAAAATTTTTGCTACCCAATTTTTTTGGAGTATATCAAAGTGTGACCTGTAAATCTTGTATTTACGCAGGGATTTCTCCAAGTCTGATCAGTTCAACTTTAACTCAGCACGTATGTATGTCCATAATCAACATCTCTCTCTCTCTCTCTCTCTCTCTCTCTCTCTCTTCAATCACACTAAATCAACTATTTGTAGCCTTCGTATCAGCAAGAGTCGCACCTTGCAACGTAGGGCTGAAAACGGGAACAACAAAGTTCTGGTAGTTCCACTATGAAGGGTGGTAATCCATCCTCCTTCTAGCATACACTATATTTCAATCAGAATAGAGGAGATAACTCAATGTGTCAAAAGAATAAGGCGTTCTGGGTTAAAGCAGCTAAAAGAATAAAATGTATAAGAGGTTAACCATTCCTTACAATAGGTAATTCAAGCTTTGATACAAAGAATATACATTCCCTATGCAAAAGATCGACATTACAGACACATGATAAAGAAACATATGAAGCTCAAGATGGAGGGATAGCACTATCTAGGGATTAGTTTCAGTTTTGACTCTTAGTTTTAAGAACTTTGTGAAGGAAATATTAAAAATTATAAAAACTATAGGTTTGTTTAGTTTGAGTTTTCAGTTTTCAATTTTCATTTTCAGTTTTTCAGTTTTTCAGAATTTGTGAAGGAAAAACTGAAAATTCTGAAACTAAGGCATTGTTTGGTTTGAGTTTTCATTTTTTAGTTTTTCAGATTTCCAGAATTTGTGAAGAAAAAACTGGAAATTCTAGAAAATTTACACCAAACAGTCCATTAGTTTTAGAATTTTCAGTTTTCCTTCACAAAATATGAAAAACTGGAAAACTGAAAACTCAAATCAAACAGGCCCTATAAATTTCAATTTTTAATTTTCGTTCCAGTTTTCAATATTTCATTCATTTACAAAATCCTAAAAACTACAAATGAAAGCTGCAACCAAACACACCCTAACTTCTTGAAAACTCTAACACAATTATTACATATTATGTCTTTTCAAAATGTTACAAGTAATCTTGACCACAAATATATTAATTTCTTGGACTTGCAAGGTCAAGAAAACTTGAACATTATTCATAAAGTTGAAAAAATTAAATACAGAACATAAGAAGAATAAGCTCAGGAGAGATATCGCCATAACATTCACCACATTTGCAATATTGTTGTTTGAGTTTTGCAACCTTCACCTCGAGGGGCCATGACAAAGAGCACTGAGGTCATTTCCTGCATTGCACAGGACATGATGAAGAGCCAGAAAATTGGCTGAGGATGATGAGCTGAGGGAGAGGGTTTCAGATGACAAGCTCAGTTGAATAGTGCCATGATATGTGAGAGGGAGTGTAGCTAGCAGCTATATATATAATGAAACCTTACCAGTGTCAGCGACTCAGCATGGCCCATTAGAAATGAAAAAAAGAGTAATTTTTATTTATATTCACAATCTCTGAGAACATGTAATCAGATACTCTCATGTATTATTGTACGTGATATGGACCAAATGGACTTAATGCGTGGGGATACTATGCTAATAATATACTTTCATCTATTACAGCATTGAATGTGGGGATCAAATTAAATGGGGTTGATTAAACTTATAATATGTAGAATACTATACGAACATATTTACTATTGAATTAGATATATGACCCAAACTAAATAGTGCCTATATTACATCCAATAATAAATGAGAATATATTAGAACAATAACATTACATAAATTTATAAGTACAAATGGTATTTCTCATTAAAAAATTAAAATAAAAAATTATAATAGAAGACATGAAACACGGAGGCAGTGAATATAAATGATGATTACCTGCACGTAAATTTGGGTTGATGTGTCCCTTTCTAGTTAGGATGAGACAGGAAGGATAATGAGAGTTTGTTTTCTTGGGATTCAAAAAAATGATCCCACCATTCTTAGCTTCCTTCTTGGACCCTTTGGCCCCCTCTTATTAAATTTTGATGTCAGGGTCTTGCCATCATTCTGACATTCTTGCTGCCAAAACTGCAAAAGAAAAATAAATAAAAAAATTGGGTTTCATTTTGAACGGTGAATCGTTTCTTTGGTTATTAATTATGTATGTGCTGTTCCATCAGGTTCACCGCCTTGTACCACATTCTCTTTGCTTCTTAGCTACAATTTTGGGCACATTCCCCCCATCCTCTGATCATCATTTATCCTATACCATAAACAAACTTACGTTTTTCGACTACATAGCATATAATATGTTCGGTGCAACTAAGTTATGCATGATTTGAGGCAGTCATTAATTAGTACGCTGCACTCAGTCTAGTTTTAGCCTTACACAAAAGTTGCTCGTGTTTATGAATCATAGTATTTCCAAGTTACACTAGTCCTAGGGTCTTATTATAATCTTGGGAGCTTCTTTGACGTGTAAATTATTGAATATGAAATAGATGGGATCCAGAGACAAACAAAATGAAGGAAGGGAATTTGCAGCACTAAAATATTCTACATCAATGCTAACATCTTGTTGCTGGATAACTATTGCTCATTATGATGCATTGAATTGCAAATCCCGATTCACCGGCAATAAAATAACTACTGAGTTGTTACCAAAAAAATAACCAGTGAGTTATTATTTTAAGCATAGCAACATAATATATGAATACAATCAAATGGCCGATAGAAGATGATCCCTTCTCTTGTACCCCCCTTAATTCAAAAAGTCATAGCCAATAACCATTTCACTGCAAGACTGTAAGCAGGTGACAGATCACAGAAAGGACAATAATTATTCAATTGTGTTACTATGAGCTGGTAGTTTTGACTTACCACCATTGAATTTACTCTTCGGCAAGGTTTTTCATTTTTCACCATTCCTGGTCCATCAAACATGCTGATCAATCCAAAAGCCATGCACCACTTAAGGGATGTTCTAGCAAGCAGATTTTTTTCCCTCATCATAGATGCTGCAAATCACAGCCTTTGATTTTTGTTTAATTACTTGAAATTAGCCTTTTATTTATGATAATATAACTCTTAATTTAAACAAAAAAGAATAAGGGAAAAAAAAAAAACCTCTATGACCTTCTATACCAGTTGGACTAGAGAAACGAGAAAGTATTTAGGACTTAGGATAGAACACAAACATCTTAATCCTTTGAAATTGAATGGGGCCATAAGGGTTATTTTTTTTTTTCTTCCCCATTATTTAACAAGTTGTGCAATTGGTCATTGCGATTGAAGAGGTTGCCATCCATTGCAGGTCACACAGCACAGGAAAAATACACACAGCTTATACACACTTGGTTTTCAATTTCCCCTTCCCCACCATTCTGATTGACAAAGATAGAACATAAACAAAACCCTATGAACTTAGCTACAAAGGGTTCTTCCCCACCAGTCCTACTTTACTGAATGTTGCTTTTGTCCCTTTGCCTGCAACTTCCAAATTCACACAAAACCACAACCCAAAGCCCTAATTCTCACGTCTTATGTAATAACTCTATATTGCAGCCTCATAATTGTGTAGCCTGCAGTGCATTGTAAGGTCAGCCTCAGATGGGGTTCCTCATATTAAATGCCCCCAACTTGACATGGTAACTAATATAGTGCTAATATTTCTGACCACAACTAACAAAGACATGACCAAAATGGAACTAAAAGCAATCATGGCGAGAGAAAGTTAACCTGCTAAAGTGAACCTGCCTTAATAAATATGCTCTTATGTTTCTTGTTTACTCTAGGGTGTGTTTGGTGTGGTTCTTAATTGAAATTAACAAATTATTCAAGGCTTTATCATTCAATCATCAATTCTTCAGTATGCAACAGAATTCATCCAACATTCCATCTATTTATAAAAATTGTTAATAAGGTTATCGAGTTTCTGAAATCATGATACTAACCTTCCTTTAATTATTTTATAAAATCATCACACCGCTTTGTTTATCACACAATTAACAGTGTATTTAAGAGAGTTGAGTGTCACTTAGAAAAATAGAAGAGATTCAGGGTTAATTTTATCAAATCTTAGAAGAAACATCAATGCAGTTATTTATAGTGATAAGATTTTTTAACTTAAAATAAAGTGGATGCATTATAAGAAGCAGGGTGATGTGTATATATTTTGGGGCTAGGGGACCAGTAAATTGCTTGCCAAGACTGTATTGTATTATTGTTGAGACGCTGCACTGAGCAATTTTGGATTTCTGGATTGGTGTTTGAAAAAGTGTGGAGTGAGGCTGATTGTAATTCCCCAATTGAGTGCCACGACTGACCAACTTTTTCTGCCTGATTCACAGCCTCGTGAAGTCATCATGAAAGTTTAACGTCATATGCGACCGCTAGGTCAACCCAAAAGCCAAAAAGTTATGGATGGTATTACCTACTCATTTTCTATCCAGAATTCAATATCCACACCGATTCGTTTTTTGGCTGTTAATCTTCTTTGGAACATCTTGTTTATCTTAGAAAATAATTTTTTAATTTTTATGATTTTGTGATAAAAATAAAAAGAACTACAAAATTGAGGTTTCTTTTTTTCATAAAATTTTAAAAGTACAAATTCCAAAAATGAGAACTGTTTTTTGAAACCAAATGTACCTTTAGTTGGTGAATATACTTCTATTCCCTAACGCACTCCATTTTTTCAAAAAAGAAAATGGAAAAAAAGTCCTTCGGAAACTGAATAACTAGGTGGAAATTTGAATATATATTTAATCATATAGAGAACAAACGCACTATTTGAGAATCGTGTCTATATATCCATGTCGAATCTTGTATAATATATTAAGGCCATATATTTATTAAATTAAATTTAATATATATTCAAGTATGTTTTCTATAATAATTTATAGGGTTTTGCTAACCAATATCTTTAGGGCATGGGTTAAAGATATTAGAAAAAGCAAGATTTAAAATTTTGTAACGAGTCTCATACTTTAAAAACATCAAAATCTATCTTTCCAATAACAAATCTTACATTTTTAACTCGTTAACCGGTGCCTATGGCACCCCTTAGATAAACTCTAGCTTTTAAACTTTGGCTTGTCTTGTGTTTTGTGTTAGTGCCATGCTTCATCGATTCAACCTCATTTCACATTACTCAAAATCTTCATCATAAGTTCCCTCCTGAAATTAGCAGGACCATATATGCACCCATAATATGTCCACCAAATCAATGTCAATAAAACAATTCCAACCAGAAGATTAGCCACCTACAAACTCAGCCTAAGATCAACCTTTTGCTATGCAAAATCTATATTTGTAAGCTTAATTATTTTGGAAGGCACTACTCCCAAAAGATGAATGGATTGAGTTTATTAGAGGATATTAGAATTTTTCATTCCGTCAATAGTTTTTCTAGAATATTCTATAATGAATCTCATATCGGGGAGGACACATAAAAAATGAGGTTTTATAAGGATTTGGACTTTTCTTCTCTAATAGGTGGTTTTTGGGGCATCGTATTCCTAAAAATTTATAAGTATGGAGTGTTGTGGAGTATTGTGCGGAGGGTTGTGAATATGTATGTACACACTTCACAGTACATGCTTTTCCTTTTTCCTCATTAAGTCTATATAAGCCACAATTCTTTCTCAATTCTTTAGAATTTTCTTCTTTGCTCCACTCTATCATGGATTTGAACAAAGTTCGTGCCAATTCATAATTTTCAAAAGATATTGAAGTTTAATGAAAAATCTCTTGCAGAAAAGGACTCCTTTTATATGCTTATTAGGATGATTGCGATAGATCAAGTGTGTATTTCTAGATGAAATAACGCGATGTACCGGTGCAATGTTATATTGTGTTCTTTCTTTTTCAAAAAAAAAAAAAAGGAAATTAAATGAACTGCAGAATAAAGTGTGACAACAAGAGATTAAGGATATGATACTACAAAGGGATTTGATTGATTACTTATCCAGTCACACAAGTTCACTCTTTTGAGATTTTTCATCAAAACACAAAGCTAGCTATCATATCAGACAGGATTTTAATTAATTAGTAGCTTCTACACCAAATAACTTACAAGGTATCCAATTATATCTCACTAGCAGTTTGCAGGCAGCGAATTACTTCCCAAACACTCCTTTAATGAAAACATAAGTATCAACCACATATAAAAAATAATACTAATAAATAATAATAAAAATCATGCAGAGTAGTTTTACAATGAAACAATTCGAACTGAATTTCAAGAAAACTATCACACTCAGCAGTCAGTAAAAGTGCTAACAAACGTCATTGTAATTAAGTTCGCACTCATACACTTGTTCACAAGGAAATACACTTTATGTTATGAAGATGATGTGATGCCCAGTAGTTTCAGAACTACATATAACATATGTCACTCAAACATTAATATATATATATATATACACACACAAATGAACTAGTCATCTTCTTTTCTCCAGAAGGTTTTAATTAATGATGAGTTACCCAAACCATTAAGTTCACCCTTATATTTCATAATTACATTTATGTATAGTAATTTTGACCTTCTAGCACATTAGTAAGAAAGTTTTCTAATTTTTAGATGTTAGATTAGGATGTTTTTATATTTATTATTAGTAAACATATATAATAATTTTGATCATATTTCACATTACTATGAAACTGTCAATAGTACAAGTAGTCAACCTCTATAATTCTCAACCTCAAGCGGTCACTTATTGGGCCCTTCCGTACTTCTGGCCTGCTGGGAGCCCCCATGCTGAATTCAACCCATGATCCTGCCAACACGACTCTCTCCACCCAATGATTGAAGAAAGTATAATAGTTTTTGGAAAAAAGGAAAGAAAAATGAAAAAAAATGATATACTCCTTCCTTTGTACTCCATCTTTCCATTTTTTATTTTTTGCAAAACATCTTTCTATTTCTTGTATCAAGAAGTATTAAATTTTGTGTTTCTAATACTATCCACGATATAATTAATTGTGTTTGTTTTCAATAATATTATAATTATATAAATTTATATTTTAATAAGGATAATATAGTTCACTCAAATATATTTTTACAATTATCAAGATATATTTATTATTTTCTTAATATCCATTTTTTTATTCTTGGATAGATAGAATGAAAATGAGGGAGTAATTTCTTCATCACCACTTTAGATACACACATATATCCTTATTTTTAGACTCGAAAGAGTTGGAAAAATAAAGTGATATGACAATAAGGTTGTGAGGATTCATTTTTCGTGGGTTGGTGTCAATAAGTAAAATAGTGTGTGCAAATAAAATATGAGCAAATTACACTGACCTCTATTGAAATTTAACTAAACTCATCCTAAGTCATCTCTATTTGTCTGGTGGATGATACTAATTCCTCCTCCCAATATACTATTTAATGTGTAATGAAGGATGGTGTAATGATTTTAGAAATTCAGAAGAGATTGGTGTGATGATTTCACATAACTCAATAACCTCCTAAGCAAATTTTATAAATAAAGGAGGGGTTGGGGTAAATTTTACTAAATCTTGAGAGGGGACAATTTAATTTGTCCATTAAATAACTGAAGGAAAAAAAAAGAATAAATTAAAAAGAAAAGATAACTCTCTTCACATGCATCATGAAGTTTTGGCTGTGAATTATTGAACTATTATTCTGACAAAAAACATGAGGACTATATAATACTTGTCAATTTCTTCGGTACCGCACATGAAGTGGATGACAGTAGGCGAATTGAAGAATATATGGATATGAAATTGGAAGGAAAGGAAGGCATTCCAACCCAATGAGCCCATTATGGGGCACCATGAGATTCACGGAACTTAAACAAATCACCTTTGTTACCTTTAAGGGTACGTTTTCTGTGGATGAAGCAAACCAACAATGCCATGCGATTCTCTTCTCATTAATTAAGGTCAAACTATGCGGCATTTCAAAGGCTATAACTGCGTCCATTTGTTCCCTACACAACTCTGAAGCGTGAGAATATATATATAGAGATGGTACCCTTTTCTCTAATATTGAGGCACTTGCATAAGGAAAACGCTTTTTTGCACTTTACGTGGTCATTCATGTTTGCATGTTCACAAGCAAACTGCAAACTTCAACCCTTGATTTCGTACTTAATGCAGCTCATAACAACAACTAAGAATCCTTTTTCAAATTGCTTAATGGCTTAATGATTAAGGTTTAGAATTCTTAAATGACCAATATACTTTTATTAGCTCCGAATCAATTTTTTTTTCCTGCAACTAATCCTTTACTTTAGTAATGGTATTGTTTGACATTGGTTAGTATGCAACTGTGCATGCATTAAGTTTCAACATGCTTGAGAGTAGGGATAAGCAAACAAAATAAATGCAATTGCATCCAAGCAAGATCTTTTTTTTCCCCTACTCTAAGAGCATGCAAAAATTTCTCTCTTGGTGCTTAGTTCAAGTTACGTAACCTTATAACATTTTTGGATGATGTGTAAATTATAGTTGGATGAAATTCATATCCCATTTAATATTAAATGTGCTGTGAGTTAACATAGTATCTAATATAAGTTATGTGACTCTAAAACAAAAAGTGATGGAACCACCATTTTTATATCATTATCTCTTCATGTGAATCTAAAATGACACCAAGGGATTAATACAACAATTTTCAGAGTTCAATGAGATTGCGGCTCAACCAAATCTGTAACCTTTCTCTGCCTAATGTTTCGAAACGGTAGACATGTTTCCCTAATATTTGAACCTTTTTTTTGTTCAATCCTAATATTTGATTTGATTAGATTGGAGTCAAAATTCGGCCAAGACCGCCAGTTCCAAAAACGCGGGCCTAGTACACGATCGTCTTGTTTGGGCCTTCAAACTAAATTAACCTTCTTCTATCATAGTGCTTATTAAAATTGTAAAGTTTCGACCAAAAAAAATTAATAAAAGAATTCAAGACCAAAACCATTTAATAATAGAATTTATTGATTAATTTAACAAAATTTATCAACCAAAAAGATCAATAACATGATCTGACGGTGAATAAGAGTGAATCACAATAATTTTAAAAAGTTTAAGGTAAACTTTCGGATATATATACAAGTATAGCAAAGCACACCAAAGAAATAACTTTTTATATTCAGGATAAGAAGTTATTTAATATAGTAAGCGTATAAAACTTATTTCTAAAATAAATAAATTCCTTCTCTATGTTTAATAGGATTTAATATTGATACAATGTAAATTTACTTGGGTTGCAGTCAGCCTCCCCTGCAACCAAGTGTTTTTATTCCGTAATTTCAAATATATAGGGAGTGAGTGTTTAATTTCTATATGCATTGATACTGTGTCATTCAAATGTATTATCATATTAATAAAAATAATTAATTCTCATATTTACTATTTAAAAAGTTATATAAATTGAATGATTTGACTGAATGACAATTTAAATTGTTTGTGCATCAAAATTAAACTCATACGTGCACGCAAGTGTGTGCGTGTGTTATACTCAAAATTCATTGAAATTAGATTTTAACTGATTTCATTTTTCAACTTCATTCACCAACAAATATGTTTCTTTGATTCTTTTCTTCCATTGTTTAACTTCTTAATCATTTTTGACTTCTGATATAACAAACAAGCACTTTCTTTCGTTGGGATAGAGAGATGGAATCTTGAATATGTATCTTGAACGAGTAAACAAATGCATCACAGAGAGAAACTAAGAAGTCATAAACCTTTAAATTTCAACGGCTGTTTTGTGACTTGGAGCTTTGACATGAATGGAAGACTTACTTGCCAACTCATAAGGTGTATAAATTATTCTAGAAACCTATCCATATTCTCAAATCTCAAATCATTTGCGCTACCTTTGATGGCACGTTGTCTTCACATAACAAACCACAAGCATGCTCTTCTGTACATTAAGGTCAAAATAACCGGCCTGCCTCTGATCTTAGAGGAAAAAACTGAATAATTGTGCACACTTCCCTCGTATACTAACATTGTAAGTCGTAACAAACGTAACAATAATTGAATAAAGGCAACCTTTTCTCTATTATTGATGGAGCCATTTGGATAAGGATCGAGAAGCACTTTTAATCCTTGGCTGGTCCATTGTACCACGTTCACACTCTTGGATTCCGTACAAAAAATGTAGCTCATAACTTGTAGGACATTGATCTTTAATTACGGCGATAGTATAAATCATCTAGAATAATAAATTTGACTAAATAAACGTGCTTTAGTTTGCAGCAAATCTTTTACTTGTGATTATTGTTCGGAAAAAGATATATATATATATATATATATATATATATATATATATATATATATATATATATATATATATTGTGTTGAGCGTGGTTTAGATTAAATTAATGTGACAATTTAAGTTTGCAAAAGCAGACAATTTAAGCCTTTTTTTTCTTCCTTCATGCTTGAAGAATAATTCAAACAAATTGTGGGCCCAATATATGGACTACTCTATTTTTCACAAGATAGCAACCGGTCATCAGCATATGAAAATAATTTTTGCCTCATGTTTTGAAGCAAAAATAAATATTATTATCCACAAACGTTAGATAATTGTCATTGTTACGTATGTGTGTCAATTACTGTTTTATCTGCCCCTGGTTGGCATTCGATCGAGTGTTGTTTCTTCTTAACTTGTTTTGAATTTCGTGTGTACATGCATTTTAGCATTGAACACTGTTCTTACCACGTGTAAGAGTGATTAATATACAACTTTTATCTTTGAATCGAAACCCCACAAGCAAGAGTTAACATCATACTTCCGTTTAACTTGGAGCACGAATCGAAACTAGCTAGCTGGCGATTGAGCGAGAAAAGTTATCATCAACTGCTCAAAAATGAAAGCATAAGCTATTTAATTCAAAATAGGCACAGAACCTAACTCAAAAAGCCATAATAACTTTTTTGGGGGCCGGGGGGAAGATTATACAGTTTATCAAATATTTTAAAGAGAAAAATTGCACTTTTATGCCATTATGCCAATTATAAGCCCTGTACACGTTATTAAGAGAATCTTAAAAATGTGTAGATAGATCATTAAATTTTATTGATTAATGAAAAATAGTTATATTATTCCTTTTGAACTTTAGATCAAGTGCAACCTTGTATCCTAAATTAACAAATTACTCCTAAATTTTATTTTATATATATATATATATATGTGTGTGTGTGTTCTATTTCTATAAACAATTGAATAAAAAAAGTTAACAAAATGGTCAATTTGCACAGCTAATAAATTTTATGGTGGTTGATTTGTATGTTTTCGAAATTTTGGAGACATAGCACACTTACATGAGCTATATTTGATAGGTGTAAAGTGATATTCCTATTTTAAAATGTGCCTTTTTTAAGAAGATAAACAAAAAACATTTTGTCTTAATGCAATACCAAATGTACTTTCATTGGTTGTCAACTAGAGCGAACTTCTTTCTGGTACCCCAGTCGTTCTGACATCATTAATGCCTGTTATGGAGAGGGCTGGTGTAATTTGAGCCAAGTAAAGACACTTTAGCTTAATCGCAGCTTACTTTGAATGTACATATTATTAATTTATTTGGATAATGCTTGAAAATAATTATCAAGTTTGAAGTATTGTCCTCCTAATAAGCAATGACTATGACTTTACTGACATACACCATTCGAGGGGGACCATCAGTTATTACTGTCTACAAGTCACATTCCATAAAGTTAATTCTAAGCCGTGCTTGAACAAACTGGGTATTGTGTTGGTATAATCATGAAAATAGAATTCCTTACACATTTTAATTTATTGACTAATGGCTCCAGATACTGAATGAGATGGAAACCGCCCTTCGTCTATAAACCAAGCAATTTGCGTGTCATAAAAGGGACCAGCGTAACCCGGAGACAACTGTAATCAAATTGAACAAAAAGAAAATATTGTAGCAAAAATCTTAACTAAAATGAGACAACTTATTATTATTATTATTATTATTACTTATTTATTTATTTATTTTGGATTGGCACCAAGAAAATGGCATTTTTTTTCCCCCTCTTAAGTTGTGAAAATCCTTCCCTAGCTTCACGCCTTCACCCACGTCCCAAACAAATTGGAAAGGAAACCTGAAAATCGATCACATATATCGATCAATATTAGAAGTATTGAGATAGACACGTAATTAAGATCCATATAACTGTATGAACATGACTTAAAACAGTACTCATCTTTATTCAGTTTAATTACCTTAACCAAGATGGTGTGAAAAAAGTGATAGAGACAATTAATATTAATCACCACTAACTAAAATTAATATATTGTAATAAAAATATTAAAATAGCCTTATTGAACATTAATAGAGATGAACGGCCATAAACTTGTTACAAGAAAACAATGAGACCCTTCATCGTCACTACAACATAATTGATTTTTATTGGAGTTGTCAAAGTGGGCCAATCGACTCATGCAGGTTGGCCCACCATGGATTGCAATTTGAAATGTTGTGATTGCAATTTGAAATGTTGAATTTGGGCTGGCTTACTTTATTGGCAAGCCAGGAACATGCCAACTCGGTTCAACCCATCTGAGTTGACGGGTTATGCAAATTAACTCGCCAAATAATTAAAAAATATCTAAAATCCTTAAATTTGTCTAGAAAAACAAAAACTAACAAATAAAATAAAGAAATGAGGTTTGGGTGGGCAATTTAGGTGAGAGAGTGAACCTAGAAATATATATATATATATATTGCTCTTATTATATATTGAATTTGATCCCTTTATAAAATTTAGGTAAAACTCATTGTTATGTGTATATGTTATTTTTCGCCTCCGCTACTATTTGATTTTTTTTTTTTTTAATCTGTCACTGCTATCTGTAATTATCACTACTAAATTAATTACTAAGAAGAGACTTGTATAAAAAAATAATAATTTACTAATGAGGGACAGCTACGTATATAACTTTGGATTCAAAGTTACTGACACGAGGGAATCTCGTTTTTGAGAAGAAGGATAAATAAATATGTTTTGCTTCTAGTTGTTGTTTGCACGCATAGATAACCATTAATTCTTAGGGATTATATATCTACACATAAGATTCACACACCTCAATCTATCTTGATCCCTTTCAGTGGAGCTACGTTTGTGGAGTGGAATGGGGATGAAATTATCCGCACAGGTAGTTTTCACTTTGACTGAACTACCAAATAGAGTAACGCTCATATTGGAAGATTTAATTAGCTGTTTGTTTTCAGTTTTTAATTTTTATTTTTAATTTTTCAGAATTTGTAAAGAAAAAATTGAAAATTCTAAAAATTATAAATTTCAATTATTAATTTTTTTATTTTTTCCTTCACAATTTCTTAAAAATTGGAAAACTAAAAATGAAAACTGAAATAACAACCCTTATGATCCACAATGGATATTTCATTTTATTATAAACAATCCTCAATGACATACCTCATCTACTTTTTTGGAGTGATTCAGTCAGCTCAAGATGCTATATTTTTTATTTCATATATATATATATATATATATGTGTGTGTGTGTGTGTGTGTGGGACTCCGTTTACACTGAATATAAGTGTTGGTATGTTTACATACACCATTCAATAACTTTTTGTGGGTATGAAATTTTATCAATCTAATTGTTGGATTTAAAGTTTTTACTTAATAGATCAAGCATATATATTAAAATTCAGACAATTTAAAAATAATTTGAAATTTTATCATGTTACTTTATTTTAACGAATAATATTCTTTTTAAAAATATAAGTAAATATCAATCACCAAAACACATGGCAATGATTATTCAATTTTTTCTGAAATTTGATATAGTTAATCTTCAATATAATATCACATAATTCAATAGTCAGATCAATTAAATTCAATTTCTATAAGGAGTTATTAAAGGATGTAAGTATACATGACGTATACCTGGAGTATACAAATCCCTATATGTGTGTGTGTGTGGATTATCTCTTTGTATAGTTTCATGAATTATCTCTTTTAATTAGAAATTTAAGCTAATAAGTAGAGATATATGTATTATTTTATATCTAACACACTTTCTTACACAAATAATTTTTTTTTTAATTTGAAGTGTGAATAGAACTGTTTATTAGAATAGGGGATAATAAATATCGAACTCCAAACCATTTTACCATAGAAACTCTAATATAACATTATAAATAATATTTATCAAAAATTTAAACTGACATGTATACATAATTTTATACCTAAGAGACATCAATCTATCACGGAGTTTATTGTTTAATTAAAAAAAAAAATATTATCTATACTCACCATGCATGAAACACCATGTTGACTCACATCTCATTTATCATTGGATTGGATATGGATCCCACTTGAATGGGGTTCACACTTCATCCAATAATAAATGGAATGTGAATCGACACAGTGTCTCATGTATGGTGAGTATAAATAACATAACTCTTAATTCAAATATGCTTATTTTAATAACCCGAAACATGAAAATTGAGAGTATGAAGATCCACCAATAAGACGTCACCCAGCCAACCCTTAGATGAAATAAGGGAAACAAAAGACTAAGCATTGAAAAGTTTATATAAATCCTCACACGACCAATATATAATAAAAAAGGTAAAGAAAAATTATGAAAATTTAAAGAAAGATTGTTTTTCATCCCTAGGTTGTAATTAAAATTTCCCACAAAATTAACAGTTATTCCCCAAATATTATTTATCCGACATTTTTTTAGGATTCAATCCTCCAAAAATTAGAGAGGATGGGAGACAAATCCTAAGAAAAAGAGAGGTTATGAATTTATAAAACGGAATAGATCAACAAGGCACTGTTGAATTTAAAACAAAAAGATAGGACAATATATAAGGCTACAGGAAGCTCATAAGACTACTAAGGCTTTGTGTCAAAAGGGCACTTTTACTTATAAAAAGTATAAATTAATTTTCTTTATTTATTAAATGGAAAAATTTGATGTGTTTTTAGTTTTGGCTTTTATGAGTTAAGGTTGCTTTTAGAATTGACCTATACTCTCCAAATCTTAAAAACTATTAGTCTAATTAATAATGATAGAAATAGAAATTATTCTCTTTAATATTTATATCAAATTGTCATTTTTGATCTGAGAGTAAATTTATATTTACCAAACTCCATTATAGTGGCTTCTTCTTATTGAGAATAACTTTACATTATTTTACTAAACAATGCTATTTGTTTTGATGTTCGAATTATAATTATAACGTAGAATGTTAATTTTAATTCTAGTTCTTTTAGAATTAGAATTTACTTAGAATATGTTTGGGTTTACTAAATAATTATAACATAATTGTTAGAAAATAAATAAGAAAGAAAAATTAAGTATATGAACTTTAATGAGAAGAGAGATCTTTAAGTTTTGGGATTGACAATTGTTGGGTATGAGTTAAGAATTAAGAAGGGTCAATTTTATTTTATTTTTTTTTAGTTTTATGGATTTTGATTATTGAATTATAATTATAACTCTATTATAAGTTACTCTAATCATGAAAAATTAGAATTCAGCAATCCAATTCCAATTCCAAATATCAAATGGCACGTTATGACTTTAGCAAATTTTAGAGATTGTAAAGAGCTCTCTAAGTTTAAAAAAAAAAAATCACAATAATGCTAAATCAATTCTACACCTAATATTGATAGCCGACAGACAAAAGATGAAGTGGTCAAGATGGCACAATTTGAATTGAAAAAAAAAATGAAATGACACGAGACAAGACTACATTTGTATTCTTTGCTAGTTGATTCTATTCTTCTATATTGATATTGACTTATTCATATTTCCTATAGGGCTATTACAGTATAAATCGAATCAGAACAGCCGAAATGTTACAAACGATGTAAATGAGACGAATATAACTATTAGCTTAGGTGTGTCAGATGGGGAGAAAAAGACGAGAAGCTCCGCACTCTTCTTTTAAATAATATTGGGAAAAGAAGTGAAAAAGAAACAAGCACCAACCATCAAACTTCAAACCCTCAATCCCGTATTTAGAGTGATTTTTTTTATTTTGAAAAAAAAATAGCGCTTATGCGTGTTTTATGCAATAATGCTTTACGTATCATTTCTATTATGTAATTCTTACACCAATTTTAGATTACAAAATAATTAATAAAACATACATATATAACCAACTCATTTTATTTATATTTTCTCAATCTAAAATAAACATAAAAGGGATATAAATATTGATAAAAAAAAAAACTACTCACAATTCGGGGCGTATAAAGAGCTAATGCGCAGTGGTGTGCGCCATGTGAGCTTCTGTTGCAAGCGATATTGACTTCACACAAAATATCTAAATAATTAGAGATGATAAAATGGATCTAGTTTTAACCCATTTATTTTGCAGAAATGGTGGTTTAAATTGAATTTTAATTTATTTGTCACAACTTTTTACTTTTTCTTTTTTGTGTGGTTTAAGTGATTGGATTAAACTTAGAGTTGATCCATCAAATTTAGCTCTCTATTTATTCATTTTCAAGCAAAATTAGGCTGTTCTATATACAAAAAGTCAAATTAGATAAGCTGATTCTTCAATCTACCCGCTAATCCGCTTAACTTGCTTCTTTTTTTCTTTTAATCATTCATGAATATTAACTCACCATCATCAACCTGCTGAATTATTTTTCATTTTTAGATGAGCCAATCCATCACCTGCCAAACTACCATGAAATGAAGTGGATTAATGTCTTCAAGCCATTCTTTTAAAGTGAGTGTAGTTTTAACCATGAGGTCTAGCACCGTTGGTAGCTAGCTGGGTTTCTTAAACATCTAGTAAGAGGTTCGATTCCTGGTAATGTGTATGGAGAAGGTTTCATGGCCAGAGACAAGACTCACATATGTGAGCTCTACGCCTTGAGGGGATTAGTCATTATTTCTGGCAGTGGATACCCCTAGTTCATCATAAAAAAAAGTGAGTGTAATTTTAAGGTAAGAAAGTAACGGATAAACCACCTTTAACTGAATAATTACAATTATCCTATCAAATATTTAATGTTGAATTTCATGATAATAACTAATAAGAGAAAGTAGAGTAATAATTGAGAGAACTGAATAGTGAATTTTACTAAATGATAAAAATGCAAAATAATATAAAAAGATGAAGCCTTATATATGTATGAGTAAAACTAACTAACAGTAATTTAATTAACATAACAATATTCCTAATAGTCTCTCGTAAGCTGGAATATGCATACTTTAGCATCTCCAATTTGGGATGAAAGTATAATACATCTAAAATGGGAAAAAAAAAATACAATATACTCATATGAGACATGAAACATGAAGAAACATAAGTCTGTAAGCATCAACAGTGGTGCCTAGTTCTAATTCAACATCTCCACAACACTCGTTGCAAAACAAATTTCAAATGTATCAAATGAACGATAGTGGTGCCCAATCCCTCTTGGATGTTTGTTGCAGAAGAAATCACCAACAATCCCAAAACAGGAATATCATCAAAAGTTGACCAACCTTCAAATTTAATCACTTGGTAGAAGCAAATATCAAAGCCAATTAAAGGCCAAATTAACAAATACTTAATCACCATTAAACAAGAGGTAGAAGCACAAAACCAAAAAAACAAGGGTTATAGTCATATTACTTTCACTGAGAGTTCAAAGCCATAGAGTTATACAAGAAAACCAAAACAATGCTCAACCACCTTGAACACAAAAGGCAAAAGTGAAATCAAAGCTTAAGCATCAAGATAGAAACAAAGCAAAGCCACATAAGGCTAACAAAATGCAAATCACAACCGGCAAACCCCCTTCACGATGGAATTGCCTCACAACAATCTTTTGCAGCCAAACAAATGGGATTGGGAAGGAAACCAACCATACACAATCCCTCACATGAACTGCCTAATAAATGATGATTAGTCGCACCCCCATTTTCTCACTTTACCACTATCTTCATTTTAGACAATTAAAATTTGTAATTAGGTCCCAATAGTGTATAAGATTTATCAATAAGATCTTTATTGTTATAAAAAATAAAATATTTATAAAATATTTTGTTCTCATACTAGGGTGAAGAAGGAGATGTAAATAGAATATTCTATTTTTTTTATAACAACAAAGACATGAAAAATCTTATATATTACATGGACCAAATTACAAGTTTTTATATAATAAAGATTTAATTAAAAATTATGTAAAATTATAGGAATCTGTAGAATAATTAAACTTTTTTCCAAGAAAACTACGTCATTTTTCTCCCCTTTTTTCTGTTAGGGTTTATATAGAAAATATATTATTTTTCTTGCTTCGTAATTATAATATTTCTATCCCTAAAACAAGTTGGCCTTTTTTATGTGGAAAAGAGAATGGGGATTAGAGTGTCTCCTCATTGCCAAAGCTCTCCGAAAAAGGTAAATAGCTGGCCATAAAATACACTTCATTTTTATTAATGAGGATCGAGCCCCTGACCATATAGTTAAATGACAAAATGAGCTGCTGCCATGCTATGCCACACCTGATGGTTGGATTCCTGTGCATTAAACATAACAGAAAAAAGCAAGGGTATAATAAAATGCTATTTCAATCGTATAAGACTTTAACTGTGTTGGTTACCAGCCGTTGAAATTGAAGGTATATATGATTGCACCACGAACCACTAAATCAAGAACGAATTTAAAAATAGAACCATTCTTTAGCTGACATTTTGATCACTGATTTTGACATTTATATTTTTTAATTTATAAAAAAAATTTAAAAAGTAGGGGTTTATCTATGCCTAAAACAATTTACGCAGAATTCATTTTATAAAGAGTAGTATTATCTACACTCATATTTTATAGGATATTATATCAACACAATTTTTTTATTATTGGATGAGATGTGATTTTCAAATTAAATAAGATTTATACCCCATCTAATAATAAATAAAAATATATTAATATAATATTCTATAAATAATAAATATAAATAACATTTCTCTTTTACAAATGACCTAAAATGCACGTTATTAAACAGATGCATATTTTGACGGTAATTGTTGAACGAATTAGAACGAGACACACTTACAAGCTCCACAATCAAGTACATCCCCCATAAACGGGGTATGTGACCCTCAGTTGTCCCTTCCAGTGTCAAGTAATTGACTGAACATAGTGTAAAAATTGAATATTTACCGGTTAATCTAAATTCCTCAAAACATATGGTTGACCTGTGCTATTTCGTAGAATCATCTCTTTATTCAAACAATTGGATAAAAACATTTAGATAGTTAGAAGTTTTATTCTATAAATGCATATGGAGAGGATCTTGTTCTTAAGGATTATCCATTTTTATGAGATCTATGTTACGAGCAGATTAGTCACTATTTCTGATAATAAATATTATTTATTAATCTAGAATATTAATGCTTTTTTTATTTGTTATTTGTTATGGGAAAATTGAATGCTAGTCTAATCCAAACAGAAGATTGGCACAGATAGGAATTCAATCTCAATTCATTGAACAAGGCATGATTAATATTTTTCTTTTAAACTAAAGGAATGAAGTCAGTCAATAATAAGAAGCACATTGCAGGGCTGAACTCATTATGCACCGCAAGTAGAAGGGAAGTCGAGAATCTTTTTGGTACACTTTTTTGTTGCACTTAGCTTTGGCGTGAAATGACACAAACGTAGAGGAAAATTGTTAATTGTATTTCGTATATGTGGAATACTGTGTTTACTCACAATTTATTTATTATTGAATGAAGTGTGGATCCTATTTAAATAGGACCTTATATGTTATTAATAGTAGATATGATATGAGTTGATATGATATTCTATGAATAATTAATACAAATAACACAACCCAACTTAAATAGAAGGAATAAAATAAAAACGAGTGAAAGCTGGTATGTATGTGGCGCAGAGCCCTCGCATGATGACCATCATCATTATTTGTTGTTATTTCATTTTTTTTATTTCGGCTTTTCAAGCACAAAGTACAAAAGGGGTTGCCAGTACTGGCATATTCCTCCGAATGTTCTACTTCTATTGCCCTCTGTAATCTTTTAAAAAATTAATCATCAACCAATTCAAAAGTGGTAATTATGAAATACATTGGCATTATATTATAATATACTCAAGCACACAAAATCAAAATCTGCTTTAGATTACCCACATTTTAACTTATTATTATTGCGCCATTCACATAAATTTTGGGTTCACATTTGCTGCAAGCTCAAGGTATATTTACTATGATAAGTTATTCTGTACCATTGTTATAAGTTGAAAACAAGTGTAATAACATACGTTCTAGTAATTCTAGTTTTTATTCAAAGGTAGTATTACTTCAATTATTGACATTGCTCTATATATATCATATGATATGCCAATTATTATGATTAAATCATTAAAAATTAGCACTTATCAAATGGTATTATTTTAGTGGAATGCACATGAAGTCAATAAGACGCTGCACAATAAATCAAGCCCGTGTCGGTAGGCCCTTCTGCTGGAGGGACTATGACCGTAGAATTTGTTGATTAGATTTTGAAGTTAGACATTTTACTGTACCATTAATCATTGATGAGATGTGATTTAATGTGCCGTAAATAATAGTTAGCATTATTCTTGAGACTGTTGTGTTACATTAAGTGTGTGACCAAAAAAATAGGAACTATGATTCATACTTATATTTTATAATTTATTTTAAATAACAAATTACAACATTTTATTCAAATCGATTATTAATTGAAGTTTAATTTGCAGAGTTCAGGCAATATCAAATACGAATAGCATTCTCTTTCGCCCTTTAAGGTCAGTCAATAATGATTAATGTGGCATTTGGTTTCTTTAATGAGGTCCTGAAGGGACAGTACTGAAATGTCGCTACATATTGAGTATAAAGCAAGCACCATTGTCACAAACATTGTCACCATGTAGAAATTTTAAATCCTCTCGCAGCAATTAAGAAGAGGAAATGTCAAGGATATTAAACCAAGTACATGCCTTTTTTTTCAATAATTATTATTTACCATTAAAATGGAGATGAAGACATACAAAAACAGAATCATAGTTTTAACACAAAATATTAATCAAAATTCTAAGATTATCTAATGAAAATATAAAAAATCATCAAAATATATAGCTCACCTCCTAATAATCCTACATGTGAATCAAAAGACAATTTCACTGAAAACATATAGCCCACCAAGTACACACCTTTAAACACCAATTGTTGAAACACCAACAGAAACCCACAACTGTATCGGACTACTTATGTTCCTTTGCTGCTTCTCTTCAGACATGAATGGATTCTTGGTATGTGACGCATTAGTTTGAGATGTTGAAATGCATATTTCAACTAGCCAGCTTTGCATCTTAAACATGTGATGTAGTTTTGATTGGAAAAAAAAACATGGCACTAAATATAATTGGTAAATTGCACAACTATGGAAAACAAAGAAAATTTATATCATCGAAAACAAAAATTACCATAAACAAAGTGAAAGAACTTTCAAAATTTCAAAGTCAAATATCTTAATTTTTATAAGAGTTATAAAATGATGTATTATTTAGCAGTTAATTTAATAATCATAAATCAGGTTCCAAATATATAAAAAATTGATTACAAATCAGATTCAAACTTTTAATCTTTTCTTGTAAACGAAAAAAACTACGTCTTCACTGTATAAAGAGCTACGTACGTTTTGGTATGAATAAGGGGAAAAGAAATGATGGAATAGAAAAGAAAAGAAAAAATAAAAACATCATTAAAAAAATAGATGCTTTCTTTTTTTAACTACCCAAAAAAAAGCTTTATTCTTTATTTAGTTTTGTAAAATAAATAAATAACGTATAAATATATGATGAAATGCATTTAGTAAAAAAGCAAAAATTTTATTCTTTGCTTTCTCTTGATATTTTTAATCTATCAAACAAACAAAAATTTCTAAGTAAAAAAAAAACCTAATTTACCCGAAGGGGGCAATGGGGAATCTGATTTTTCGCGTCGCAATATTTATATAAAATAATGATCATAACAATGTGCACACAAAAAATAATAATAATAATAATGTGATGAAAGGAAAACCTCCAGATACGTGAAAAGCTTTACATGTGCTGAGGACAGGGGCGTGCGTTTCTCCAATTTACTTCTTTTCAACCTGCCTTCATTTTCTTTAATCACTAATGCAACATTAATAACTAAACATTTTGTCCCACCAAGTAATGTTTGATAAGTAAATTAAAATCTAGCATCATATTTTTATATCGTTATTTTTGTTTTATTTTTATTTGAGAAAGAAAGTTCAAATTGATTGCAAGACTCACTCCAACCCAACTCATATAAGAAATTATGCTTATAAGCAAATTATTAAAATTTTAATTTTTTAATAATTTTATCAATAATTTTTCTTACAATTTAATTTCTATGCACTAACGATATAAAATAATTTTACATTATTAGCCAATAGAATTTCATCAAGTAACAAATCACAATGAATAATTGTGATAGTGAATAGTAATTTTCTATAGTTTATCATTTTGATACAATTATACTGATTGACAATATAAAATAATCTAATGATTATTAATACATAGATATTTAAAAAAATTTCTTAGCTATGTCCTATTTGATTCTATTTATATAATCTACTATTGAATGATGGGTTTAATTTTATAAATATATAATTGAGTGTCAATATAAATTTTTATAACAAAAATGTATCCAAATTAATGTTAAAGAAGGTAATCACATAATAAAAAGTTTAATTTTTATACACAAAAATATTTTAGATTGCCATCTAATTATATATTACTATATTAATAAGATAATAGAATCCCACACTTACTATTTAATAAATTATGCAAATAAATTTTTTTTAATTAGATGAAAATATAAAAATATTTTACCCTATTAATATATCAAAATTAAATTTTATAGTAAAAAGTATTTTTTCTTTTCATCCTTCCTTGACTCTCACTCAAACGATATCATCAAGTGTTTCCACCATTAAGGTAAACACATTAACAATTCTAAAAGAAAAATTTTATTTGTAATTATAAGAATTGGATATCATGCTAACTCGCATATATTTATCATTAGATGAGATATCGACTAATGTAAATAAGATCCATACTCTATCCATAACTAAATAACTAATTAAAGATGATGAATGAAATGTGAGTTGGGACAATATTCTTTGCCCAATGACTATAAATAACTTGACTTTTGATAAGAGAAAAGTAGCATTTGGCTTATGACTCAGCCAAACCAAAGAAACCAAACGGTGTGCTATTTTTTCTTCTCATCTCTCGTCATATCCCATTCCAAGTCTGTCTCAAAATCTGTATATATATACCCCAAGCTAACACATCTCTCTCTCACTCCCATCCCATGGTATTGGTGTCCACCACCACTTTAACTGCCTCACCCACTTCCATTCTCTCTCTTAAACAAAGTAATCAATCAACTTTCTTCTAGTTTTCTTTCAAACCGTCAAAAAAGCCATTCAACTCTTCATTCAGGGCACTTCATTATTTCCCTCCCAAAAAGCAAATAATCTAGCAGCACCCGCTTAAGGAATATCCTCTTCGATCCCTTCTACTCTATTTATTATATGTACACATAATAAATTCAACAACGCCCTCCTCTTCGTTTCTTTTTTTTCTTTTTCCCTCTCTTTTGAAACCACACAACAAAACAAAACAAAAAACAAGAGAACAAAAAAATAAAAAATAAAAACATAAACACAAACACAAACACATACCCTCTTGTTTCTCAGTTTCCAACTTTTGATATGCAAGTAGCAGAACAACTCCAAAAGGTTCAACACCAACACCACAACAACGATCATCACAAGCAAAGGCATCACCAACAAGACACACAGATGTGCAGGAAGATCCAGCTCAGTGTCTCTGACCATGACCTCTCTCATCACCACCATCATCATCACTCAAAGGATGATGATGGTGTTGTTGTTGGTTGTGGTGTTGATGGCTGTGAGAAGTTGCAAGAGGGTGAAGATCTCTTCATTCCACCTCTCAATTTTGCTATGGTGGATAATGGCATTTTCAGGTCCGGTTTCCCTGAACCTGCCAACTTCTCCTTCCTTCAGACCCTTGGCCTCCGCTCCATCATGTATGTATCACATGTCTCTTGCTCTTTTTTTGAGTGGTTTTGGACTAGATTTGAAGAACCCCAATTGGTGAATTGTGGGTAAATTCTCTATCTTTAATTTCATGCTGATATACGGTTTGTTTTGTTTGATTGGTTTTGTTTTTAGATATCTGTGTCCTGAGCCATATCCTGAGGCCAATATGGAGTTCCTCAAGTCAAATGGGATCAAGCTTTATCAGTTTGGGATTGAGGGTCATAAGGTATCTATCTATATATGTCTATGTATCTATGTCTATTTTCTTTGTGTATGTGTATATGTCTGTGTGTGTTTGTGTGAGTTGATTTGGCTTTGGTTGGTTCCATTTTGTGTGGTCTCTGTTGGGTCTGACTGTTTTGTGTTGGTGGTGTTTGTTCTATGCCTTGATAACTTGCACAAAGATCAATGGATATTTAATCCAATTGACTTGTGTTTCTCATCTTTTTCTTTTTGTTCTGTAACTTTTTCTTCAAGTTGGTCTGGCTAATTAGTGACTTGGTGAAATGGGACCTTTACTTGAATACTACATCTTCAAAAGTACTATTTAATCAGATGGGGTTGTTCTAGCAGGGCTTAGGAGGAGAAAAAGGGGTTGTAACTTGTAAAGTTGGTTATTGTCATTGTTGTTTCTTCAATTAGTTTGGTTATTATTATTTTTCTTCTGGTCTAATTGCTTGAGTCATTTGATGTAACTTATAAAATGTCCAAACTTTATATGGTGCCAAAACAAATCTTTGAAAACTTTTGCTTGCTAAATTTTATTATTACAGCTTTTTGGTTGTCATTATAATATTGTCATGTCGTTTTTTATCTTGCTATTGATGCTGATTACATCCATTCTTTTTTTTTTTTTTGAGCATAATTCTGGCCAAAAGAGTTCTCTTCAATCTGCATATATCCGTGTGTGCACAGTGAAAGTATACTAACTTTAGCCTATGGAAATCATGCTTGATGGAATCCTAGCTGGCACATGTCAAGTCTTTTTCTTGATTATCGAAAAATGATCAGAATCGTTTGTTCTTGTGAATAATTAATTGATTTAAGATCATAGATTATTCTTGCTTTCTATATGATGGGGCCATTATGGATATGACGAAAACTGATTCTGTTAAAGTAACTTGAATTTTCCCTCTGATAATGCAAATACAAGAAAGGGGAAAGGAATTAACCATAGTACAGAAGTAGCACTAAAATCGTGATCAATCTTAGGAAAGACAAGAAGGTGATATGAAAGAATAACACATGGCTATAGGACAGAGAATAGTTCACAAGTTCATTTGGAAATGGAATTTATGTTACAGGTAAACTAGGGCATGTAATGTGTTGAGTTAATATAGAGAATATTTTGTGCTTTATGATATTGTTGAACTCCTGAGTTTCTATTCCATAAACTTTGGTTTGGAAATTAAATTATGGACCTATCTTCCTTTTATATCAAGGAAAACTGGGAGAAGCAGTACTTTTTTCTGAAGCCATCCTCTTGATTATGATTTCCAACATACCTTCCTTTCCTTAATTTTGGAATTGATTTCAACCCTTTTTGCCCATCTAATGTTTTGTTTTGGTGGAGTTTCTCACTTGACTTGAAGACCGTCTTGACTAATTTTCACGTTTATTCAACATCTGTTTCCCCTCAATGGAAAGGGTGATAGTTAGATGAGTGTGAATTAAGTGATAGTTTATTTCCACTTTTGTTTGTTGTGTAAGATTAAGATCTGGATATATAGTGTATGATTAATAACTGTTTCTTTTGCATCCCAAAGTAGTTCAATAAATCAGAATCAGCAGTTGTTCAATTGCTAAAACATAATCTTCAAATTGTGTTGGTCACTTTGTTGCCCTTTTATCAATAAATTTAGTTGATAAAGATTGATAAAGGGAACTTTTATTTCATGTCTACATAGCAAGATTTTGGTAATGTCAGATCATATTTAATTACAGATTCATTATTTGAACATAATCATACAAACACTAAAATTGACATATGGTGATCGCCGTTCGGACAAGTGTGGATATCATCTATATAAGTGTCGAATCTACATATTGACTTTCTGTTGTTAATTAGCATCGTCTTCAACAGTTCAATAATTGAAATTCACACTGATTTAAACTGCGTACGATTAGCATTAGCCGATTCGGCATGTGAAAAACATTTTCTCATTTTATTAACACTACGAAACCTGTGCATCCAGGAGCCCTTTGTGAACATCCCAGAGGACACAATCCGTGAAGCACTGAAAGTTGTCCTTGGTATTTTCATACACCTCTTGACTTTTTATCTTTACTGCAGTTAATTTCACTAACTCATTTTTGCCAGAAGTAACTTTTGCTTATCAATAATGCAGATGTCAGGAACCACCCAGTTATAATTCATTGTAAGCGGGGGAAGGTGAGTTTTTTTTTATTATTATTGTCACAATTTTAATTATCTACCTAATAAGAGATAGAGAAGTGATATTTGAACACCCAAAAGTGGGTGTCTGAAACAGACACCCACTTTTTAACCGTTGGATGTGATGGATGTTAAGAGTAAGTGGAGACATCCATCACATCCAATGATTATAAAGTGGGTGTCTGTTTCAGACACCCACTTTTGGGTGTTCAAATAGTTTTTCTCTAAGAGATACGTGCGCCGTCTATAAATAACTGTCACTTTAGATAAACTAGTACATCAAAAAGTCAATGTATCCGGGATGTACTAGTTTGTCCAAAGTGATAGTTATTCCGGGACGGAGATAGTACAATTTGCTCCGTAAAAACACATAATTGATTCCCTTCCTTCTCTTGTTTTGGTGTGTGCGCAGCACCGAACTGGTTGCTTAGTAGGATGCTATAGGAAATTGCAAAAGTGGTGCTTGTCATCTGTGTTTGACGAGTACCAGCGCTTTGCAGCTGCAAAAGCAAGGGTTTCAGATCAGAGGTTTGTAGAGTTGTTTGATATTTCCAGCATGAAGCATGTGCCCATATCAACATTTTCATGTTTGAAGAGGTAACAGACCAAGTTATGCTAAGTATTATTGTTGGGGTTAATTAATTTCCTTTCTTTATCTTATTGAGAAAGTGAAAACCCCGGGTTCTTCCTTCTGCTTTTGGAATAAAATAGGGAAAAGGTGATGAACTCCTTCAATGCATTGCAGCGGCAAAGGACTAATTATTCTTCTCCATTTTCAGAATAAGATAAAAGAAAAAATTAGAAGAATAGTAGATCAGCATTATTGCATGTATCTCTATGTTATATGTTTCTACCCTATTAGGCCCTTTGTGTGCCTAACATTTCTTTTTAATTTCTATTTTCTCTGTTTTTACTATGCTGCTACCCCATTCATCAGCAATGAGTGTACATATCTTGACTTTTTCTCGAGGCTCAGAGAAATTCAAGAAAGCTAGAAAAAGAAAAGAAACCTTATTCTTGTTTGTCTACCCCAAACAAAATTGGTGGTGGGTAGTCGAGCAGTGAAACTCAATTGAAATTTTTATTTGATATAGATTGATGTATTGCTTTCCTTGATTATTAATGTCACATGACAAGAGCCCCACCTCAATGTGGAAATATTATATATATATATATGAGAAATAATATTTTCACTTACAAAATAAACTCATGAATAAATGAATTTGATAGGACATAAGTCTAATTCATTATATTTAGGTATAAACATTCAAAATAAAAATGAGTCATTAATTTTATTTAATATATTCTTATTTATTTATTGGTTTTACTCATTTTTTTTAGAAATGTGTTTAAGAACAAGTATTTAGAATTGTGTTTATTCAATAACTTCTCATAGAGAATATACAATGAGACATAAAGAGGCAGAGAAAGGGATATAAAAAGGTGATGGATTTATTATTTTTCGTTATTAGTGTATTTTAAGACTACAAATAATAATTTTATATTGACCATACAAGATTAGCATAGAAGTCAGTGGAGAAGTTGTGCACCGTCTTTAGAAGCCTGTGAAAATGCAACACGTGGTAAGGGCAGAAGACATAAGGGGAGAAGAGGGTAAAGAAAAATGTTAAACAGTAAATCCTGCTGAGTGTCACAATCTCAAAGAATATTTTTATATTTGTAATTTTAAATTATATATTGATATGTTATTACATGTAGGATTTACTCTGACTCCATGACTATAATATCATTACTCAAGTATAAAAAGATCATTAAAATTGCCTATTTTAGGATAAGAGATCATTACAATTGTTAAATCTCTTGGGGAAATAGCATCTATTATACCACTAAACTAAATATTTATCAAATTCTCTATAGTTTTCTTTGGAAGCATGAATTTGAAAAGGAGCTGAGGAACAATAATTTTTGGTGAAGTGATCTTATAAATACAATCCCGTAATTTGGTTCTACTCGGTATTTTCTATTGCCTTCCTCTTCTTTATTCATCGATTTTATTTTATTTTTCTTTTCTTCCCACTTCTCACTTTATATATCTTATATTTTAAATTTATGCTTCCTCTACATATGTATGTTTTGAATGAGCAAATCTTTGCATTTATACATTTTTCGTACTAATATATATATATATTTATTTATTCTGGGTGCTACCGTTAGTACTTCATTTTGATTTTGGTCAGATGTAATTTTGAACTTTACAATTTTAACGCCCACATGCATCATCAGCTGATTAACACATCCAGCGACCAAAGTCACGGTTATCTTTATTACATGATAGGCTTGCCTCAAGCTATCATCCGTTTTCATTAGGATTTTGAAACTTTGACATGTTGCTTTTTGAAACATATTAATACACGGGGGATTATATTTTATCACACGCTTAAATTATTTGATTCAATCTTATTTTTAAATTAATATATTAATAAGTAAAATATATCATATATGTATCTATGCTCTATCAATTTTTGAGAACATTTTACCAACACAAACCTGAGGCAATTTATTTGATTTATAATATTTTTTGAAGTTATAGTCAACTTATTATGGATGATACATGGATGATACTTTTATACTTGTGATTGCCATGAGTGAAAATCTTAAAGGTAGGTGAAATTTCAATTTAAATTGTTATTTAGTACCTTAAATTTGTTTTATCTTACAATCCATCCGCAATAATAATAACAGTAAGAAATTATTAGGTATCAAACTTGACAGATAAACAGAAAATCTTTCATTTCAATCTATTTTAATTCAACATATATTTTTTCTGTGTGTTTATTTAGTCTTATTAATATAGTTGATTATATCCTATTCTCTCTCTTTTTCATCAAAGGCTGAAACGCTAATCCAAGAATTATTTCAAAATTTTAGTAATACTTGGTTAAATGCACAGTTCACATAGTCCAAAAGATTTTAATCTATATATTAACGTTTGCTCCACAAAACTAATAACATTTTTCTTGTGATTTTCTTGATTTGGATGGATGAGAATATCTGAGAAATGAAAATGAGTAAACCGAAATAGAGCTGTCCTAACTTCTAACAATTCTTAGATACAATGTAATTGATTATCTGTTATTTTCAGCGTCTTTACTCAAAGTGCTGATGAAGATATGCAAATTTGTATTGGCATAGAACAGACCTGTTCGTTTTAACTTTTGGATCGACCAAAAGTAGTTTTGGGAGAAGCAGCAATTTTGTTAATCTGGAGAAAAAAGTATTTGGAGGCATTTTTTAAAATTTTTTTTTTTGAGGAAAATGTAAACCAAACAAGCAATATACTTCGTCTATAAATGAAATTGTTATTTGTATTTACTCATGAATTAAAGTAGATTCATTGTGGTAAGAAGAGAGAATGACATTAGGGAGTGGACAGTTTGATATTTTTGTTTTCAAGTAAAATATGCGAATAACACAACTAGAGGAGGGCAAAATCAAAATCAAATAAAAATCAAGATTTGGTTAAGAAGAAAAAAGGAAATAACCAAACGAAAATATTATGTTCTTACTTTATAAGTATTGGGGTGAAAGATTTAGGCCATACTACAATTTTAGAGTAAAAATAATGAAGCTCTAGGTCTACATTTTTCTTAAGCACCTGAGCAGACATAGATGTGTATACAACGTCAACCACATTTAGAAAATAATTAAAAAGAAAAATAAGTAGGCGAATATAACTTTATAAGGACTTCTTCGCCATCATTTTATTTTCTTTTCCATTCTCAATTCCAATTACTATTGTATTTGACAAATGAATTGATTTTATTTTTTTTTACGTTATTTCATTTTAGGTTGGATTAAAACTAGCAGTGCTTCGCAGTGGCAATGGTTGCAGGACTAAAGGCTTCTACAATAATGGGTGCAACTCTTAATTTCATAGCTGTGCTTTGTGGCCTTAGTCTGGGCCTTCGTGTGTTGCTTGGGAAGCACACGTTTAATTTCGTCAGAGTAACTCTGCTGTTACTTATGAGGTACTACCGATGCTCTGAACGAGAAACATTCTCTGATACCAATTTGTTTTGGTACCAAAGGAATAGAGGGCATAGTTTTTAGTTTTTATCATATTTCTCTTCTTCTTTTTTTAATATTTTTGTACTTTTGTCATTTCTGTCCTTTTACGAATTTAATTGCTAAACTTGATCTCGTTCAACTTTTGGCCACTTTCTTTTGTTGTGTTTCAAATTTAGAACACAAGCATTTGTGTATTTTAGCTAAAGAACAGGTCCGTTATTATTTATGGCTATGTTTGGAAGTTTCTAACAATGGAAAGGAATAGCTAATAATGGAAGAGAAACAAGAGACAAAAATAGAATTAAATAAGACATGTCACTCTCTTATTTAGACGTTCAACAAGATTAATAAGAGAGTGAAAGTAAAATAAGACTTATTCATTTTTTTACTGCCAATTTGGAGAGATACAAATTGAGGAGTTTAAATGATGAGGAAGAGATATATTATCTTTTCTTAGCTGTTACATTTCTTTCTCTAAAGTTACTTCTAAACACACTTTTAATAATGAGTTTTTTCCTTCTTCTTTTTTCACTTTCTCCATTATAAAACTCCCCAATATAGCCGGCAGGAACTTGAAAAGCCTATACTAAAATACATATTGTGAGCCTTATCCCGTTTTGTCTCACTTACATGGGAAAGTGCTAAATGCACAATTGCAGTGATCTCGTTCCTCTTTGTTGTTGTTTTATTTTATTATTATTGTTATTATTTTTCTTTGTTGAGAAAACGGGGTTAACTCTCAGACAAAAGAACAGAAAAACTACACAATAGCTGTAGGAAATGACACCCCACCAATAATATCCTCCAAGTAGAGAGCCCAGCTTCTCAGGACTCCTGCTGTTTTTTTCTCCTCTTTTGTGTCAGTTTTTATTCAATCCGAAATTAGTAGCATAAATAATGTTCTCCTCCAATATATTTCTATCAAGATACTTACTGAAACGATAAATAAGACTTTTTTTTGGTCCGAAAAGATAAATAATTTTTGTACCTATCATTTAAGCGTCTAAAGCTACACATTTTTTTTTTGGTCATGAAAGCTACAAAATTAATGTCGGATTGTTCTCTCCCCCTTTCTGTTTTCCGTCGACTGGGGACATTACTTTAATACATGCAATAAAATTTTGGTCCACTAACAGCCACTTACAAGAGTAAGCACCAAATATGGAGCCCATTCGCCTTTTTTGGTTGCTATTTTGTAGCCCATTTCCCTAAAGCAGACATCTGCAGTTTTGGACTCTTTTTGGGCTTTATTAAGTCTTGATGAGATAAGTGGAGTACCAGCTTTCATTGCAATCTTAACAACATTTGGACTTCCTAGAGTGAACGAAATTGAAGGGCCCGTAGCCTCAAGATTTGTTGCTCGGTCCATAGGGGAGGGTGAAACATTGTCCCTGTGAACGTTGGCCTTGACTAGTTATCGACTAGGAATGGTTTCTTTCGGTAATAATGTATTTCTTTATTACAAAATCATGTTAAAAATTTTCATTTTTATAATAAAGTTGTGCCTTTTTTGTATTTACAATCAACCAACCATCTTTATTTTTAGGTATTTTGTAAATGTGTAATGTTCATTTGGGCTAGCTTTTCTTATTCTTACAATAGCAGCGTGTTTCTTATAGTAATGCTTCTCTCTCTCTCTCTCTCTCTTCTTTGTCTTTCGCTTTCATCTTCTGTGATTTTTTCAAAATAAATATAACTTCTGACACAAAAAAAAACATTAAATAGTTCTCTACCACCCTGTGCCCTACATCCTACTCCCAAACGTTGTGGCAAGTCATGACGTGAAATTCGCCTAGATGAGTTTGGCTCATGTATGCTCAGTTGCTCGGAAGGAAAATGGGAATTTTGAGAGAGAAATCTTAGAGCAAAAGGCATCATGTTTAATTACTTCTATTTCGTTGCTGGAAATCAAAAGTACACTTTGGAGTTTGGACATCTACTTTTGGATAATAAAAAGTGGGTGCTCCTAAGTTTAATTTTGACTGATGTGGTCATATTTTAATCTGTTGATCAAATTGAAAGAGAAGTTTATAATGTGAAAAGAGACTTAATCAATGCTGAGAACTAAGGATTGACATAACAAAGTCATATTAAAAATTAACATTAGAAGATCTACTCCCACTCACAAACGATGTTTTGGAGTATATTTTCGATTGAAGACATTTTACTGGGAACTTAGTTTGTCAATGGGAATTTAAAAACTTAATTTCCCATCACAATTTTTGTTTTGGCACCATAATATTAATCTCGATTATAACATGCATAATAATAAAAATTACTCCTATATCATAGAAATACCATTGAAAGATAATAATAAAGCTACAATAATTGAATTTTTAAGATGATTATAAACATTTAAGTCCCTATTTGATTTGTAATTTTAGAGCTCCAAAAATACTTTTGAAAGAATGAGAATATGGTTCTACAGTAACTAATGTGTTTGGTAAATTTTTCATTATACTAAAAGTACTTTTTAAACAATTGAAAGTACTTTTAAGAAAAGTATTATTGCAAATACTTTTTATTCTAGAAAAAGTACTTTTAAAATAAAATCATACTATTACACTCAAATAAATAGCTAAAAATAATTTACTTTTTCTTATCCAAACAAAAATCATTTTCTTACCTTTTGTTTGGTTGATCAAAGAAAATACGAAGAAAGAGAATGAGAAAAGAGAGAATGTAGAAAGAGAAAAGGAAGAGAAATTCTGATTTCTCTTTTATTGCTCGGATAAAGAGAAAATAAAAAGAAAAAAAATCTTTCTAGTTTTCTTTCTTTTCCTTAGTTTAAGAGAAAAGTAAGAAGAAGAAAAATGTAATAACATGAAATGATATTGTTATCTTTAATACATTATAATGTAAATATTTTTTATATTTTATAATTTTAATTTATTATTAATTAGATATAATAAATGAATAAAAAATAAAAAAAATTAACAGCTTAAATAATTCAAAAGAAGATGATTAGCTATAACATATTTTATGTCCATATTAGAATTACAAAGTTAAACAGTTTAAAACACTCTTTACATAGAAAATATAATAACCAACCAATGTCATGGATAACTTTAAAAACATTCAAACTTTGAAAAGAATAAAACTTTTAAAACATTCAAACTACGAACTTCAAACTTAAAACCACAAAAACTCCAAGCCAAACTTATTGACTCTGCACACACTATCAGACTAGCAAGCAAAGAGAAAAATGTTACCTTTGTAGAAAAAGTGGCCGGTGGCTGTGCATTTTGCAGCCACCGACCGTTGAAAAATCAAAAAGAAATTATCAAGCACATGCACAAGAATGTGAAATACAGTTATCAAAATATGCACAAGAACATGCACGGTAATCTTCAAAATCATCTATAAATAGAGCCTTGAAGCAGACGATTTTGCAATCTCGAATCGAGAAGCATTTCTCGCTGTAAAGAAAGAAGCGATGTAGGCTTCTTGTAGTGAGAGAAAAATAGAGAGTGTGTGTAAGAAAATTCCAAGAGTGTAGTGAGTATACACCTTTGGGGGTTTTGGATATATTCACTAGATCTCTGTAATACTACTAATTGTAGTAGAAGAGAGTCTCATTAGGGATACACTATATTGTAATTACTCTTTAAATATAGTGGAGTATTTTTCTGAGTTTGGCCCGTGGTTTTTCCCTCAAAATTACAGGAGGGTTTTCCACGTTAAAAATATTGGTGTGCTATCTTGATCTATTTTGTTGGTGTGAATAAGTAGCAGTACTATTCATAAATAGTGAAGCGGGTCCCACTACATAGTACTATTCATAAATAGTGAAGTGGGCCCACTGCAAATTACTATTCACCGTACTCCATTTTTCCGTCTCATCAATTTGGGCACGCTTCCGCTCACATCCCAAAGTGTTTATTACACTTGGGGTGTGCAGGCTACGATGATATCATAACAAGTGGTATCAGAGCTTTGGATCGGTGGGATTTATTCTTAGTATGCTCTGTGGTTGCAGCTTAGTCTGATCTTCCACATCAGAAAAGAGTTTCTCCCTAATACTTGAGGATCACCTTTTGGTTGCTGTTGCTGGAAGACAGTGTGATACTGTGAGAGTGCAGTTTGAAGAGGTTCTGGCTAAGGAAAGACTTGGTATTTAAGCGTGTCCATTGTGACCCACCTCTCTTTCCTGGGAAGCCTCTTGGTGCACAGTTTCTGATTGAGTTGCACTATTCCGATTATCTGATTAACGATAAGGTTCGACTAAGATCCAAGATGTCGGTGCCAAAATTTGAAGTGGAGAAATTTGATGGGTCCAATGACTTCGTGCTATGGAAACCCGAAAGTGCAGGCATTGCTAGGTCAGGAAGGTCTTGCAGAGACGTTGGAGGACCCAGGGTCATTACCTGATGACAAGAAGAAGGAGATGATGGTCAAAGCACTGAGTACAATACAATTGAGTCTTGCGGACAATGTTCTGCGAGAAGTCATGGATGAAAAAACCGCTGATTCACTATGGAAGGCTTTGGAAGAAAAATATTCTGTAAAGACCTTGTCCAACAAGCTTTATCAGAGAAAGCGACTGTACACATTCAAATATTCAGGAGGAAAATCAATGCAAGAACATATAGATGACTTCAACCGGATGATCTCTGATGTTGGAGCAGCTGGAATTAAAGTTGAAGATGTTGATCAAGCTATGATCTTGTTGACTTCACTACCTCCGTCTTATGATAATTCTGTGATACCATACTTTATGGTAGATCCGATATCTCAGTGAAAAATGTCAAAGAATCACTGATGATAAAGGAACATCAGAAGTTAGTAGCCGGATCCAATGTCGATGGTCCCGATGGATTGTTCGTGACGAGAGGCGTAGTCAAGAAAGAGGATCGAAGCAAAAGCAAGAGAAGATCAAAGTCCGTAAAGCATAAATCGTGAAGTGCTTTCATTGTCACCAGCGGGACATATCGGAAGAAATTGCCCAGAGAGAAAGGAGAAATCGGAGATTCTCGCCAACGTAACAATTGAAAGTTCGAAGATAGTGATGAGAAATCTTTGGTTCGGCCTTGACAAGTATTCACAGTGACACCGAAATGAGTGGATCCTGGATTACGGCGCATCCTTTCACATGACACCTAATCGAAACTTCTTCTCATCCTATAAAAAAGGGAGGGAAAAGTTAGATTGGGAGATAATAGAATTATTCCTATTCTTTGGTGAAGGAGATGTGCAAGTGAATTTGGACGATGGTACTAAAGGGCGTTTCATGCATGGCATGTACTGCACTGGGTAGAAATCGATCTCATTGAGTGCCCTTGACAATCGGGGTACAAGTTCACCGAGAGGGTGGCTTCTTGAAGGTATTCAAAGGCTCAATGGTGGTATTGAAAGGAAAGTCATGGCGGGATCTATCTATTGCTAGGAAGCACAATGATGGAACCGCCGTTTCTATCCTCTCGAAGAAAGGATGATGCTACGATTGTGGCACATGCGGCTTGGTCATATGAGCGAGAAAGGAATGACCATACTTGGCAAAGGCTTGTTGAAAGGCTGAAGAATTGTAAACTTAGTTTACGTAGAAACTGTGTATTTGGAAAGCGAAGCGGGTGAAGTTCAAGTTGGCAAACACAATAGCAAGGGGATATTGGAGTATGTCCACTCAGATGTTTGGGGTCCAGCCCCTGTTAACTCTTTAGGTGGAGCTCGCTATTTTCTTACTCTGATAGATGATTATTCCAGAAAAGTCTGGATTTATTTCTGAAGAAAAAGAAGAAGTGTTCGACAAATTCAAGCAATGGAAGGCCATGGTCGAAGCAAACCCAAGGTCGATCAAGAGACTAAGAACCGACAATGGCGGAGAATTTTGCAAAGAAAGAATTTGAGGAGTTTTGCGAAATCTTTGGTATAGTGAGGCACCATACTTGTACAGAACACCACAGGAACATGGAGTTGCAGAACGGATGAACAGAACACTTCTAGAGCGTGCAAGATGCATGCGAATCAACGCAACACTTCCCAAATCATTTTGGGCTGAGGCAATCAATACACCATATATCCGTAAACAGATCTCCATCAACTGCTATTAATCTGAAGATTCCACAAGAGGTATGGTCCGGTCGACCCGTAAACTATTCTGATTTAAAGATATTTGGTTGTCCTGCATATGCCCATGTGAATGATGGTAAACTTGAGGCAAGGGCAAGAAGGTGTATATTTCTAGGATATGCACGAGGGGTGAAAGGCTACAAACTGTGGTGTATAGAGAAGGCAAGTTCACCCAAAATCATTGTCAGCAGAGATGTCACTTTTGACGAGGCGGCAATGCTAAATCAGAAGAAGGAGTCTAACTTAGATGATGCAGAGACAGATCATGGTGCTAAGAAGCAGGTGGAGCTAGAGATTGAATGTGGGAAGGTGAAGCAAAAAAATGATATAATGAATCAGTCAAGTACTTCAGGGATTGCTCAACCTAAAGAAGAACAACAAGATGAACCTGACTATGAGGAAACTGGTGAACCAACCAGAGAAGCAGAGCCATACGGTTACTCTTGGCGAGAAAGACGAGAAATCCGAAACCAAAAGATATCCGATTCTCACTTGTGCACTTGACTCATTAGATGCAGATCCTATTGCCTTTGCTTTGGCTATGGCGGATGGTGCGGTTGGAGATGAACCATGTACCTATCATGATCCAATAGAAAGTAAGGAGTCGAAGGAGTGGTGATAGCAATGAATGAGGAGATTGAGTCTCTTCGAAAATCAAGCGTGGGAGCTTTACAACTTCCAAAGGGGAAAAGAGTAGTTGGTCAGTAAATGGGTTTACAAAGGAAAGAAGGAATCCACGGCATTGAGCCTCCAAGGTTCAAAGCGGCTGGTAGCAAAGGGTTATACTCGAAGGAGGGTGTTGACTTCCATGAAGTATATTCTCTGGTGGTGAAGCATAGCTCTATTCGGATCCTATTAGCTATTGTGTAAGACGTTTGACTTGGAGCTAGAACGACGATGTGAAGACGGCGTTCTTACATGGTGAGCTAGAGGAGCAGATCTACATGAGTCAAACCGAGGGGTTCATAAGTCTTGGTAAGGAAAATCATGTTTGCCTATTAAAGAAGTCATTATATGGCTTGAAGCAGTCTCAAAGCGATGGTACAAAAGGTTCGATGCATTTATGATTGGCTGGATATAGTAGAAACCAATATGATAATTGCATCTACTCTAAGGAGCTTCAGATGGTTCAAGATATATTTGTTGTTGTATGTAGATGATATGCTAATTGCATTTACATAATAAGGGTGAAATTAGTATGTTGAAAACTCAGTTGGGAAAAGAGTTTGAGATGAAGGACTTAGGTGCGGCAAGGAAGATTCTTGGAATGGAAATTCATAGGGAGCGACATAGTGGCAGGTTGTGTTTAACACAACAAAATTATATTATAAAAGTGCTCAACGCTTCAATATGGATCAATCCAAACCAGGTTGGCACTATTGGTCGCACATTTTAAGTTATCTTTGAAAGAATGTCCAGAAGGCGAGGAAGAGGTGGAGCACATGTCTCATAAACCTTACTCTAGTGCGGTTGGCGATCTCATGTATGCCATGGTGTGCACTAGACGGACATTTCACATGCGATGAGTGTGGTAAGCGGTTATGAGCAAACCTGGAAAGACACACTGGGAAGCTGTGAAATGGATCATGCGGTACCTAAAAGGTTCCACTGATGTCTGTTTGGTATTTGAAGGTCAGAAGAACCGTGGAGTTGTAGGTTATGTAGATTCTGATTATGCAGGTGACTTGGATAAAAGAAGGTCATTGACAGGCTATATCTTTCTGATCTTTGGATGTACTATTAGTGAAGGCGACATTGCAATCAACGATGGCATTGTCAACCTCAAGGCGAGTATATGGCATTGAAAATTAAAGAGAGTATTTGGGTGCAGTCTTTTGGATAGTTTTGGATTGAATCAACATGTATACCAATTGTACATTGTGATAGTCAGCGCCATTCATCCGGCTAAAAATCCAGTCTATCATGAAAGGACAAAGCACATTGACGTCGGACTTCATTTTGTCGAGAGAATGTATCAATAATGAATCTTGTTGCAATTGAAGATAGCTACGGTGAGAACCCAGATATGATGACAAAACCATTCTTGGGATTGACAAGTTTAAGCATTGCTTGGACTTAGTTAATATTTGCAGAGGTTGAAAGTCATTGCAAAATGCAGCCAGGTGGAGAATTGTAGAAAAAGTGGCCGTGGTCGTGCATTTTGCACCGACCGTTGAAAAATCAAAGAAATTATCATGCACATACGCATGTGAAATAAGTTGTATCAATCTAAATATGCACAAGAACATGCACAATCTTCAAAAATCATCTATAAATAGAGCCTTGAAGGCGATTTATTTTTAATCCCGAATCGAGAAGCATTTATCGGTTGTAAAGAAAGAAGTGTAGGCTTCTTGTAGTGAGAGAAAAATAGAGAGTGTGTGTAAGAAAATTCCAAGAGTGTAGTGTGAGTATACACTGGGGTTTTGGATATATTCTCTAGATCTCTGTAATACTACTAATTGTAGTAGAAGAGAGTCTCATTGGGGATACACTATATTGTAATTACTCTTTAAATATAGTGGAGTATTTTTCGGAGTTTGGCCCGTGGTTTTTCTCTCAAAATTACAGGAGGGTTTTCCACGTTAAAAATATTGGTGTGCAGTTATCTTGATCTATTTTGTTGGTGTGAATAGTAACGAGTACTATTCATAAATAGTGAAGCGGGTCCCACTACATAGTACTATTCACGTGAATAGTGACGTGGGCCCCACTGCAAATTACTATTCACCGTACTCCATTTTTCCGTCTCTTCAATTTGGGCTCCGCCACATCCTGAAAGTGTTTATTACACTGCGTCTGTCTTACGATGATATCATAACAACCTTTTGGTATTATTTTCCCAATTAGCTAAAGTTTCTGTTTTATTTTCCCCAGCATCGATATGAGAAAAAAACCAAAGATAGAAACTTTATGCAAAAAATTTAAAACTGAACCAGAAGCTTAAACCAGAATGGAAGAGTGAATAAAAGGGCAAAAAAAAAAAAAAAACAGAAACTAACCTCTGGAGAGTGAAGATTTGAGATCCCAAAATGCAATGCCAAAAGGGGCTTGAAATCAAACCAAGCTCTTTCTCTCTTACACTTGCAAATCAGCTATCCACCTTTGTGAATAAGCCCAACGTAACGTTGATGCTGCTGAAAGAGACCTGTACCAGTTGAGAAGAGTAAGAGGTGGCAAGCATACAATGAGGAGCCAGATCATAAAATTGGGGGCATAAGAGTAATTTTAGTAGAAAAAGCCTACTCCAATTTTCTTTTCTCATCTGTCACGGAGAGAAAATATTTTGATGGTCCCATCATCTCTTTTTTCTATCTCCACTATTTTCTCTTCTTATCCAAATAGTGGAAAACCTCTAAAAGTGTCTATTCTGATCTATTTGTATCATAGTTCTCTCTTCTCATCTTTTCTTAAAATTACCAAAGGGTTAAACTTATTTTTGATATACTCAAATGAATTTGGATTTTATGAAGTAAAGATCTTACTTTAAAGAGTAAAGTGGGATAATTTTATTCTTGGATTAATAAAGTTAGAAGTGAAACACTTTTTACTGTATTAATCTAAGGGTAGAATTTTTCACTTTACTCTATCTAAAGCAGTGTTTTAAATTGTGGTTGTGGTCACAAATGCGGTTGCGAAAAACGTGGCAATCGCAACACGCATTGCAACTAATACGGTGTGAAATTTTTGCGTGCCTTCAAATTGAAAAAAAAGTCTATTGCAGCTTGATGCGGTCCGTTGCGATCATGATGCAGTTGCATTGTAGTCAATTTATGTGAAAATGCATCACACCGCAATTGCAGTCAAATATGGTTGCGTTGAGGACCGCAACCGCAATATTGTGGCTGTATCATGTGATATAATCCGCAATTTAAAACCTTGTTCTAAAGTGAGAATCTGAGTCCTACTCAAACCAAATACAAATTAATTTTTTAAAAGTAATTTATCTAAAAGTAATTTTTTTCAGCTTAATTCTTTTAAAAGTAATTTTACAAAAAGATAAATCAAACGGATCCTAAGATAAGGGAGACGTAGAATAGAAATAACGCAAAGAAACGTCTCTCTTATCCCCAAAACAAATTATTGTATGTGTTGACATCAATGTGATAATAACTAGACCCCCCATTTATAGTTAGAAGCACAATTCTATCCCTATGTCAGTAAGTTTATCTATTGTATTAAGCTCATACACAAAAATCCTTTGACATACACGTTAAAAATTATCCAATGCTTAACAAGAGGCAGAATAATAATAATATTATTATCAGCAATATTTTGTTCGAATTATAAGGTATGACTTTGTTAAATAATATGTTCTGATTATTTAATAGTTAATACTAATCAATTTAACTTTTTATAAAGTATAACCTTTTTTTGTTCGAATTATAAGGTATGACTTTGACTTATGTTACTCCTCGCAAAGTTTTCTAACAAGACACATGTCCAATTAGACTCAAATTCCTCTAGTCCGTAGGTTAATTTTGATACAATACCATCTTTTCTCTAGAGTAGCCATACGTAGCTGCTATCTGGCATGCCTTCTTTTCTTGGGTAGATAAACAAGACCTTGGAATAACATATATCATTCTTCGGTCAACACAAATATGGCAGCAGTTATAAAGCATGCAGACAATAATATAGGGCCCCAATTTAATTGACTCAACCTGTATAGAGGCGCAAGTGGTCTAAATTGACTGGTAAAGTCTGAGGACCAAACAAAGAGTGATAAGAGAAAATGTTAGGTAGGTTACATTGGCCCAGTTCAGCATTATTGCGGTAAGGTCCAAACACGAAAAATTGGAGAACTTTAAACAGGTAAAGTTTTGTTGACCGACAAAAAATGAAATGGGTAAAGTTCCCCCGGCCAACCTTAAGAAAATGTGGTAAGGTTTCGGAAATTAAGAGGTTCCTAAAAAACAAAAGCTCCTTGCCACGTAATTTTCTTGCTTCTTCGTGGGATCTATTATCGGTCAGCATCCAAGAAAGTGAAGTTATGAATTTATTAATTAATTAACTCACTCAAGACATGATGTAGGACAAATAAATTCTTAAATAGTTGCAGATCTTGGATGTAGGGCTTGTCTCCGAGTTTAGTTTAGGCAAGATCATGTAATTAAGATTGATTAAAAAGTTGCACAATTTTGTTTGCTTCAGCCACCCCCACTTATTTTCGAATAGCGGAAAGGTTGCTTCCTCACTAGATACTTAACTTTAACAAGGAAGCAACCTCAAAAGTAGTTGCAAGTGCTTCAAATAAGTGGAAATGATTAATTATAAGAATAAGAAAGAGAAAAATTGTAACTATTAGATTTTCTGCAAATTATTATATACGTATATAAACCTATATGACTTTTTATAAATTTTTAAACAACTTTTAATGCTGATCATCAATTATATATAATTTAGTGATAAGGGTTTATTTCTTTTACCAATATATTGTATAAAAATAATTGTCTCTCTCAATATATACATGAAAGTAAGAGAGGAATACAATTTTATGAGAGGTGATAGAAACAAAATTTAACCTTAAAATTACATACAGATGGTCAAATTTAAAAATTTAGAAGTTAAGGTTTGCTTTCTCTCAAAAATTAATCAGGAGTCTTATGTGACTTTATACAAATTCATATTTTGTATGCGATTAAGTTTCTTTCTGTCGAATCACCCTCTGTCTGTCTCTAGTGAGACAAATCAGACTATTCAGATGCCTAATGTTATGATTATAAGCAAGTAAAATCCTATCAATCTCCAACTTCCACCGCAAAACATATGCTAGCTTTCGGCTTAAAATACATTACTATAAGGAGTGGGCTCTCCACTGTGGAAGTTGAATGCTTACGTGGATGTCAAGCCCCTGTGTCTGAAAGAAATCACCTAGTGGATATTATTATGGTCATTAAAATTTTGTGGACATTATGTACCTTTTTTTTTGTGTGTGTGGATATTATGTGCTTTTGTTCTTGGTCGGATGTTGTGTGTATTATTCACGGTGGACTCAAACTTTCAATTTGCAGATATTGTCTTATCTTTAGACATGTGTATGATTTTTAAGTTTTAAGCTAAATTATTATAATATAAATGTACACAAAGATTTTCTTTAAAGTTTAATATAAGACATTAAATTTTAATAAACAAATTTATGCTATAATTTAAATGTATATGTTTATATTGAAAAATTAAAATAATAAATAATTAAATCAAACACTTTATTAATGTGATAATATATAATTAATTGAATATATTAAACTATTTTATATTTATAATATATTACCCATTTTGCAGTGTGCTGTTGGGACTTTGTTGGTGACACCTATATGATCTTTTCTCCATAAAGAACAGTGGGTATTGGTTTAATCTGTTTATTTTTCTAAATTTATTTTTATCAATTTTTAAATTTGTTGACATCTAAAAAAATTTAAATTTTGATTAATCTAATTTAGTCTGGATCGATTTATGAATATAATGATAAATTTCTATTAATGATTTAGTTTTTTATCTATAAAATTTAAGAGTTTAATTTCTATGTAATAATAATATAAATTGTCATCCAATCTTATATTGTCACATCAGTAAAAATGGTTAAGTCTCACACTACTATTTAAAAATCATGCAAATAGAATAATGATGACAAAGTCAATGCATAGAAATTAAATTTAAAATCTAAATTCAGAACTTTAGTTGAAAATACAATAATTTTCGAACCAATAAAATATATAGAATAATTTGAACCAATGTAAAAATATTATTTAAATCAAAATTATTCAAATATTTATTTATCGAACAAGTTTTTGGTTTTTTTTATCAAAAAGTTTTTTGTTTTATTATTTTAAAATATGTTTTTAAAAATATCTATCCAAACAATCAATATTACATAGTCTATGAATGAGGTATTTTAAGAACAAGTCGACTAGAAAAATATTATGTTATCTCAACGGCAAGAAGATCTTTCATGCAAGCCGTGTTTCACAAGTAGTGGCGTCTAGCGGAGAATGATACAAATGTGAAACATGCAGCAAATGCTGCACATGAGACATGACACGAATGGAAACACATGCATTTCATCAATATTGCAGGTTTGCTGCCGCATTTTCAATGAAAATGTTTTCGGCCACAAAAAATATTTGACAAACAAAGACTTTGTCAAAAATCCATTTTTATAATTTATTGTCAGAATGATGGTTGGGTTTGATCCAAATTTTTAATTACAAAACATTATCATTAGTATTCAGTTTTTTAAAATATTTGAAACACAAAAGATACAGAGATAAAGAGAAATAATTGGAAAAGATTTAAAAAAATGAAAAAAATTTGAAGGAAAAGGACATGGGGAGGGGGGGATTTGTTAGGAATTTAGCTAAAATATAAGAAGTTAATTATTGAAAACTGTGATTGAGTGTGAAATTTATTATTGTCATATAGATTGTTATAAATAACCGCATTGAGAATTGTCTATGATGTATGAATGGAGAATAAAAATTGAGACATTAAATATAGAGTGTGGAGAGGACGGATGATGATGATGATGCATTGATGGAGAAGTAGCATTGATGCATAATGATAGTGGCAGTTCAAATGAGGATAACTTGTATTAAAAATCTTTATTGGCAAAGTGGTGGTACCTAGTCAACCTATCTTGTGAGTCATTTATGATGGCATGTTCTAAGAGTATAGAGATGATCATGTCGAAAGTCTTCCTAACAATTTGTTGTTAGGCGGTTTGTTCTGTGAATAGTCAAATTTTGTTTGGGATTTGTGAAGTGTTTTTAGATTAATGATTGTAATTTTTTTATTGAATTAGTATAATGATATGTAAAGTCATGGACATAGATAATTAAAGCCAACCCATATTAATTTTAGTATGTTTTTGCTTTTTTGATTTGATAGATTTGAGAGGTTAGGAGAATTCTTTCCCAACAATCTCTATCCAAACGGGTTCTGATATGTTCTAGTATGTCTAGTGTTGAAGATGCAAAGTTAAATAATTAAAATTTTGAGGTGGACTTTTGAAGATGCCAAAACTTATGCGAAAATCGATAGAATTTTAGAATTTGAAGATTAGATGAAATTTGGATCAAGTTAGAGGTTGGTGGATTCTATCCAAATTCCCAATTGAAGGTTGTTATTGATAATTTTTGATATTTTGAATTTTTTGAAAAAATAAGTTAAGATATAGAGAAATATTTTGAGAAGATTTGTGAAAAAAAAAATTGAAGGAAAAAGATATGGAGGTGATTTGTTAGGAATTTAACTAACAAATGAGAAGTTATTGAAGATTATGACTCGGTGTGAAAATCGTTAGTCATATAAATTGTTATAAATAGTAGCATTAAGAACTCTTTATGATTTATGGGAGGTGAATAAAAATTGAGAATAAATATGAAGGGTGGAGAGGACGATGATGATGATGATGCGTTGATGAAGAATTTGTAGCTTTGTTAAAAAAACTATATTGATGGTCCACAATGTGTGAGGAGTGGCAATACAAATAAGGATAATTTGTATCAAAAGTCTTGGCAATGTGGTGCTAGATGGTGTGTCCTATGAATAATTGATGATGACATGCTTCACGAGTAGTGGAGGTGCAAGTAAGGGTAACTTGTGTCAAAAGTTACCTTGATAATGTGGTGTTAGGCGACATGTTTTGTTAATAACGGTAAGTTTTATTTACTATTTGTGAGGTTTTGTTTAGATTGGTGATTATAATTTTTAATTAAAGTATTTGATTAATTTGTGAAGTCGTAAATATAAGTAGTTAAAACCAAATTATGTTAATTTTTGCTATATTTTTGCTTTGTTAATTTGACATATTTGAAAGATCGAACAATTATTGCCCAACATGATTATTTATCTTTAAATAAATATAAATGAATTATATCATTTTATTTTATCTAGCGACTACCATATTTTCTATTAAATATTTTTTTGACCGTGTAAAACTTCTCTTTCAGCCACTAATGCAAGAAAATTACGATGAAAATGTGAAAACAAGGAAAATGGTGTTTTCAAATTTTTGAACAATTCCAATAACATTTTCGTTAAAATGTTTTCTCCAAAATGCTGCTATATATATATATATATATATATATGTATTATTCTATTTTCACATAAATAAAAATGAAAAACAAGCAGATCAAAGGTGCTCTTATCTTTTCAATGTAAAGGTTTTTTGTTTTTCCTTCTGATTCCTTAAAGAGTTGTCCTCCAATGTGCTAGGAAGTGAGATAAACCATTTGATTTTTTTTGGGTTCAAACCAAAAGTATTTATAATTTGTTGAACCATAACCATAATTGTCAAACTCTCAATCTAATTTGCCTAAAATCTTGAACTTAAGTAAACTCGTGGTGAACTTAGGCAAACTAGCATAAACTTGGTAAACTTGATATGCTTCATTATAATATTACAAGTGAAATTTTTACGTATCTTTATTTTATCATAAATTTATCTTAGTATAAACAGATGCTATAAATATTTTTTGATATTATCATTTCATTGAGTAAAACTTTAATGAGTTTATAATTCGAGTAAATTCGTAAGTTTGACAACTTGATTCCAACTAAACTGAGTTGAGTTAGGTTAGTTCACTAATTATAGGGATACAATTTTTATCAATGTTATTTTTTTTCTATGTATAATACTCAAATCAGAGACCTTATTTATGAGAAATTAATTAAATAAGCCTCCAATCACTCGAACTAAATTTTGGTTTTCCGACTTTTAACATTTAAGAAAGGTCTATTTAATTTAATTAAGACTAACCTAAGGGACCATTTGTTACAAGGTGTACTAATCTATTCTCGAAAATATTACTTGGAAATGATTTATTTTCCTATTTATTACAAATTTTGTAAAATTAGTCTCGAGTATTAATTATTTTTGCGAAAGAAATATTTTCATATTTTAATGAGATTTCATTCCCACATTGAAGGATGAGAATAACAAATTTTCATGACTTAAAGAACGGTAATTATATTGAGTGCAAATCTTAAAATATCCCATAATAATAATAATAAAAATAATAAAAAATATGTTAGTGGAATTTTGAAAATGATATATATAGATTCTTGGAATATGTGTTATAAAATAAACAAGTTTAAATTTCTTCTTAGAAATTTTAATAAATAATTTTTAAATTGTTTGATGCTAAACAAAAAAAATTTTCAAAATTCTCAGGAATTACATTATAGGGCAATACATTCATAGAAATCTCATATTATTTCAAACTTTGAAACAAATCACTCTTAAGGGTTGGTCGAGTGAAGGATTCCAAGATCTCTCATATTAGCCAAGTTATATGTTCAAACCTCCACTCGTCTCCTTGGAGTAAGGTAAATGTGAGTTTCTCTGTAGACACACCATACTCTTTGACCTCTAAGGCTTTCTCTGCTTTGGAATATGACACTATCCTCTTACTTTGAACTTTTCATTACCAAAAAAAAAACCTTAAGACGCATACTTTAAGAAGTTTATTTGATCTACGAGGGTTGACCAATTTGTTTTATTATTTGAATAAATAAATAAAAATTATGATAGTTTATCTTGACAAATTTTAAAATTTGCATGTAATATAAATACTTGAATAGGCTTTTAAGACATATTGAACTTTGTGTTTTAATTTTCTTAAAAAAAAATTCATGTGGATTTGAAAAAGAAGTCTATAAAAAGTAATGCGATAGTGTTAGACTAATGTAATATAAATCAAAATAGGCCTAAGGCTGTTTTCGAAAAGCCTACCATTTATTTGTTGGAAATTTTAAATAAAATAATACAAATGAAACAACTAAATCAGAATAAAAATAGAATAATGTTCACGATAATACAAAAATGAAAAGGAAAAATTAAATAACACAATAAGAATAAATTGAATAGAGTAGCTTATCAATATTATTGGATGAGGCATGCTAGGCACTGAGTTTAAGAGTATTTTGCCACCACGAGATAATTATTCGGTGCAGATGGTCTTTACGGCTAATACTCCCCAGGATACAACAGCCATTTCTCACTAACTCTACACTTGAACTAGTGAGGCTACAAGAACAACTTGTATGAATTGCTCAAGGGAACGAATTGTAACTTAGCAGAAGGAAAAATTTTAAGTGTTGAGAAAATATAACATGAACTCCAGTTCATTCTTCTCTCAAATTGCATCGTAAGACACTATTTATAAGATTAGGAAATCATGTTCCCGTTGCCTAACATCTCACAAATTAATCATTCATCATAAATACTCATTACATCAATCCAACGTTTAGAAATTGTTGATACTGGAACATTCATGTGATTTGACTATTCATAAAATCCTTTTGCTTAAAATATGGGACAATGAATGAAGAAAAATATGTGTATAGCATGCATGCTTAAAGTCCAACGTTTAGAAACCAATTGCAACGGGAATATACAACGTACATGTTGAAGTTAGATTTTAACTTTAAAATAATAATATCAATTTTGAAATATAAAATAATAAATAAAATACAACAATATTTCTACTGCAAGCTATGATTTAAAATTTTATCTGCATTTGTAATCATGATTGAAATTAAGAAATTAAAGTTTTGATTATTTTGAAATCTCCAAAAAAAAAAAACCAAAAAAATTCACTCAAATCGACTAAGATTGATTTATTGGTGGAAGCAGGAAGCTTATTTAATTTGACATATAAACAACCAAATGTCAGACAGTTGATTTATGGGACATGACACTTATCATTTTAATAGCATTGAGGTTGGATAAAAAAGCAAAGGAGCTGAACGGTTTAGAAGATGTTTTGATTAAGAAATTAAAGTTTTGATTATTTTGAAAGTTCCAAAAAAAAAAACCAAAAAATTTCACTCAAATCGACTAAGATTGATTTATTGGTGGAAGCAGGAAGCTTATTTGATATTATAACAACCACATGTCAGACGGTTGATTTAAGGGACAGGACACTTATCATTTTAACAGCTTTGAGGTTGGATGAAAGGCGAAGGAGCTGAGCGGTTTAGAAAATGTTTTGATTATTAAGAAATTAAGAAACTAAAGTTTTGATTATTTTGAAATTTCCAAAAAAACAAAAAACAAAAAAATTCACTCAAATCGACTAAGATTGATTTATTGGCCGAAGCAGGAAGCTTATTTGATATATAAACAACCATATGTCAGACAGTTGATTTAAGGGACATGACACTTATCATTTTAACAGCTTTGAGGTTGGATAAAAAAGCAAAGGAGCTGAACGGTTTAGAAAATGTTTGGATTGAAATTAAAGAAAAAAACTGGGACTAAAAATAAAATTTAATTATTTTTCAGGACCAATATCAATATGACATATTATGTGAGGATAAAAATATATTTAAGAAAACAACTCAAAATGAACACAGTTTGAAAAGAACTTGATTCATGATTCAAACAATCCATAGTATAAATCCCTTAGAAGCTGCCCATGTGTTGCTCTGCATAATATTCCATTCAAAACAACAAAGTATTCTTTCTCTTCACAAGGAACGTGATTTGTTTAGAAACGTTTTACTCTTTTCTCCTAAGCCAATCATATTTTTGTTAAAGAAAACTTTTTAAAATTTCATTTAATTTTCAGACTAAAATACAAAGCGCTCGGATAGGAAAGAAGATATTCTATAAAATCTTGATTAGATTAATGCATACAGAGTAATGAAAATACATCGTGTATTTTAAAAAATAAAACTTGAGAAAAGAGAAAAATTCTGCTTATGATTTGATTTTGTAGCAAGTGTTTTGACTTGCATATATACTTTCCAAAGAGAAAACTTTTTGGGTGGTAATTAATTTCTCACTTTAATCATGTAAATGAATTGTTTGATGTGTTCATATATATGTGAGTCATGCAAAAAGTTTATTAACCTTTATTAGGAGAGTTTTATAAGTGCTGCTATAGTCAAGATAAATAGAATATGACAGATCAAATTCAAGAACAGTTGTCAGATAAATTAAAAGGGGTAAAAATCACTGATCATCCAAAGCTTAAAAATGATATCATACGATTCTGAAAAAAAAAATCTTAACAATAAACTCCTGACTATTAAGTATTTTCTTAATTTTATACATTTGAAAAGTTGAATGCATGTTTGATTTATAGTATGAAATTTCAGCCTCTTTCAAACACCTTCACGGCATTAAAATTCTTGTCCATTTAACATCATAATCATTGGTGGTCCAACACTCAACTTGGCCAGTTAATTGATCTCATGTCAAGCCAGATAAGGGAAAAGGAAAAGGAATAGACGGAGCCAAGAGGCCATAAATATTTCTATCATAAAAATAGCTATAATATATATCATTTTGAAATCCGATATCTTTGTTGGTAATTTCCACAGCACAAGGAATCACTTCAACAACATTGGCAAACATAATTATTATATTAATTCACTGAAGGGACATATGCATCTGCCTATGAGCTATTCATTTTTGCTCACTTCTATGCCGAAGCAAAATTAAACACCTTTAGTTATATGGTAAAAACATATAGTTTCATAATAATAATAAAAAAAGTACAAGCACATAGTTAAACAGTTGCAATTGGACCCAGGTTGACATTTGATGCTTTGAATGCTTCAAATCTTGGCTCCTTGGCATGGAACTTCAAGGCAGCATAGAGCTTCATATAGTCTTCAAAAACAAACTTTGGGTACACCTGTTTTTTGTCCTCTTCCTCTCTCTCCAACAATTCTGGGGCAGGGTAGATGACAGCATCACTGCCAGGGTTGAAGAATGAGGCTATTGACATCCTTGTCCCATCAGTTTGTGCAACCACACGGTGCTCCACACTCTTGTACTTACCATTGGTGATTACCTGTTTTTAACCAATAGACATAGTTTTAACCAATAGACATAGTTTTATTAGGCATATTTGTTGATAGGAAACAAAATTACCTCAAGCTGGTCACCAAGGTTAACAACAATGGAGTGGCGCATTGGGGGCACATCAACCCACTTTCCATCTTTGAGAAGCTGCAGGCCACTGACCTTGTCATCTTGGAAGAGAAGGATGATCCCACCGGCATCGGTATGGGGCCGAAGACCCTTAAACAGCTCTGGCTTGGGGCATGGAGGGTAGTTAGCAACCTTGGTGCCAAAAGTTGGTCCTCTTGATCCATAGAAGGCCTTCTTGAGATAGCCCTTCTCTAGTCCAAGATTCTCACACAGCAAGTCCAATAGCTCCTCTGCTAGTTTCTCCAACCTCAAAGCAAATTCCTTCATCACCTTCCTGCACCATTACCCCCAAGTAATTTAGTTCCAATTCTGAAATGCAGAGACCCATCTATTTTTTTTTTTTGGCTTCCGTTTACTCTAAATTAAATAATCAAACAAAAATCATACATGGAGCAACGTTCAAAGCCTATAACTTCTGTGTCAATTATTATTTCTGATTTATTGTCCTAACTTATGTCTTTGCAATATGTGCATGCAAATTGTAATCTGATAAGTATTGTATCTGATACTTTTGTCGACTCACATTTCATACACCATTAGATGTGATTTACATAACTCTTTGCGTTAATTACCTGTACTCATCACTGAGATCAGGGATCTCATAGATGTTTGATTCAGGGAGATGGCGCAAGTGGAAGGTGCTTTCCCAGTCCATATCTTTGACCTCAGTTTGAACAGCATCTAAACCTTTGCTTGCAACTAATTCCTTAAACCTCTGCTGCATGCATCTCTCGTAGTGCTCTTTGGTGATTCTCTCCACAGTGTCCATGAAGTCATGGGGTATGCCATGGTTCACCAGCTACAATTTTGAAAGCAAACATTATAATTGACATGAGACACATGACATATATTTACCAAGAAAAAATCACAAAGAAGTAACAAGAAACAGATATATTGAAAGGGCAACGTAGAAATTAATATGAGGCATGAGAAGCTTTTTCTTTCAGAATTAAGTACCTCAAAGAATCCCCAGTTCTCACAAGCATCCTTGATTTTCTCCATGGTATCTTTTCTCTCCTCACCATTGAGCTTCTCAAAGTTGATCACTGGGAAGTTCTCCATATCTATAAAACTCAGACTCACTCTGTTTCTATCCGCCTTTTTTCTCTCGATGTAGTGTGTAAGTTGCTTTGTGATGATTTGTGTTTGGGTTTGGTGGTATTTATAGTGCTAAAAGTTTAGGATCAACCACAAAAAATTAATATCATTTAAAAAATTGCATGAATATATTTTAATTACCAACATTTTGTGCAGCCTTGTTTTTATTATAGCAGCTTTCCAAATCGTGGCTAACTTCTCTTATGGTGCCGTTGTTGAATTGTCTTTCCACTATGGTGTGTTGGACCCACTTGGTGGCTGGTTCCTTCTTCACCTGGAAATTTGACCAGAACTTAGCAGTTTTACACCACCGTCTATCAATAGTCATTTTTCAAATTTTCCTATAACGTCGATTTTGGAGTCAAAAAGAAAGTGATTTCTGCAAGAAGGTGCTGAGCAACTTCATTTCATAAACTCTCCAAGTTCTATTAGCAGCAGCAGGCCGTAGCCATCTAGTGTTTTTCTCTTGCTATTGCGCCAAAAAAAAAAAAAAATGTTTTGTAAATAAATGTGTGGAGTATTATTGTCAGTTATTTTTTAATATATTTTTTAAGAATTTAATTTTGATAAAATGATATATATAATGTAAATTTTCTTTTGTAAAGTTATCTAATCAAATCTTTTGGATTATATAACTTTTTAAATATCTGAGTACGAGAGTTAACTATACTTATTAATATAATAATATGTGATTAAATGTCTATGTAAAAAATTTTACAATATTAATGTATTAAAATTAAATGTTATTTTTAATACATTACATAATTAATGTGGCAAGTAAAACACAAAACAGTGTCAAATAATAAAAAAGGAGTAATTTTTATTTAATTTTAATGTATTGACATTATAAAAAAAATTTATTTAATTATCTAATTATATTATAACACGTCAGTAAATATAATTAACTCCCACCCTATTATCACCGATAGAAATATACGAGTTTTTGGTAAATTTTATTTAAATAATAATGTAATTTTTTTTTATATTTTTATTTTTTTTTTCTCGAAACACCTAAAAGATATATCTGCCCTTAATTACTCGTATCTTTCGTGCTATAGAATGACTAGGGACCCACCAAAATGATCAGTGGAAGGAAAAATTTTGGAAAGGCGAATAATTTATTTTTAGCCACAAAATGAAAAATAGTAGTTATGGGATTCACTTTTGTCATAAATGTGTCTAAAATCTGATAAGTTTAATTAATACCTATGCAAGAATGGTGCAGGCGTATTAGAAAAATATTATATATATACTTCATATATATATATATATAAATTTTTTATTTTGTTATATGATTTCTTATCTTTTTTTGTTTGAATTTTTTTAATCGTGTTTGTATAATTTTTTATCTAATTAATTCTTTTTTTTTTGTGATCAACTAAAAGATTTGCAAAATAAAATGACCTAACTGTATAAGTCCAATTAAATAATTAGCGTTGATTTTGAGTTCATGTTAGTATTAAAAATTTGAAAAGAAAAATAAAGAAACTAACTCAAGTTGTGTTCGAGTTGAAAACATTATTTTTTAATTGGATGCGTACGGACATGTGTCCAACGCTTGTAATGTGAGTGTTATGTGGATATAGTGTCCGATACAAGGACGACACACTATCAAATCGGTGTGTTTATGCTTCTTAGGTACTCATTATATATGAGATGTGATATTGATACACACTTTATCCATTATTAGATGTGACATGAACTCTACTTGAATGCAGTCCACACCTTATCTAATAATAAATAAAATATAAGTCGATACGATATCTCGTATATAATTAATACAAATAATGCAAGTATTCCCTTTAATTTGAGTAATATTTCAACCAGATTAGACATTTCTACTATACAGGAATCTTATCGAAAGAAAAGCCGTGATTTTGTATCAATAACCAATGATATCCATTTCACTCAATCAATCAAATTCACTCTTTATGGAGCCCATGTGAACAAAATAACAACAGTAGTTGGCCTTCCTAAAAGCTTCAGTGTCATTCCTACCCATAATTTTACCAATTTGTTCAACTTCTCTTCTTATTCTTGTATCTCAGGGGATCTTATAATTTGCTCAATTTTACTATAATCTAGAGGAGTGGCAACGGCGGCCTCCAACAAGGGACACTAGGATTGGGGGCAACAGAAGGGAACGGGTCGAGAGATATCCCCTTTTCTGTTATTTTCCTTCCCTTACTCCCATTATCTCATCCAAATAGTTAGTATAATTCTTTTTACAATCATATAATTATATATTACTGTATGAGTAAAAGCATAATTTTAACAATTAATCCAAGGACCATACTTATGATAAATAATATATGGCGTAATAAAAAAGTTTTGACTTAAATATCGCATTCAAAATACTTACTTGATCCATGTAAGATTGCTAACGTATGAGGAGTAATTTTAAAATGAATTACACTTGTTTCTAATGTTTGGAAATAGTACATATAACTCTTAGGGGAAGATTACGAGAATTTCTTTTATAAAGTATAACAAAAATATAATCTCCGTAAAAATATTCAAAGTGTCTGCAATTTCAGTGGTGAGTTTGGTTTCAGCATATGGGAGTCAGCTCCTCCACCTTTGCTTCTGCTCCCATGCAAGGAGATCTTTCTGGTGCCTCGTTTGTTAGATCTTCTTTTTAGCTTTAATTTCCGCGGTACCGAAAAAGAGAGTCTGCAATTTACTTTAAAGGTAGTTTGTAATACACAACCCTTTGCTCATCCTAGTATACTTTCACATCTTTCAATTATTTTTTTGGTAAATCAAATCTTTGAATTATGATCTTAGCAATGATTCGACAAATAGAATGAACCACATTATGTCTTCCCGTCCAGATCCATCCATCTCAAAATAATTGTATATATAAATATGTTCACTGAAAAAATAGATAAATTGATAAGAGTTAATGTTCATTTTAGTTTTAACTTTTTATTCATGAGTTATTTTAATCCTTGACTTTTAAAATGAGTTAAATCATCAGTTCTTAACATTATAAAATGTGAGTCATATTAGTTCCTCAATTTATTTTTATTTAATATTTTATTAAATAATAGATGATGTATATAATGTTAAGTGATACTTTCATGTACTTTATATCATTTGAAGTAGAATATTAAGTTTAAAATGACTCATTTTGATATCTAAAATTATATAAAATGACTCATTTTTTATAATTTTAAACATAAAAATAAGTCATTTTAAACTTCATTATACTCCAAATAACACATAACATATTAAAATATCACTTAATATTATAAAGCATAATTTAATTAATAAAATATTTAATAAAAATAAAATGAGGAACTAATTTAACTCAGAAATTAATTTAATTCATATTAAAAATTTAAAGTAAACCATAAATATAAATTCATAGAATAAAAGGAATATTAACTCAGTGGATAATTACTTAATGGAGGGGCATCGCTTACTGTGCGAGGGCCATAAAAGGTCGTGTACGTATGATGCGCCATAGTTGGAGAGTCTTCCAACAGGGACACTGCAACTAAGCACTCAGCAAGATGCAATGAACGCAATCATTTTGCTTCAGGCAATGAAAAAGAAATATAAGGACAAAACTTAAGACAACACTTCTTTAAGAGTTGGTGTATATATTTTTTATTTAATTACTGTATAAATTTCTATAATTTTTCTTAATTCTTAATTAAATTTTTATAATTTAAAAATTTATAATCAAATTACTATATTATACTATACAGAAGTTTTCAATCAAATCATTCCTGTATTATGCAAAAAAATTTAATTAAGTCTTTATATTACACAAAATTATAGGAATTTAATCACAAAATTTTTAAGTTATAAGGACTTAATTAAAAAAATTTATATAGTATAGGAACTATATCAGAAATTATTAAATTATAGGAACTATATTAAAAATTTTGGTGTAACATAGGTACTTTATCACAAATTTTTAAACTATATAAATTTAATTAAAAATTAAGTGATATTATAGGGATCTTTACAGTAATAAAGCTTATATTTTTTATGGGTAGTACATGGTGAAAACTAGGGCATGTTTGGATGAGTTTTTTGCAGGTGAAAATCCCTTTAACCACAAAAAATCACTTTGGGAATATTTGGATAATTTTAAAAATTAAATTGAAAAAATAATTTTCACTTTTTATTTTTATAAGTTAGAAAGAGTAGTTTTCAAAAAAAAAAAAAAACAGTTTGATGCTTTTTTATATATATATAAATAGAGTTTGGGTGAGCTTTTTCTTGACTCAAAATTAATTTTTTAAAAAATAATTGTCATATATTTGGATATTTTTAAAAAAATAATCAGAATATAAAAAAACTATTTTCAAATTTTTAATTATGTATAAAATTTAGGCTTCATAATATTTTTTTGAAAAATCTAAAACAAATGACATAATTAGTGTATAATTTTTTTCTACCTTCTTCATTTTTTATATTTAAATTGTAAAAATTTAATTTACAGGTTATATTTTAATTAATAACATCACAAACACTTTAATAAAAATATATCAAAAAAATTTGTAAAAATTTTGTGCAACATGTAAAGGAGAAAATTAATGGCAAGAGCAGTGATTTAACCAAATCTTCATGTAAATATCCCCACTTGTACAATTTCATATTCATAAGTAAATAAAATTACATGCCTATGAAATAAATTTCTGTTCTATTCGGATCCAATTATACTTATAATATTGTGGTCAATTACAGCTCTAGCTATCAATTTTCTAATTTATACTTTTCAAGAAAATCGATGGTCTGATTAATAGATAGGAGATAAATACCTTATCCATAACTTTGGGCAGATCACCATAGGGCATGACCAAATAATTGGTCCCATTCCCATTTAGTGGGGAACTTGAAAGGAAATGTTTTGTTGACATGCATGTATGAGATATACATGTATCATTGTTACCATTATGGACTGAGGCAAGAATCTGAATGGAAAGAGCCCAAGAGTGGTGTCACACTTCAAATAACAAAGAATTGAAGATATTATTGCTAATAATTTTTTAGTTTAAATATATTTTTAATTTTGATAAATATATGTCGTTTTGATTTTTAATTTTTTGAACTTTTTCGGTAGATTTTATTTTTTAATATATCATATTTTGTGACGATATTTATAAAAGATTAAAATTGATAAGGTAGGTCCAAAATTTAAAAACACAATGATAAAAAACATATCATTGAAAGAAAAGAGAACTCAAAATCCATTATTTAAAAGAGATTAAAATTAAAATGACTTATATTTATAAGAACTAAAACTATTTCTAAGACTAATTTTTAAGTGACAAATATATAAAGATTTTAATGTTATATATCTTGATGAAACATCAAAATGACTTATATTTATCAGAATCTAAACTATATATAAGCCTAATTTTTAAGTGAAGAATATTTAAAAAAGTACAATTAATGTTATATTTTGGTGGGACATGAAGTATCTAACTACATTAGACCTATTCCAACCATTCTTAAGTAGACTAATATTTATTTGATTATAGAAGTGCAAGAATTATGTAATTTTTTTTTATAAATATTGTTTTCCTGAAATTCAAGTTCATATTCTCATCTTAGAGAATTAAAACTATTTATCACCTCAATCAACCTCATTAACATTGTCTACTTTTGGATGATCATCACGCCGCGCGTGATTGCAAGCTTTAAGTTGCCACAAAAGTTTGAGAGTTTCAACCTTTCCACGCATGCAGTTGAAACTGAGTGCACATATTCTGCTCAACTCCTACAAAAAGCACCACAATGCATGGTTGCCACTGGTGTGTGTTCATGCACCATGGACATATTTTCAATTTTCAGATGTTGATCGAGCACTTGGGCCATGTCTTGTTCTCTTTGGTTGTTCGGTAGTTCCCCCCCCCGAAAATATTCTCCTAGTTTGTTACCTACCAAATTTTCATTTTCGGTCTAAAATTGGAATTACAATAATAAATACTATGAGTTTGAGGTTAAAGTAACTATGCACTCTAATTTCATAGTAAAATACTCTTTTCGTTATCAATTGACTACTCATTTGGAGAAACTAGTACAAACTGTTCCCTGCTTATCCAAATGCACAGTGGACGGAGCGAAGTAAAAGATAAAAAAAATTATGCAAAGAATTCCACGGGTGGGATTTTGAATTATTGAAGGAACACTTAGTAATGCATCCATTGGTTCACTGTGGCCTCCTTTCTAGTGGTTTCTTCTAGCAGGATGATTACCATCAATCAGCACTAGCTAGAGCCCTTTTGCAGCGAAACGCTCAGAAAAAAAGTACTAGTTTTAATCGATTTGCTCTTTTAAATTTTTACTTCCAACTTCATTCCATCATTCTAGCATTGACTATTGTTTTTCTGCGGTTTGATTCGTCTAACAATGAAGTGCCAATAATATATACCAACAGCAACTAAATGGAAAATTATATATAATCAATGTTTTTAAACTAACGACAATGGTTAGGTGGAAAATTATATATAATTTAATTTGAATGTACTAACACCGTCATCCAATTAAATTATCTGATTTGTATAATTTTTTAAATAGTGGGGTAGAGACTTAAACATATTTATCGATATGACATAATGTGATTGGATGATAGTGTAAAATAATTTTATATTAAAAGTGCAACAAAATTAAATTTAATTATATAAACGTGAAAAATGTAAACTGGGGCTGCTGTTTAAGTTGGAGAAAAGCCAATATCAAACGTTGGTGTGATGGCTTACAACAACTTGTGATTTTATTTTCCTAATTATTGTGTATGTAGCATCCGCAAGTCTCAATAAACGTGCGTGTTCTAAGTTAGAACGAATATCTACATTCTTCTCTCAACTTGGTTGATTAAATTGTTTTACTCCGTTTTATGTGTTTCTGTATATACGTCTGTACAACTTTGAAACTTAATCATTATTGTTCGTCGTTGCTTTAGAAACCAGAATGCTCGAACTTCTTGACATTTTCAACTTATCTAGTCACCATGTTATATGTGCATTTCTTCTTTCAAGTGGCCCGCCAACCTTAACAGTAAATAATGTGTCTTGGCTTTTTATTCAACGAACGAAAAAGCATGTAATCACTCGTTGCCTATCACATGAAATTAATTGCCATATATATATATTTCGAAAGCTTTATTTGGTTGATCAATTTCATTCAAAGACGAATTGCCTAAAATATACTGGTGAAATATTTCGCTTGTGAAACGCATTAATCAAAAGAAAAATACACAAGAAATGACCTCTCTCTCTCTCTCTCTCTCTCTCTCTCTCTCTCTCTCTCTCTCTCTCTCTCTCTCTCTCTCTCTCTTGTTACACCCAAAATTTCTCGGTCACCCCTTAAAGAAAGAAAGGGATAGTGCATGAATGGTCACCATATTTTTAACATTATCATGAACGTACTGCAATATATGCCTTCTACTTTTCATTCATGTTCATTAGAGGGATATTTTTTATTTGTTTTTACAAATAGGAAAAGTATTTCCACGTACGCATTATGTAGAGCCAAACATTTGGCTGGTGCAAATCCACTAAAATATTTGTTATCTAATTAAAGAACAAAAATGATTTAGGGCACAATACGAATCAAGTATGAGTTAATTTTCATTTTAAACCTTGATTTTACACCTATAAATTATTTTAGTTTCTCATTTTTATAATTAGTCAAATTAGCCATTAACATTATAAAATGTGAGTCATGTTAATCTTTAGCCTATTTTTATTTTACATTTCATTAATTAAATAATGACATGTAATATTACGTGATATTTTGACATACCTTATATCATCTGAAATATATTTAAGTTTAAAATAATTTATTTTAATGTAGAAAATTATACAAAATAATTTATTTAAATATCCTTTTCAATTTATAAAATGACTTATTTGTGCAGTGTTAAATACTAAAATAAATCATTTTAAACTTTACTATTTCTAGATAACACTGGTATGTCAATGTATCACTTAACATTATATATTATCATTTAATTAATAAAATGTAAAATAAAAGTGGGATGAGGAATTAACTTGACTCATATTTTATAATATCAAAGACTAATTTAACACATTTGAAAGTTAAAAACTAAAATAACTCATATATATAAAGTCATAATTAAAAATGAGCATTAATCCAATTTGCTACTGACTATTGTGCGTGGTCTTCACCACACAAACACAATCAATATTTATTTTTATTTATATTTTATTTTGTTTAATTATATTGCATCAAATTATGCCACATCGCGTGATTTTGTTTTAAAGTCAATGGTGCCATCCAGTAGCACTCTTTAAATAATACCCTTTTTTTCCCATATGGTAAACATGTATATTTTTTTACATGTTGTGTTAGAATATTTAAACAATTCCACGATATTAAATTATTGCATGAATACGAACCAAGCTGTTGCATCATGTAATGACAAGTAGAAACTAATGTAGCAATACAGCTGTAGCTGAGGAACTATCAGTTCAGTTCTCTGTATTGGTATTATTTCAGGAAAAAATCTTTTATACTCCCGGAGGAAATCAATTTTTCCTCCATGAAATCACTTCAACCCTTGATGGTTTTCTCCCAACCTCTCTCTCTCATTCACCCTAGGTGCATCAAAGGTTGATATACAATTTAGAGTAAATCCACTCTTCCTCCGGGTGGAGGAAAGAATTACTCTTATTTCAATCACTATCTTAGAGGAAGAATTGATAATTTTACAGAGAATGAATAAAAGAAATTAATGAACAACACAGTAGTATGGGATAAAAGGAAACAGAGAGAAAGAGAAAAAGAAGCCAGCAGAAGAGAGAAGGATTCAATAGGGTGAGATTAGAGAGAATTCCCAATTTCCCAGAGTTTCGTTTTCCCGTTTTATTTTTTTTAAAAAAAAAATCGCAACAGTTTCCACGCCACCCCTGTGGCCCCTTTCTTCCTTTTGCATATTTTGAGCCTTCTAATGATTTGGGCTGTCGCTGATGGGCCCAAACCCAAATTGTACTGATCATGAATTGTGTGATTGAAAATATCCCTGGGTCCATGACCAAAAATCAAATTTCTCTCGCTAGGTCTTGACCCAAAAACAAAACATCTCTAAGTGAAATTCATTCCAATAATCTTAATTTTGTCATTTAGTTCATAATAAATAAATAAATTATGTGATTTAAATTGTAGTTTGCGGAGAGCTTATTAAAACCTCCTAGTTTATTTGCCAAATTGAACATTCAAATGTATTTTAGGTGTTTTGAGCCAAATCACATAGAAAACATATCACGATACATTCAAATATGAATTTTAAAACAAATGTCTCCCAACAAGAAAAAATAAGTGGGCACTAGGTTGCTGAATGCATTAAACTTTCACATATTTCACAATGATAATCATCCATCAGAAAAGGCAAACAGGGACAAGTACTTTCTGTTTATTTTTTTTTTTTCAATATAAAGGAAACAAGTAAATAATAATCCAACCTAGGACTTGGTCTGGCCATATTACTTGGCACGAGAAATGATATTTCAAAATCAAAAAATAAATATTCATTAAGACATCTATTTTGTCACATTTGGATGGTGGTGATGGTTCCTACTTTTCTAACAAATCCAAGAGTGATAAAGTGAACATTCCATTAATAGAGCATTCACTTTTTGAACATTCAAACAGCTCTACTCTACTTGCCACAATCTTCACTCTGCCCCATAGAAGAATTGTCACAAGATGTAACAACCTATGTTGCATGGTACAAGACTTACACTGCATGGACCATGAATCACGAGAAGATTGCGGATTCTAGCAATTCTGCTTCCGTTTGTTAATAATTAACTACATTCTATTCCTCCTTTTGTTCTTCCTGATTTGTTTCTGAAACGGTTCAAAGATCTCCGCCTGAATTCAAATTCAAAGGGTTCCCCTCGGCCTTATTATTATTGTCCTGGACAACTGTCACCACCGCCATTGACAGGTGGTGCTTTGCCAATGGTCTTGTTTGTATCTACACTCTTCTCTTGACCGGCAAAGACAAATCAATCTCAAACACATACCCTAGCATATATAAACGCCTCTTTCCCACTTCCCAGTCGTGAGAGTGAGATCAATCTTAACCGACTTATATCAATGGCCTTCCCAATCACTCTCTGCATTCTTTCATCACAATATAACAAATTGAGAGGCGATAATATAACCCAGACAGTAGTATTGCCAAAACAAGGGTCACTTGTGTTGAAGAGATCAGTCCACTGCTTTACAGCAAGGTAGTGACCTTGTATCATTCTAGCGCCACCCTCCATAACCTGAGCATTGTCCATGGTCAAATCAAATTTCACGATACAGTACTCATTGCCAGCACTCATAATATCGAAGCCAGCTTTCAACTTCCCAATGCCTTATCCCGAAAGGAAACCTTCACCACCCCCTGATTCTTGTCCGCCCTATCCACTTTCTCCTCAACATCCCTCCCCTCACTGTGGGAGTGGAGGTTGAAAAAAGAAGCGGAGAAAGTTGAAGCTGAAGTATTTGAAGAAGTAACAGTGAAGAGTTTGTTACCTACCAAAGTTTCAAATTTCGGTCTAAAATTGGAATTTCAATAATAAATACTATAAGTTTGAGGTTGTAGTAACTATGCACTATAATTTCATAGTAAAATACTCTTTTCGTTATCAATTGACTACTCATTTGGAGAAACTAGTGCAAACTGTTCCCTGTTTATCCAAATGCACAGTGGACGGAGCGAACTAAAAGGTAAAAAAATTTATGCAAAGAATTCCACGGGTGGGATTTTGAATCATTGAAGGAACACTTAGTAATGCATCCATTGGTTCACTGTGGCCTCCTTTCTAGTGGTTTCTTCTAGCAGGATGATTACCATCAATCAGCACTAGCTAGAGCCCTTTTGCAGCGAAACGCTCAGAAAACAAAATACTAGTTTTAATCGATTTGCTCATTCAAATTTTTAGGACCAACGTCATTCCATCATTCTAGTATTGATTATTGTTTTTCTGCTGTCTCATTCGTCGAAAAATGAAGTGCCAATAATATATACCAACAACAACTAAACAGAAAACTATATAATCAATGTTTTTAAACTAATGACAATGGGTACGATTTAATTTATATGTACTAACATTGTTATCCAATTAAATCATTCAATTTATATAACTTTTGAGGTTGTGGGGCAGAGACTCAAACATATTTGTCGATATTGTATAATGTGATTGAATGATAGTGTAAAATAGTTTTACACTAAAAATATATCAAAATTAAATTTAATTATATAAACATGAAAAATTTAAGCTGGGGCTGCTGTTTAAGCTGGAGAAAAGCCAATTCCAAACGTTGGTGTGATGGCATACAACAACTTGTGATTTTATTTTCCTAATTAGTGTGTAAATAGCATCCGCAAGTCTCAATAAAACGTGCGTGTTCTAAGTTAGAACGAATATCTACATTCTTATCTCAACTTGGTTGATTAAATTGTTTTACTCCGTTTTCTATGCTTCTGTATATACGTCTGTGCAACTTTGAAACTTATTCATTATTGTTCGTCGTTGCTTTAGAGCCAGAATGTTCGAACTTCTTCCCATTTTCAACTTATCTAGTCACCATGTTATATTTGCATGTCTTCTTTCAAGTGGCCCGCCAACCTTAACAGTAAATAATGTGTCTTGGCTTTTTATTCAACGAACGAGAAAGCATGTAATCACTCATTTGCCTTTCACGTGAAATTAATTGCCGTATATATTTCGAAAGCTTTGGTTGATCAATTTCATTCAAAGATGAATTGCCTAAAATAAAGTGGTGAAATATTTCGCTTGTGAAACGCATTAATCAAAAGAAAAATACACAAGAAATGACCTCTCCCTCTCTCTCTCTCTCTCTCTCTCTCTCTCTCTCTCTCTTGTTACACCCAAAATTTCTCGGTCACACCTCACACCTCAAAGAAAGAAAGAAAGAAAGACAGGGATAGTGCATGAATGATCACCACATTTTTAACCTTATCATGAACGTGCTATATATGCCTTTTACTTTTCATTCAAGTTCATTAGGGGGATATACATATAAATAGGAAAAGTATTTCGACGTACGCATAATGTATAGCCAAACATTTGGTTGGTGCAAATCCACTACAATATTTGTGATTTAATTAAAGAACGAAAATGATTTATGGCACAATTCGAATTTAGTATGAGTTAATGTTCATTTTAAACGTTGATTTTTTACATATGAGTCATTTTAGTTTCTGATTTTTATAATGAGTCAAATTAATCTATGACATTATAAAATATGAGTCATGTTAATCTTTCAACCCATTTTTGTTTAACATTTTATCAATTAAATGATGATATATAATGTTAAGTGATATTTTAACATATTTTATATCATCTGAAATAGATTTAAGTTTAAAATAATGTATTTTGATGTCTACAATTATATAAAATAATTAATTTAAATATCCTTTTCAATTTATAAAATGATTCATTTTATGCAATATTAAACATTAAAATAAATTATTTTAAACTTTATTATATTTTAGATGATAGTGGTATATCAACGTATCACTTAACATTATACACTATAATTTAATTGATAAAGTGTTAAATAAAAGTAGGGTGAAAGATTAGCTTGACTTATATTTTATAATATTAGGGATTAATTTGATCCATTTTAAAAGTTAAAGACTGAAATAGCTCATAAATATAAAATTAGAATTAAAATGAGTATTAATTCAATTTGCTATTAACTATTGTGCGTGATCTTCACCACACAAACACAATCAATGTTTATTTTTATTTATATTTATTTTGTTTAATTATATTGCATCAAATAATGCCACGCATTGATTCGCGAGATTTAGTTTTAAAGTCAGCGGTGCCATCCAGTAGCACTCTTTAAAGAATACCCTTTTTTCCCATATGGTAAACATGTATATTTTTTCACGTGCTATGTTAGAATATTTAAACAATTTCACGATATTCAATTATTGCATGAATATGAACCAAGTTGTTGCATAATGCAATGACTAGTACAAACTAACGTAGCTACATAACAGTAGCTGAGGAACTGAGTATCAGTTCAGTTCTCTGTATTGGTATTATTTCAGTCACTAGTTTAGAGGAAGAATTGATAAATTTACAGAGAATGAATAAAAGAAATTAATGAACAACACATTAGTATGGGATCAAAGGAAACAGAGAGAGAGAGAAAAAGAAGCCAGCAGAAGGAGAGAAGGATTCAATAGGGAGAGATTAGAGGGAATTCCCAATTTCCCATAGTTTCGTTTTTCTTTTTTTTTGGGTAAAAAATCCCACCCTTTCCATGCCACCCCTGTGGCCCCTTTCTCCCTTTTGCATATTTTGAGCTTCTAATGATTTGGGCTGTCACTGATGGGCCCAAACCCAAATTATACTCGTCACGAATTATGTGATCGAATATATCCCTAGATTCATGACCAAATTTTTTTTTATCTCTCCAGGTCTTGACCCAAAAAAAAAAAAATAATCTCTGGGTGAAATTCATTCCAATAATCTTAATTTTGTTATTTAGTTCATAACAAATAAATTATGTGATTTAAATTGTAGTTTGCGAAGAGCTTATTAAAACCTCGAAGTTTATTTGACAAATTGAACATTTAAATGTATTTTAGGTGTTTTGAGTGAAATCACATAGAAAACATATCACGATACATTTTTTTTTTCATCTGTAACAAAAAAATATCATGATACATTTAAATATGAATTTTAAAGCAGATGTCTCCCAAGTCCCAACGAGAAAAAATAATTGGGCACTAGGTTACTGAATGTGTTGAACTTTCACATATTTAACAATGATAATCATCCATCAGAAAAGGCAAACAGAGACAAGTATTTTCTATTTCATTTTTTTCCCTTCAATGTAAAGGAAACAAGTGAATGATAATCCAACTAGGACTTGATCTAGTCATATTACTTGGCAGGGGAAATGATATTTGAGCCTCCAAGAGGGAATATTTATTGAGACATCCACTTCATCACCTTTAAATGGTGATGGTAATTCTCACTTATCTTACTTTTTTAACAAGTCCAAAAATGATATTCAAATAGCACTACTCTACTTGCCACAATCTTCTCTCTACCCCCATAGAAAAATTGTCACAAGCTAACCTATGTTGCATGGTACGAGAGACTCACCTTGAATGGACCATGAATCACGTGATGATTGCAGAGCCTTAACCTTATTCTATCAAGAATAAAGATTGGTGTATAACAAATTGTACAGTAATATTATAATACAACTCACAAACTTATTTTGCCTTTTAGTGTATTAATACCCACTCTCATTGAAATACAAAATACGTTTGTGAGTGATGTTGTAATATTGTTGTACAACTTTATTGAGCATCTAACACTACTCTTCTAGTAATTCTGCTTCCGTTTATTAATAATTAACTACTATACATTCCATTCCTCCTTTGGTTCTTCCTGATTTGTTTCCGAAACGGTTCAAAGAACGCTGCCTAAATTCAAATTCAAAGGGTTCCCCTCAACCTGATCGTTGTTCTCGGGATCTTCAACCCGACAACTGTCACCACCGCCATTGACAGGTGGTTCTTGAAAACAGCAAGCTCTCGAGCTCTACAAGGTGCCAAATGGTCTTGTATCAACACTCTTCTCTTCAGCGGCAAAGACAAATCAATCTCAACACATACTCCAGCACAAATGCCTCTTTCCAACTTCCCCGTCATGAGATCAATCGTAACCGGCTCATATCAACGGCCTTCGCAATCACTCTCAATATTCTTTCATCATAATATGACAACTTGAGAGCCGATAATATAACCCAGACAATAGGATTGCTGAAACAAGGGTCACGCAAAATCACGCAAAAACCCTAAATCAAACCATGAACAGCAATCCATAATTTTGCATAGAAAAATGAAAGAAAACCTTTAATTTAATCCAACAAATTCAACAAAAAAATATAGAAAATTCAATGTCATCACAACCATCTCAGACCATGTCCCTGACCCATAGCCAGAGAGCCTAGTTACACATGAGAAAGAGAGAAGAAAAGCATAAAAAGAGAAGCAGAACTGTAGAATACATGAAACCCAATTTCTTGTATGTAGCGATAGAATCTTCAATATCTTCTTCTCTAACCGTTCCTTCAGTGCCAAACAGCTCCAAAATTGACTCTCTATCTATCCTCTCAAATCTCCTTTCAAAATCCGTTTCGAGTTTAAAACGCAACGCCGGGGGGGTGGGGAAACCGCCACCAGAGCTTGGGCGTGCGATCCCAGCTTTTCGAGCAGTGACTATCAAATGTGTTAAAAAAAATTTCGCCGGGGATCACTTGAGCGGTCACATTCTAGCGTTTGAGCGGTGGCTATCCAACAATTGCATGCCAAGCTCCTCTTCTCAACTTCTTCTTATGCCTAAAACCATAATTAAAACCCAATACTAAGTCAAAATATTCCTAAAAACAAATAGAAAATTTATAAACTTAAAACATGAAACTTCGAGGAATTAAATACGCTTCAAAGGTTCAATTTAAAGGACTTTGGAGGGCTTTGCATTCTAGATATCATAATTTTGATGGAACATCTCAATCCGGGATTGCAATTCCAATAGCAATCCAAAACCTTGACGACCAAACTTTTATGCTTCACCGCATGTTATCGATATTGATTAGCTTGGCAAAAGCAGTATTAATTAATTTATTAGTTATATTACCTACTCCATTTTTTTTTGAAGTAATTGTCTTTGTACAAAAAAAAAAATGTTTCATATTATTTTTTGTTTTAAAATTTCAATGCAAAATTAATTATTTTATGAGGGTTTATCTAGTATTCCTATAAAATTCAAGGATACCAGTAACTCAGTTATTTATGATTGATATATCATATGTCCCATTAACTCAATTTATTATAATATAGAAAAAGAAAAATTCAATTACAATTATTGAAAAGAAAAAAAAAGGATGCTGATACCTATACCTATAGGATATCAAAGCAAAAACTTTATTTTATTTCAATTTCATCCATATCTTCATTAAGTATAAATTTTTTTTCTCTTCCTGATAGCTCCTTCATTGGCGTTATAATAATTTTTCATTATTTTTTTATTAGTCGAAATGTAATTTGGTCTTTGATAATTACTTTCCCTAAAACTTAAGAACCGCAAAATTATATATATGAATGCCAAAACTTTATATTTTAAACGGAGGTAATAACTAATTTTTTAAAATTTAGAAATGAAGATGAAACGCGGTCACGTAAAAACCGACGAAAACAAAAAGATTATGCAAAAGAAAAATCTGATATTATTCAATGCACTGCAATTTCAGGAATAACATAACGTAACATCCTCAATTTTTCTTTTATATTAAGTAGCTTATTTTTATGAGTTATTAGAATAAATAATTAATAAATTAATCAAATACTAATTAATAAATGAGTCAAAGCTTAATCAATCAGAAAAAAAATAGAAAAGTCAACCTAATTAGATGAAGGACAAAAATGTAATTTTAAATATTTAATAAATTTGTTAATTTTAAGAATTAAAATTAAAAATAAGATTATAGAAGATTAATAATATTCCACAATCAACTCATATTTAAATTACGAGAGAATGTGTAAAATCTTAAAAGATTAATATTTTAGTTTCAAATTTTAAATAATTAATAATCTCTCACCAAATCTCTATAAATCATGTTCACACTAACTAAGAGATATAATGTCTTTCTAAATCTCCATTTTATAGCAACAAATAGCTAAGGAATCTAAATCTTTAACTAGATTCTCGAGTCATACATTCATTTATATCTAATGCATGTGTGGATAGACTATAGGACTCTATTTTAGAATTGCCTTATAACCTTATTGTGTCTACATCCACAAACAAGTCTATGTTAGAACGATTGAGCTTATAAGGATTGTTCCCTACAAATCTCAGATAAGTCCTTTAGGGTAAATTTGATATGCCTTTTATTAATTTGTAGATCTCGATGTCATCTCAGGTATGGCTGAAGGCCAACCATGTTTTGTTGGATTATGCAACCCAGACTGTCATCGCTTCCCCAGTATTGGATGAACCTACACAAATAATGGACTTTTAGCTACATTCCCTTAGAGTAGAAAGTGGTGATCGAAGTGAGGATCTAGGATACATTCTCCTAATGGCAAGTAAAGTAGACTGTGAGGAACTCTGAGTGAAATTCTAGCAGTTAGAGATTACCCTGATATTTTTCCTGAGGATATACTTTCCCCGGGAAAGGGAAGCTGAGTTCTCAATAGATTTAGTACCAGGAACAGGACCAATATCTATAGCCTCCTACCAGATGTCGATAACAAAATTGGTAGAGTTGAAGAGGCAATTAGAGGAATTGTTGGAGAAAAATTTTATTAGGCCATGTGTTTTACCATTGGGAGCTCCAGTACTCTTCATAAAGAAAAAGGATAGTAGCATGCGGTTGTGTGTCAACTACCACCAATAAAATAAGGTTACCATCAAGAACAAATACCCACTCCCTAGGATAGATGACCTTATGGATCAACTACGAGGTGCATTTGTATCCTATAAAATTGACTTAAGGTCCAGATACCACCAGATTAGAGTAAGGAAGGAGGATATACCGCAAAACTGCTTTTAGGACTAGAGGGGGCAGAAGAATTTACATGGGAGTTAGAAGAACACATATGATGCGATTACCTTGAACTTTTTAGAGGTAACAAATTTTGAGGACAAAATTTTTCTAAGGAAGGGGAAATGTAACATCCCAATTTTTTCCCTCATACTAAGCACTCATTTTAATGAGTGGCTATTAGTTTTTACGTGAAAATGACCATTTTCGGAGAAAAAGGGGGAAACAGTAATCCTGTCACTAAAGGGAAAAATGGTAATTTTACCACTAAAGTATGAATTATAAGGATATAACATCTCAATTATTCCTCTTATGCTAAGTATTCATTTTAAATGAACAGTTAGAGGTATTTGTGAGCAAACAATTTTTTTTTTCTGAGAAAAAAAGGGAAAATGGTAGTTTTGCCACTAAAGGGTAAAAAAGGAAAAATTATAAAAAGACATCAAGATAAAGTGAAATCAGATATTTCTTGTAAAAAATGTTTAACAACATTAATTGGATAGTTTTATAAAGTTTATTTTGTGTTAAATAAGCGTTTTTCACGAAAATGGGCCAAAAGGGGCATTTCTGTCTTTTCACACTCACAGGCTGGACCAACCCTATCTGGTCAAAAATCAAACACAGGCCAGATAAGGTTGTTGCATGGCTGGCCAAAGCATGGGAAAATGAGGGGATAATGCGGTTGATTTCAAAGCTTAAAAAAATGGGGTTGCTTGATTCCAAGGTGTAGCAATTACCAAGCTTTGACTCTCCTCTATTTAAGCAAGCCATCCTCTTCTTGTTTTCCCCACTTCTAGCTGTAGCTTTCTCCCCTTCCCTACACTCTCGCTTGTTTTCATTTTCATCCAAAATATCTCATAGAAAGCTCTCCAGTGGTGGTCTATGAGGAGTTGCAAGAAGTTTCTATGTTCGATCCAACGGTCGCAACTTGTTCATCCTTTTTAGTCTTCAATTAAGGTAGAGAATTTATGTTTGTTACTTATATTTGTGGTTGATCGTGAATTGTTCTAGTCTTTTTGTAGCTACGAACGGCTCATTGGTCTCGAAATCAAGTTAAGAACGCCATAGCCTTTTCCGTGGCTATAGATATCTTTCCTAGTAAATCCGACGAACTCATAAATCCTCCTCTCTCCGAGGATGCTATTACATGAGAATACCAAAGAGATCTATGAGGTCTCTTAAAATGGTTTCATGTCACTTTTAGGTGATTGAAGGGGTGTTTGTTCGGAGGAGACACTCAAACGAGTTCTAAATTGTGCTTTTATGAAATCTGGATTTCAAAGCATTTCTTTTGTTAAAAAAATGTATATACATAAATATTGTGTATCATCTCTGTAAATGGTGTTTCTTTTGTGTTCTTGAAAGTTTCTAAAAGAGAAAAACATGTAAGAAATCAAATTTGAACAAAATCATAAAACTTATATAAAAATCTCTAATTTTCAGAATGATTAGTAATCTGGACAGTTTTCAATAAAAATTCATTTCTCAATCTCTAGACCTCCGATTAAGCCCATTCCAATTTTCCATGAAAAATAAGACATAGATCCATGCCTGATTTTATTTGGTAGTGTTTGGTTTCCTATAAAATTCATGAAAAATATTAGAAGAAGCCTCATCCTCTATTGTTTGGAATCTGGGCAGTATGCAATGAAAATTCTAAAATTCGAGTTATACAACTTGGATTTGAGTGAAACTAATTTTAAATGAAAGCTAACACATAGGAATAGTAATTTTCATAGTTGAAAACTTTGTATTTTTGTGTCAGTAATTTTTGTAAGTTGCTGCACCCGCAGTTGGGTGCGCAACCAAACAGCCTCTATTTAGGAATTTTTATAAGATTGTGTAGTTATCAAATTTTTCTCATTCTTAGTTTGTTGGAAAGCTTAATAAATCATAATCACCCTCATAAAATATTAGTTTAAATTTCCAAGTATAGGGATCACTGTGGAATTTCTTATAATAAATGACAAATCTGTGAAAAACTGCAAAAGTTAAAAGTTGCTTAATTTTTTAAGAATAATTTGCTAAAATATTTTAACAAAATTCCTACACTATAAGGATTAAAGAAGGACCAGAATACAATATTATCACCTTATATAATCATGAGAATATTATAAGCACATTGATGAAAAGAACAATAAACGAGTCTCATGACTCTATCATACAAATACATAAAATAACTTGCGCTTGTATGAAAATCCTAAGTTATTGGGACATGTTATTATTGATAGAATTGTCATCCTGTGATATTGTCATTGTTTAAGTTATTATTGATATGTCATGCTATGTGTATCATATTGCTATCTTGAAATGCAAATTCGTGCATGTGATGACCATTCTTAACATTACTTGCATTAAGAAAGTAAAGAAAAGGAACAAATGAATTGTATCATATTTTACCCCTCACCTTAGGGCAGTGACGGATATCGGTTTGGACTCAACATCATAAGTTTAAGGAGGGAAGCCCAGTGCGGGTTTGTAAGTTAAAATCGGAGGTTGATATCAAAGATCACATATGACACTAAGTAATCAATAAATAAGATTAGAGGTTGATGCCAAAGATCAAAGCCAAGACATGTTACTTTGTGTGATTACCAATTAATAGCTCATGATGCACGCACACATAAATCATGGCATAAGCATGTACAACAGGAAAGATGATACACCTTGCCTTATGAATAAAATGTGCATACATATATGGCATGTCAATTTATTGAGTACATACATACATCATGGCATGTCAGTAGAAAAGGCATGTAAAAAGGGGTCCCACCTCCATTAATGAAAGACTTTTGAAAATTAGAAGATGACTATATGCATGCACACATTTCTTTTAGCAAATAAACCCAAGGTGGCTAAAGGTAAAGACGATGACACCCATGCATTTCCCTACTGAGAAATATTATATTTCCCATTCCTTCTTTATTTCCATATCGCCTTTCGATGGAGAAGAGAATTCACATGGTGTCGTGAATTCCCTTAGTTGAGCGATGATACTGCCCCCTCATTCATGCAATATGTGTCACAGTCACTACTAGTACGAGTACCTACTAATACATGAGTCCACACACCAGTATAGATGAAGAGATCGACACACTACAAGAAATACACGAGTTACCGACGGATTTTACCAACGGATTTTTTCCGTCGGTATTTTTGATGGATTTACCGATGGAAAACAAGAAATTCAAGAATTTTGGATCTCAGTCATTACCGACGGATTTTTCCATCGATAAATTCGTCAGTAACTATTATGAATTACTTTTAATGCAGAAATTAAATTTATCGACAGAAAATTCCATCAGTAATTATTTTTAAAAATATTTTTTAAAAAATTTAAATTTATCGACGGAAAAATTTGTCAGTAATGTTATTTTTGCAAAATATATTTGTTAAAAATATTTACCGACGGAAAAATCTGTTGGTAATTGTTAAAGAAAAATTTTTGTGAAATGAAATTCTGGGCGCCTTTTGGTCATTACCGGCGGATTTGTTTCCGTCTGAAATTAAAAAATCCACCAGTAATTCTTTTAGCCTTTATGGACCACATCTTCACCACAAACTCATTATGTTCTTGACTCCCTCTCTCTCTTCTGGTCTCTCTCTCTCTCCGTGAGTCACGCCCGCCGCCCCAAACTTGCCGCACCGGCGCTCCTCTGACCAATGCTGACGCACCCCCGTCCAACGTCGTTGTTAACGTCAACCAACACCATACGTCGCTCCGCATTGAGATATGAGGAAGACCAAGGTCGCTGTGCCCCCATTGCAAGGTCGCTGTGCCCCCATTGCAAGGTCGCACGTCACTGTTTCTTTGTCTATCTCTCTCTTGGCCTCTCTCTCTCATTTTGTTTGCGATCTCCGCCCACCCAGCACCGCGGCCAAGGAGGAAGCCACCACTGCCGGAGGAACCGCATTTTGTTCGCGATCTTCGCCCGCCCAGCACCATGGCCAAGGAGGAAGCTGGCAGGGAAAGACTCAACAAGAAGAACATCCCCCTTGACCAATACATTACTACCCGTTAGTACCTGTACCTTGTGTTTTGAAGTTTCTCTGTACCTTGTGTGTTGAGATTTTTTGGGCATGGCGATTTGCTTTTTGGGTTTTTGAGTCAGTTTTGTGAATTGTTGACTGATCTTGGATGTTTGTGAAGATATTTATTCGATTTGTCAATACCCTACCTAGCAAGTTCAATCATCCAATTACTTTGTGATAATCTGAGTCATTTGCTATTTGGAGCTCCTTCTAGTTTTATGGCATGAATTGGGATTTGTAACCAACTTATGCGTGAAGATGAATGATTTGTAACATCATGTAGTAGTTAAAGTACCATATGTTGCTGAGCTACCTTATAACTCATAGACGAATTGTGATTTATTGTTCAAAAAAGAATGGAGATCATTATTGTTCAAAAAAGAATGGCATGTATCAATGCAGCTTCTGTCATAGTCCCTGTTAATTATGAGTATTAATGTAGAGTGTCAACTAATATTCCTTATGTTATTTCATTTGGCTAATACAACAATGAACTTCTGCAGATATTGTTCGCTTGCCATGGTTTGAGATGGTTATGGCCAAATTTGAGGCAAATAGTAAGGTCATTTTAACAGTTGAAGACATCTATATTATCACTGTGTATGTATATCAGTTATTTACTTCATGAAACATTAAACTTAAATCTTCGTAATTCACATAACTGACTTTTTTTAATTGTTTTTTCCCAAATCATAGCTATGTCAAACTTAAGTCTTGGAATGAATATTGTATTGTTTTTCTTTTTCATTTTTAGAAACTGTCATTTGTTCGGATTCTTGGGCTTATTATTATTATTATTATTATTCATTTTCTTCTTTCCATGGGCAAAGGGTAGGCTAGTTAAGGTTGGAACCTTTACCCATTCTTATCCATTCTGCTGGAGATTCGGCACTCCTCTAATTTACAGGGTTGTTCCTAGCTAGTAAGTATGTTTGACCAAGATTTACCTTTCTTTCATTGTTTTGTGTAGCTACGGGAGTTAATTTGTGTCGCTGTGTTTGTTTTCACTTGTCCCAATTATTTGAAATGTCATCTTTGTAGTTGCTATGTTTTATTTTTAGTTTTCTAATTACACCAGTATTCATCTTAAAATAAGTCGAACACTGCAATTGTGTATTAGTCTTCCCTTCCTTTTATTTATCTCAATAGTCATGTGCTGTTTCATTTTAGGTTTGTTAAGGTGGAGTTATTGAAAGAAAAATTGTTGGAAAATAATCAGCAGACATACTAGGTCCTTGATTTTGCCAAGGTATATAATGTCTTGCTCACTAGATTTTTTCCTTGAATTGCTGATTTACTACTTGATCTTGTTTCTATTCTTTCCTTTTGCTCTGGAAAAAGGTCAATGTGAGCTAGAAGGAATTGTTGAAAGGCCTTTGTTTAGTGTTATAAACTGGAACTGAATTAAAAATGATATAAAAGGTTTGTTACTAGTAAATATCATTAATGTTTCTAAGGGTTGCAGGACAAGCGATTTCACAATTGGCTGGAAAATGCCAGAGATTGGGCAATTAGTCAAAGTCGGTTTTGGGGGACCCTTCTCCCTATATGGATTAGTGAGGATGAAAAGGAAGTAATTGTCATGGATTCCGTTGCAAAACTTTAAAAGCTTTCACGTGTAAAGGTTAGTATTTTCTAATAGCAATTTTGAAATTGCATATACATATTCTTGACATGGCTCATAGCTTTTTTGTGTTTATGTTTTTTCTTTTCCATGAATTCATGCGCATATGTTGACTTGTATATTGTGCTTGTTTCAGTATATTTGCTGACATTCATGTGATTTGACTTTTGTGTCTTCCTGTAATTATTTGATTTTCTATGCAATAGCATAGAATTCCGACAGTTATTTTGTATTGTGTAGTGAGGTTGTAAAATTTTAATCATATCAGATTTGATATGTTTACATTTTCTTTAAGTGAAATAATAGAAATAACTCGCAATAATTGAATCATATAGCTCTAGTGCTCTACTCTCAGGATAATTTTACATCATTTCATTTTCTCCAATTAGTTAAGTCATGTTCAACAAGTCTTGAATAACTAGCTAGCACGTCATGATTAAGAAAATTATTTGTGATTAACTCGTGATATACATTCATTATTATTGACTAGCTAGATCAAGCCAATAGGGTTGTATATATATCGGTTCCTTTTTTCAAATTGTTTATATGGATTTGCATTGAATTTATTGGGTAGTTAATTCGCATTAAATTTCTTCTAAAGTAGTAGTACTTATAACAATGTTGTGTCCTTTTATAGGTAGGACTCCTTTTCTTCTTCTCAATCTCTTGGGGATTCTTCCTTCTCTTCAATGCCATCTTTGCATTTCCTATGGAGAGGCCAATGCTAATAAAAGAAAGAGCATCAAGGATGTACCAACTCTCCTCCTGCTATGTTGCCAGGATGGTTGGAGACTTGCCAATGGAGCTTGTGCTTCCTACTATCTTTGTTACTATCTCCTATTGGATGGGTGGCCTAAAGCCTTCCGTTGTTACATTTGTGTTAACCCTCATGATCATGCTTTTCAATGTGCTGGTTGCTTAGGCCTAGCATTTGGTGCCATTCCCATGTATGTCAAGAAGACCACAACTCTAGTTTCAGTGACTATGCTTTTTTCTATATTTATGTTTGTAGACTTTCTTACATTTGTATTTATTTTACATTTTGAATATAAATTTGTTGTGTTTATTATTTATTAAGTATTTTTTTATAACTTTTAATTATTAAATATATTTATATTTATAATTAGTGTTAAATAAAAAATAAGCTCTTAAATAATCAGATAACATACAAATTGTTGTATATTTATTAAAAAAAATTAATTACTGATGGATTTTTCCGTCGATAAAACTAAAAGACAAAAAATTTTAAATTCAAAAAGATTAAAAATTACCGACGGATTTTTCCGTCGGTAATATGAATTAAAATAATTAATAAAATTTAAAATTTTTGACGGAAAAATCCGTCGATAAACTAAAAAATAAGGAAATTATAAAATTCAAAAATTAAATTCCGTCGGTAAAATAAAAAATTTATTTGTTATCGATGGAATTTTCTGTCCGTAAAAGTCGGATATTAAAAAAGTACAAATTAAATTAAAAATTTATCGACAAAAAAATCCGTCGGTAACAGTATAAATTCCGTCGGTAACTTTTCAACCTAACGAATTTCTTGATGAATATTTTGAGCGTATTACCGACGGATTTTTTTCAACAGATTTTTTTCATCGATAATGATTTCCGACTACGTTATTACCAGTGGTCAAAATCCATCGAAAAATCCGTCGAAAATAAAATTTTCCGTCGATAATAGGAAAAATCCGTCGGTAACAACATTTTTTTTGGTAGTGACATCTGAAACGTGATGCCTACGAGGCCAAATCCCCTCACCTATGTCACTAAGCCCAACATATAGGTAGACAGTCACAATGAACCTATGGCGCCAATGGAGTCGGACGAAGTGGACCTATTCGAGGAATTTAAGGAGGTTTTAGCAACCTTATACTTAGAGAAGGATCCCACTCTCCATTCAACTGCTACCAGCCAAAAGCTATAGCACATTGATGCGACTTGTGGGAGTAATTGAACCAGGATTATCAATCTATTGGTTTATATTGGAAGGCACTTATATATTATTTTGATTTTTATTCAATAAGTGACAAATGCATGTGAGAGAATGTTTTATTTAGAGAGTAATCTCCCATTTCATGTTTTATTATGAATTACCACCTTTACCTACATAGTTACCAATGATTGCTTTTTATGATGCGTGGGATGTGTTATGTATTGTCTCTACATTTTATTACTTATCGCACGTAGCATACCGTTTCCCCTATCAATCGAATTCGGCAAGGTTCGCATTTTTGTAAGTTCTTTATACATGTATTCATATATGATTAATTTTTAGTAAATTAATTTAAAAGTTTTGAATTTTTCGCAAAGCTAAAAGGTAACAAACTAATAAAATCCAAATGCGAACTTCAATATACATTGGAGCTATTGGGTTGTTATAATTATCTTGGTTCGAAGTTCTCTTTAAATACATAAATCTCAAGCATTTTGGTGCTTTCCAATCTTTTTATATCTTTTGCGGTAATGTTGGTTTTAGGCAAGAAGGGAGCATGATGGAGGAGGGTATGGTCTTTGCTTAATTTCAACCCTTTTAAGGCTGTAAATACCCATTCTCACATAGTTCATTACCTGAGGTAGGGGTTCTTATGTCAAACTTTGTAATTAATTATTGTTTGGAATCCTAGGATTTGAGGCTTTAGTTCAGAAAGAATATTTTATTGTAATCAATGGGTAAACATGACTATGTTGATGATTGTTTGCGTTGCTTTGATGTGAGTAGCTAATATTTATGATTCATTTTTAATATTTCAGTTGATATGTAGCCTCCCAATTAATCGAAATTGTGTGCGTCAATCCTGAACTGTCTATTATATATATGTATGATCCTTTTCATTTTTACTCACGCTTTAGGTACGATTTTCAGATTTATTCATTGTGTACATCACTTGCACTAGTTCTATTAGTTATCAATATTCAATACTTTTCAAACTATCGTGGGCTATATAATTTCTTTTGAATTTTTTTGTTGTCGATGTAATAATGATTTACCATTTTATGTTTTGAAAACCTTGTCATTTCTAATGTACGTATTTTTGCGGTAGGTGTTACTATCCTTTACTTTGCTATATTATTTTCTTAATTGTTTTCTTAGTTCCAAGTTAAGAAATTGTCTATCATGAAAACGTTAATTTAAAATTTTAAGTGTTTTTAATTTGAAACATTTTAAAAGAAAAATATTTCCTTCATCCTAAGGATTAACTTTAATAGCTCAATGTGTCTTTTCATATCTGATTACTGCTATCTTTGATGAAATTACTGTAATAGCTATTTGAAAGCTTATGATATGACATGAGACTATTAGTGTCTCGGGGAGAAGCCTTTGTAAAGTTTTCTTTGATACATTGTGCAAATTTGATTGTTAGGTCATAAATGAGCAACAGTATAACGTTGTGCGTGAATTAAGTTGATGATGATATGCATGTTAAATGTGAATGTATGATGTGCATTAGTGCCCTGTATGATTTCATTGGGTGTACCTATGTTAAAAGAAAATATTAAGTTATATATATTTAGAAATGATCCTCGATAGAAAGAGGTAATCCCCACTATTTTAACACCTTGTTTATTCCCACTGTATTTGTTGATGACGATCGGCTTTTGGTATGAGCTCAATACCCCACTGATTGAATAAACTAGATGTGTAAAGAAAGATATATATAAAGAAAGAAACTTAGAAAGAAAGAAATGTGTAAAGAAAATGATGAGTAAGTAAAGATAAAGTAAACAAAAAGGCTAACTTACATATTTTATGTGACCGAATATAATTTTATATGTATGTGTATGTTTGGTTATATTGTCATGCAAAAATGAAGTGTAGTATTGCATCAATGTTAAGAAATATCGTGTTAAAAGATACGTCTATCTCGAGTAAAGAATTTTAGAACTTATTAATTGAAGTTTAATATGCATTTTATTGGGAACTTTATTATGTGCATTTTACTGGGAACTTTTGAGTTCTTACCCCATTTTATGTCCGCGTCATCTCCTAGACGAGGAGCAAATAACTACAAATAATTTGGAAGAGCACCCTCAATGAAAGAGATAAGATTTTATGTTTGATTATGGGAATAGCTAGGGTTGTATTATAGTTCAAGTGACTTATTTAGATGAGGTATATATAACTCCTTTGGAAGTTCAATTATTTCATTGATTATCGGACCAATGTTGGCCAGACAATAGTTATTATTTTTCCTATTTCTTTATTATTTATGGCATAATGGTTGGATTTATCTGCATATTTTTTGTGTGTAAATTATTTAGGTTCAAATTATTTGTATATGTTTATGAATATGTCAGCTAGCTTCTACGAAATAAATATTATACATGATTTATTATGTGCAAGACTTCTATTTTGATTTTTATAAAAAAAATTATTACTATTTTTTCCTTATATATTAGTTTATCAGAAAAATTTATGAGACCGGAGTGAAGAGGTTAAAATTTATGGTGTTACACGTAATATACGAGAAACATTAGATAATTAGAAATTTTACCAATATTTTGCCATCAAACTAATGTGACATGATTATTGATCTTTGGATAAATAAGTAAAATTTAATTTATGTAAACCATTTTGATAGGATTAGGATCAAGTTATGCTAGTGTAATTTTAAGCAGATATTATATTGTAGAATAACTTTTTATTGATATAATTTTTAATGAAACTCACAATTGAATTAGAAGCTTATATTATATAGATCATATTAGTAAAATTTTAAATTAATCTAAAATTATTTATTTTAATTTTTATGTATATTAAAATTAACGTAATATACAAGCTTAAAATGAACAAGATTGAGAGTTACATGATTACATTGCTATTGATATTCAACTTTTATAAAATTTGGTACAAATGATCTTTATAATAGGTAATTGTAATTCAATAGTTGGACTGATAAAAAAATTATTTCATAAAAAGTTATAAGTAGTGTAACTTTAAGCAATTGTTACACTGTTAAATAACTTTTTATTGAATTAATTTTTAACAAAACCCACTATTAAATTAGAAGTCTATGTCATATATAGATCATGCTTATAAAATTTCAAGTTAATCTAAAATCATTTGGAATAAGTTTTATATACATAAAAATCAACGTAATATTCAAGCTTAAAATGAACAATAATAATAACTTCATGATTATATTGCTATTAATACTCAATGTTTATGAAAGTTGACATAAATAATATTTATGATAGGTAATCATAACGCAACAATTGAGTGAACAAAAAAATTATTTTATAAAAAGTTATTAAGGATATAACTTTATTAAAAATTACATTAGTGTAATTTGATCCTAACTATATATATGAATTAATTGTTATACACTGGGAGTGTAAAGTATTTTTACACCGTTAACAATAAAAAATTAATAACTCATCCATTTTATGCAGTTTTTCAAAATTTAAATTAGATATGATTTGACGATGGATCATATATATCACAGTTTTTTTTTTTTTTATTGTTATGCATACACACACATTTGTCATTGTATGGTTAAGCGTTATCATACTTGGCTTAGCCCAGCCAATTTGATCATTGAATCGATCACTTGCCGAATCCAATTTTCTTTTTAGATCGATCGGCTTTGCAATTGACAGGGTCAAACTCAGGCCCAACTGACTGGCTTTGATGCGAATCGGAATTGAGTTTGAGCCAGTTTGTGAATATGTGGTCCTCTAGGCTGCTGTCAACAATGCAACTTGTTCTGTTATACATGTAAAAAATAATGTATATTGTCTATTTGAATTAAAATATAATCTAATATATTTATTTAATTAAATATGATTTAAGTGATTAAACTAATAACCCGATAATTGAATAAGTAATCCAGGATTTTGGCCGAATTGATCATCAGTCCAAGTTTAGTAAATTTGGTGTAACGTTTTTCATAACGTATCGAAAGTAGGCTGGGTCTCGTTGGATGGCTTTTCCTGATGGAGCAATGAATAATTCTTTCCTCCATTTTGGGTGTGCTGTGCTGTAGTTATCCTTTTGATTTCTTGTATAGCTATAAAACTTAAAAAAGAAACAAAGAAAAAAGAAGAGGTAGAAACTAAAAGAGTACTTCTTTAATTGATCCTGCCTTTTTAAAAAGAACTCTAACGAAAACAACTTGAAACACGATGATATATAAAGGCTTCAACAGCCAAAAGCCTTGTGGCATAAGAATTTTAAAAATATCTAACCACAGCAGCACTAACGATCGAATTAACACGAGAATAACCTTAGTTACAGCACTATTCTTATTGATGTTAATTTTTGTAAAATTTGAGATAAATAATATTTCTGATATATAATTGTAATTCAATCGTACGTTGGACTCAAAAGACTATTTTTAATAGATAGTTATTTTTTTTTCGATAATTAAATCTGCTAAGAGAGAAGCAAGAATAACATCAATTAGTTCAAAACGGCACAACCAAAATTGCAACAATGGTTGAAAGGAAAACATTACATTATAACAAAAATATGATGTTAGCATCAAAACATTAAAAACTAAAAACATAGCCAAGAATAAATCACAAAAAAAAAAAAAAAACGATGCACACAATCAAACCCAAAGCTATCAAATGGAAGCGGTGTCGTGGCATGAGTCCTCTCCGCCAACACGTACAGGCTTCACCATCTTTATGATCGGATTTTTTATCCTAATATTATCAATTTGACATCAAGTTGATTCTGATAAAAATTTTAAAATCAATTTAGTACTAATATTTTGAGTTTCGACGTCAAGTTAAATAGCCCTAATATTTTTTTTATAACATCAATTATTAAAGTTCCATATCACCTAGAGATAAAACATAAATAATCTTTATTAATCTTGGATAACATTTACCTTTTGAACTAGATATTGGAGTTAAGCTAGGCCTATTCAATTCTAAGATGATATTAAATTTACTTTATCATTATTGGATGAAATTGTGATCCTCTCATGTTCACTTGTTATTGTTTTCGTTTTCATTTTTATTTGGGACGCAGTAGTGAAAGGGGAGAAAATGCTAATGCCTAATAATGACAAAAAGGAAGAAGATAATAAAAGGAAAAAAAAAATCTACATGGCATGATATAGTGAATCGAAACAAATTAGCAAGGTAGGTAACGTTTTGTTTTTTTTCCCATAATCAATCTGAATCTCATCTTTGAATCGTCTTCAATGTTGTCATTTTGAATTCAACTCCTCTAAAGTGAAAATTCAAGAGTGACTAACCCATTATTTTTACACTTTATCAATCTTCGCATGTTAGAGAAGTCAAGTCTCATCATTTCACTCTAATTCATTCTTTTCTTGTCATGTAGATAAAGTGATCATCACATGGGATGTTGAAGCATCATTTTTTATGGACTCTAATTGGCTCTCCCTTTGTATATACACACATATACGTACGTATCTTCGGCTAAGTAGCATACATACTATAAACCATGTCGTACTATATGCACCATTGCTCAGAATCGAACCTTATCCACATTCCATTATTGGTTTCTTGTATAGCAATAAAACAAAAAGGAAACAAAGAAACAAAGAAAAAGAAAAGGTAGAACTCAGAGTACTGCTTTAAGTCATCCTGCCTTCCTAAAAAGAATTGAAGAAGACCACTTGACACACCATGGTATATGAAGGCTTCAACAACCAAAAATCTTGTGGTATAAGAATTTTAAAAATATCTAACCACAGCAGCGCTAATGATCGAATGAGCACAAGAAAGTGAAAAATCCTACAATAACTTTACACTTCCAGTGAATAGAGAAACATATGAAAAAAGAATAAGGGTGAGACCTAATGAATGAAAAACTCTTGTCCTTTCCCATTATACAATAAGGTGTAAAGTTGTTATAGGATTTTGTTGTACGTGTAACATTTCTCTCTCTTGATTTCACTCCTTGCTTCATTCTTTCCTTGCCATGTGGATAAAGTGATCACATGGGATGTTGATGCATAATGTTCGATCAATTCTTGTATGAGCATCAATTTATAACATTATTCTTGCATACACTCATAATAAAAGTAAGCCTATTAATTTTATATGAGATACATCTTTTTATTCTGTGTGAAAAAACAATAAATGGTTAATATAATCAAATAATTAAATGCTTTATACAATTAAACACTACATGGATAATAAAATTGGCTAATAAAATATAAACTAAATTATTAATTATGCCTATGCTCTATTCTTTTCTAATATTATATATGTAATCAACGTGGGATGCATAAAAAAATATTATTTTTATTTATACAATAATATTTACTTTGTATTTGCTATGAATTATTTTCTAATAAAATTCAATTAAATGGTTTAGGAATAAAAATATTGACTAATATTAAAATAAATTTAGTTTTATTTTTAAAAAATTAAGATAATTAATTATACACATTCAAATGATAAAAATAAAGTCATAATGATCTTTTTTGGTGAGTCACAAATTATACTCTAAGAATATTGATCTTTAGCATCTCAAATAAAATATTATTTAAAATTCACAATAATATAAAATATTAATTTTATTATTTAAATATAACCTAATGAAATTGAAATATATAAATTATAATTATAATTTTTTACTATATAAAATGTCATAAAATATTTTTTTTGAGAATGTTAGGATCATATTCCTTTAAACTTTGATATTGAATAATTCAAAAGTCAAAATATTTTTATTCTACTTTAAAAATTAATTTTAAATGATGTGTATGTTAATTTTAAAAGCAAAAACATTAAATTGAGCTAACACATCAGCATAATTATTTAAATTATTATGAAATTTATAAAAATATATACACTTCACTGTAAAAAACATGTATTATATTAACATGTCATCCATTCAAAAACATATAAACTAAACACTATTCTAAAATATAAACTAAGCGCTACCACTACATCATTAACAAAATTGGCTAATAAATTATAAACTACTCTTTCGAATGAATCGTAACTAATGATATCTTTATTTTCATCTATTCTAAAATATAAACTAAACACTATGTGTCTAATAAAATATAAACTAAATCATATTCAAATTTTGGAATGAACACTACATGGTACTAATGCAATGTGTAATCAAAGTAAAATACTTAAAATGTTATTATTAAAAGGACGCTACACAAACTTAATATTTAGTTCTATTTCACTAACATTTAAAACTAAATTTTATTTACTATATTAAGCTGTACGTTATATTCATAAAATTATGAATTTCATTAATACTGTTACATTAGTATTATATTTAAATTCATTAATAAAATTATTAATTTCATTAATACTGTTGCCTTAGTATTATATTCATAGACTGCAATTTGTAATTATTACCCTGATGCAATTAGAGGACCTAGAGTTTATTCCAACAAGAGTGTCTACAATTATTTTACGTTTCAACTTTCATGCCACCAATATTGCCATGAGCATAAATGAAATAAAACTGATTGAGTTTTACATTTAAGGTAAATTGATTAATCATTACTCCATCATTCCACATTTTGTGTCATTGAGCATTTGAAATCGAAATGCATTTTGAGAAGCTCTCGAGTTTGACATCTTCACCTTTATACGGTTCACATATGTAAGTAATCTTCATTGCTCAAAAAGCATTTATTGCATTAACCTTTGAAAGCTAAATGCTATCAAATTTGTGGTTTGCACCGTAATTTCTATATATTCAGCCTCATAGATTTAGGTAAAACTTTCTATATATTCTTATTTTGTATTCAAATATGCATTTATATGCTTTGAAATTAAAAACTAAAAGAAAATAATACTCAATTTATGCAGATTTTAGTTTGCAATTTACATTTAATCAAACAAAGTAATACACAATTTACCCAAATCTTTTCAGCAGTGCCCTTTGATTAGCCTTCCTTAACTTCAATCAAATAATTAGTAATATCACTAGCCGTAACCATTCAAATATGCATTTCTATGCTTTGAAATTTCAAACTGAAACAAAACAATACCCAATTTATGTAGATTTCACACTGAAATATGCATTTAAAGTGAAATACGAAGAAGCAAGGTTATTAGTCTTAAAACTGAAATATAAAGTGATTTATTAGTTTTGATACTGATGCAATAAACAAACACTTTCACATTGATCAAATTGAGCCCTTCATCTATATATATGCTTGGAAAGCTTGAAATAGGGTTAAACATTCATGGCCAATTTGAAGAGCTACTTGAACAGGTATGTGTGAATTTCATTTTGAATCAGAACAACATATTGTGTTTAATTTTTTTTTAAATCAATCTTACATTTTTCTAACCTTTTAGGAGGAAGACTCTAACGAATGATGAATTTACATTGCTCAGCAATCTATCATTAAGTTCTAATGAATGGAAAATAGAAGTGCATATTTCATGACTATGGGACACTCTAAGTATATGCTGAAAAAGGAATTAATTAGCACAGAGATGGTCCTTATTGATGAAAAGGATTAAATTTTTTAATTGTGCATATTTCTTTATTATTTATTAATATGTATTCTTTTATTTGATCTTAATCCTTTTCCATTAAGGAATTGTAAAATAGGTTCCCAAAGTATCTTTAGTACTTCATTTAAACAACAAAGAAATCCATGTATCACAAATTATGGCATAAATAATCATGCCGTGGATGTTGATGTGTTGAAAATTAATAGATTCTTACCATATGTTTTTCATCTAATTCTATTCTTTTCCTTTTAGAACAATTGCATGCATGCTTCAATCGGAAAAAATATCACCCACAAATTCAAGAATATATTGAAAGAAGGAGAAATATATTCCATTGAAAATTTTGTGGTATCCAATAACAAAGAGAAATATGCAATAGTGGAGAACAACCCTTTTATGTTGCATTTCTATGCTACTACTTTGGTTAATAAAATTGACCATGATGATAACATAATTCGTCATCACATGTTCAAGTTTGTGAACTTTGAAGACTTGCAACATCTGTGTGGCAAAGCTGTCTTAACAGGTAATTTTATGATTATGCTTTCTATGTGTACTATTTTTATCATGTTTTTTAATTTATTAATAATAAATTTAATTTGGTGCCAATATATATTATATACCTCTTTTTAAATTCAAAACTAACAGATGTGATTGGAGTTATCATTGGTGTAAAACCAATTGAAGAGAAGACAATAGTTGAAGGAAATGTTGACACCTTGACTATTCATTTGCAAGATATGAGGTAAAAAATTGTGCAGATTTTTTTGAGACTCAAGCTACAACAATCATGTTCTAAGAATATTCAATCATTGTAATATACAATATCATGTACTAATATTCCAAATATAGGGGAAACAAAGTGAAAGTAACCATGTGGGATGAATATGTTGCACTATTTCAAAAGCAAATGAAGACCAATGTTTCTGAAGATTTTAAAGTCAGTATTGTCATTTTTTCATGCACAATAATTAAGGAATATGCAGGTATTATGATTTATGATTACACACATGCAATCACATACCTCCACTAGATTTTAAATGTTAATAAAAATATATTTTTTAATTGTAGGTGAATTGTCTATTTCTTCATCAATTTCAACCAATATTTATGTCAACATTGACATACCAGAAGCTAATGAGCTCAAACAATAATTGAAGTATGTATTTTTTTTATTCCATAATATGGTAATAATTTTAAATATTTAGACATTTTATTATATTAATGCATCATTACATGATTCTCCAAATTTATATTTACCTGATAACATTGAGATCACAAAGTTAGAGAGTCCTTCAAAGTTTAATAATATGAGGACCATATTCGAAATTTTGTCTATGGGAACTGCAAAGACTAATATGGTAACTTTTCTTTTTGTAAATTTATGCATTTTAATTCCTTTTGTAAATAAAGATAACATTTTTAAAATTTTTTTTACCAGAATGCTACTTATTGCTGTGTTGCAACTATAGATGATATTTTGCTTATAAACGATTGGTATTATGTTTCTTGCCCTCATTTCAAAAGAAAGGTTTCAAAGTCATCTACAAATTTCAATTGTGATTTTTGCAACAAGGCTGTTGAGTACCCAATGACAAGGTAATTATTATTTAATATATAATTATAATACTACATATTGTCACCATGCCAATTTAATCTTTATATGTTAGTATTTATTGTGTTATTTGTATATATATTACATGGAAGATTTCATTTGGAGCTTGAAGTCAAAGATTCTATGGATTCAACAATATTTGTTTTGTTTGATGAAGTAGCTGGACAATTAGCACAAGTTAAGTTAAATGACCTTATTGCAGCTTTTGAAAAAGGGTAAGAAGCTAAATAAATATTAATTTTAATATTTGACATTGTCACGATATAATAAAAAAATGAACTACCTATTTATTTGTGAGTTCATTTAATATAGGCAAATATGGATGAGTCGAAGCTACCTCCACAACTCCTTAAAATTATAGGTTCTTCTCATATTTTTGAAGTGAAAATAAGCACTTATTTTGAGAGTCATGGGAGGCAGAGTTTCACTGCAAATAAAATTTTGAACCCCAAAGTGAAGGTAAAAATTATCTTTTAAATAAAAATTGATAATATAATTTCAAAAGTTTTAAATTAAATTTTTTAGTGTTAATGCAGATAGAGAAGGAAGAGAAGGTAGAAAATTCAAGTGGTCCAACAACAAAGCCAAAAGCAAAGGTAATAATTTTCAAATAAGAATGATAATATAATTTTAGAAGTTTTAAATTAAATTTTTTTGTGTTAATGCAGCTAGAGAAGGAAGATAAGATCGAAAATTCAAATGTTCCACCTATAGAAAACACCTTACAAATAACCAACTCCTCAAATGAATCTTTAGAATCAACAAAAAAGAAGAGAAGATTAAGGTATGACACATATTATTTTATAAATGGATTTTGAGAAATATGTTCAATCTTATGAAGTTTTATAACTTTTTAGGCTACAATATGATTATGAAGAATAGCATCCCAATGAAGAAAACCCTTGCACCATTTAGAAGATTGAAGAATTGTAGCACTGTTTTTAAGATTGTTTAGTGAATCCATTATAATGAACATTTTGAAGTTTGGGAAAACAATGATAATATCTCTCTTAAATTAGTATTTATTTTTCATGTTATGCATTTTTTTTTGTCTACTCAAATTCTCCTACACTATCAATTAAAATTAAAAACACTTTTATAAAAATTATATCTAATAATATATACGTGTCACTAAATATTTATTGAAAAAATTTTACAAGAATAGTATAAAATTAATTTGTTTTCCTTTTAACCTTTACTTTTAAAATGTTTTAATTTAGATATAAGTTTAACCGCTATATATGAATTCCATTTGTTAGTTAACTGCTTTTTTAAATATTTAATGTATAACAAAAAAATTATTTAGACCAAATAACTAAATATTTATTAAAAAGGGTATCTAATAATATATATAAAATTATCCAATAATATATACACCTCACTAAATATTTTTTAAAAAAATAAAATTAATTATATCCGTAAAATTCTGAATTTTATTAATACAATTTTACAAGAATAGTATTTAAAATTCATTTACTTTCGTTTCAATCTCTATTTTTTTTAGAATGTTTTAATTTAGATTGTGTTTTTAAGTTTAAATGCTATATATGTATTCCATTTGTTAGTTAAATGCTTTTTAAAAATATTTAATGTATAATAAAAGATATTATTTATGACTACATGAAAATTAAGCACCACATTATTCAAATTCTCAGATATGGTGCCGTAATTAATAAAAGGAAGATCAAACGCCTCTTGAATATAGACAAAACTCTGGGAATGAAAAAGAAGGAAGGTGTAAGGGTTTTTTGATTTTGGTAGCAAACGGTAAGTAATGATTAAATAAATAGTTAAATAAGAGAAGCGACAATTTTGTTTTAGAGGATTAAAATGGATTTTTATTTCAAAAATCGGGGCACAATGTCGATTTCACTTCATACAGATCATCATCTTAAAAGGAACGATCAAATATTATGCTGAATAGATCAAATACTAATGCATTAAATGTCTTCTTAATTGCATTACAAAATATTACAAATCTTACGTTTAGTTTATAGGTTGATTCCACAATATTAATGCAATAGATGTCTTCTTAATTCCATTATAAAATAGTACAAATCTTACGTTTAGTTTATAGGTTGATTCCATAATATTAATCAATAAATTTCTTATTAATTCCATTTCAAAACTTAGAAACATAAGATTATTCAATTTTTATTCTGTTAATGGTATATTATTTTTAGGCTATTAATTCATAGGTGATAAATTGTCTTTCTAAATTTTGTAATTGCAATTATATAGAACTTTGTTCTATTCTATAGATATTCTACCACAGAGATTGAACTAACTGCTCTATGAATATCTTTGAAAAAACACAAACATAGTGCAAACATAAGGTACACAAATTCTCTATTTTTTAACCTCCCAAGTTTTCCATTGGGAATCTAGGATCCATGGTATGCAGTGCTTTTTACCATACTCTTTGGATTAACCAAGAGTGCCTTCTCCACCTTTGAAATTGATTATTCTATCATCTTCTTTCCTTTCAAAAGGTAATTTCTTTTCTTTCAATACTTAGTTTTATACTTTTATTTCTTATTTCATGTTAAAGTTGCAAAATTCCATACAAAATATCACTCTATCATTTACAACACAATTATCTTTTGCCACAATGTAATTTTAATCTTTTTCATTTGGAATCTAGAATCTAAGGTGTGCAGCCAAGAGTGCCTTCTCCACATTAAAAGTTGATAATTCCGTCATCTTGTTTCCTTTTGCAAGGTAATTTCTTTTCTTTCAACACTTGCTTTGTACTTTTATTTCTTTTTTCATGTTAAAGTTGAGAAATTCCATACAAGATGTTACTCTATTATTTACAACACAATTATCTTTTGGCACAACTTAATGTTATGTAGATTTGCAAATATAAAGAGTTCAAAAAACACAAATGTTTAATTAATGAATTATTTTTGAAGAAAAATTATATAAATGGACAATTCAAGCATTGTAATTTCCATATATATTCTTATACTATGAATTTTTTTTTCCATTCTAATCTTACTTTTATCAAGTGACAGCAAATGCTAATTTAAATCTTCTACATTTTTACAAATATTTGTTTTTGTTTTTATTTTCCCCTTTTTTATAGCTTTATAACATTATTATTCTCATATATGTTAAAAATCAATCTTCCTTTAATGAGACATCCTTAATTTGAATTATTTCCAAAATTGTGAGGTGTATTATATATTCCCTACACACAACCAGGAAGGTGTAGTAGCTTCCACAACCAATAAAATATAAAAAATAATAGGTTAGTTTAACTCTACTTAAATGTCATCATATATAATATGTAGTTTAAAAAAGTTAAAAAATCAAGGTACTACTTTTTTATTTACTTTAGGCTTTTGTTTTTAACTTATACCCCAATTATCTCTGTGTATTAACTCAATATTTATAGGACGTTGAAGCATACTGAAATCTCTCTACATGACAAATTAGATATAAAAAGAATATTTAAATGTTTAAAATAATTAATTTACTTAACAAAAAATTTAGATTCAACATTTAATAATACAAAGCAAGATTGACATATATGTACGAGGAAAAAATTATATTTTCACAAGTATCATTATAATATGTAAAATTTATTTTGACTTTGATTTTAATTGTACATTAAATTTTTTTTAAAAATCGTATTAGTTAAAAGTTATTTTCTATCAATGGTTTTATAAGTTATAACTTAAATCTCATCTTTATGCAATATAATTTTCATGAAAAATATATGATAATACAATTGCATCATAATTTTAAGGAAATTAATGATAAAAATTTATTAAACCACAAATATACGTTATCATGAGCTGAGAAATTAATATAGTTTTACAAATATTAATCTTAATTTAAATATTTTTTTGTAACTAATACATTACTTTTAACCTTTCTAGGATCATTATTATTTCTTTAATAACTTTGTGGTACTAATAATATGCTATTTGTTAAAAATTAATTATGACAATGCATCATCCTTAAATAGAACTATTTTGGAAATTCCCAGCAATACTCTATAATCCATAGAAGGGGAAATATTTGTTCAATAACTTCTATGACCAAAGAAATGGAGAAACACAGAGGTTAAAATTTGAAGATTAAAATTTAGTATCTTATAAATTACAATAAATTGTTAATTCAAATCATTTTTGTAATTTAAAAAATTGCTCTCACATTATTTTTGTTGGTTTTGCAATTAATCTTTTTGGTTAATAACTTTATGCTATTAATTACCTGCTATTTGTTAAAATTAATCTTTTTTTTTAATGCATCATCCTTAATTAGAATTATTTGGCCAATTCTCAACAGTATTATATATTCGGTAGACACTAAAATAGTGGTGCAATGACTTCTACGGCTAAAGAAATGGAGAAAGAAAGAGGTTAGTTCAAATACTTAACCTTCACCATGTAATTATATTTACTTACAAAGAAATGTCAAACACTATTTATTTACTAAATATTTTTAATTATTTATTTTTTCTTTTACTTTATATTGATGAACATGAACAACTTGCTCTATAAATTGAAAATATTTCTACTTTTTAAACCGTAAATATACATTTTCATGAGTTGACAGATTAATATAGTTTTATAAATATTAATCTGATAAAAGTTACAGATTAAAATTTAGTATCTTACAAATTACAATAAATTGCTAATGCAAATCATATTTTTAATTTAAAAAATTACTCTAACAGATTATTTCTATCCTTTTTGGGATTACATTTTTTTAATAAATTTGTGGTATTATTCATAAGCTATTAGTTAAAATTAATTTATTTTTAAATACATCATTCTTAGCTACAACTATTTTGGAAATTCTTAGCAATACTGTATATTCCATACAAACTACAATATTGTTGCAATGAATTCTATGGCAAAAGAAATAAAGAAAGACAAAGATTAGTTCAGTTATTATTATTATATTTAAATTTCATCATGTAAGTATGTTTAGATACAAAAAAAAGGTGAAACACTATTTATTTGTTTAACATTTTTCATTATTTATTTTTCTTTTGCTTTATATATATATATATATATATATAAACATGAATAAATTAGTTTATAAATTATGAATATTTCTGTCTTGCAATGACAATTTATTAAATTTATTGATCCAAACTATATCATTTTTTATTTCTATTAACTTTGAAAAAATGTTACAGGTCACAATGGAAGTTCCAAAACTTTTGCAGAAATTGCTCAAGGCATCCAACTTCAATCATATAAATTTTTTTTACCAAATGGGAAAATACAATCTTTTTTAGGGCTTAACCATTTTTTCAGAACGTATGGACTCAAATACAGGTAATTTTATCACAAAATACTTAACTACCAAACATATTTATGCTCATATTGAGATTATGTTACCTCATAATTGCAAAAGTTTAAGACATTGAATAAAACTTTCCATTCAAATTGAAATAAGTAGTCATTGTGCTTTAATCTTTTTCAGAAGGCATGAATGTGTCAATTGAACCTGTCCAAGTAGGAGGAGAATGTCAAACAAGTGAAGTCAATGACACAAATACTCAAAGTTTCTGTTCAAGACTTCATCACCATCCAATTGATTAGTATAAACAAACTTGAACAAATAAAATAGGTACCAAATCCAATGTGACACTCTTTAAAAACTGCAAGAAATAGTCTAAATTACTTGGATCTTGGCCACCCAAAATATCAATGTGAAAATTGTGGGAGCTCTATGTGGTATGAGGAGAGGATAGATAAACCGCATCGACCGAGAAAACTAAAATATTCACTTTGTTGTCCACAAGGAAAAGTTAAACTTCCAAGCTTACAAAAACCACCAGAGACTTTGAAGAATCTTTTGAGTTATGATGGGGGTCGTCATTCAATTAGAAAAAATTCGAGTATATAATTCTATGTTTGCTTTCACATCTATGGGAGCAAAAATGGATAACACATTCAATTCACGACCATAGAATTGGAGGACTCATACCAACAGAAGGTAAGCAACCTAAGTTCTCACAACTTTATGTACATGATATGGAAAATGAAGTCCAAAATCGGTTGCATTCCTTAAACAATGGACAAATAGCAGAAAATGTAGATGAAAATATTGTTCAAATGTTGAAAGAAATGCTTGTCATGCATAATCCAATTGCCCAAGTTTTCAGAATGGCAAGAGATAGATTATCTGCACCTGATAGCAAAAATCTATGCATTAGACTATTTGGTATGAGATCAGGAGAATCACGACAATATAGTAGACCAACGTCGGCAGAAATTGCTGCTCTTATTATTGGAGATTTTGGTCAATCTGATGGAAGGAGAGATATAGTCATAGAGCATAAAGGAGATGAACTCCAAAGAATAAATGAGTTGCATCCTTCCTTCATGGCAATGCAGTATCCACTATTATTTCTGTATGGTGAAGATGGATTTCACTTGGACATTCCATATTCTCATAATAATGGAAAAAATAGCACAAGACGAGGCAATTGACAATGAGAGAATATTATGCATATCGATTACAAGAAAAATTATCAGAAGCAAAGACTCTTATATGTGGTGGTCGATTATTTCAACAATATGTTGTTGATGCATACACATCTATTGAAGAAGATCGATTGAGATGGATTAGAAAAAATCAAGCAGTGCTATGCATAGAGCTGTATAAGAATGTTTGTGACACGGTAGTTTGTGGAGATACTATAGATGCTGCAACTGGTAAAAGAATTGTATTACCCTCTTCTTTTACAGGTGGACCTCAATACATGGTCCAGAATTATCAAGATACTATGGCCATATGTAGAACTTTTGGAAATCTTGATATCTTCATAACATTTACTGCTAATCCAAAATGGCTTGAGATGCAATATATGCTCGATGAAGTTCCAGGACGATCTATTAATGACAGGCTTGACATTAAGACTCGAGTATTCAAGATGAAACTTGATCAACTAATGAAATACATAGTTAAAGAGCAGTATTTTGGCCGAGTAATATCAGGTATGATGTAGTTTGATCTTATTTTTTCTATATATATACATACACACACACACACACTATGGCTATATTTATCATTCCTTCACTATCTTTTTATCTTTTGTAGCAATATATACAATAGAGTTTCAAAAAAGAGGCCTACCTTATGCTCACATTCTTCTATGGCTTCACCAAAATAATAAGTTGCCAACAACACAAGATATAGATAAAATAATTTCAGCAGAGTTGCCATCAGAAAAGGACGACCCAGAAGCATACAATGTTGTAGCACAGTTCATGATCCATGGCCCGTGTGGATCAGCAAGCAAAAATGCGCCTTGCATGGTTGACGATTATTGCATTAGAAATTATCCAAAAAGATTTATCACTGAAACAACCATAGATAGGGAATGGCTTTCCAACCTATAGAAGGAGGGACAATGGAAGACATGTGAAAAAAGGAGATATCAACTTGGACAATCGATTTGTTGTTCCATATAATCAAAATTTGTTGCTCGCATTTCAAGCTCATTTGAATGTGGAGTGGTACAATAAGTCTAAGGTGGTAAAGTATCTCTTTAAGTATCTCCACAAAGGTCCAGATATAGCAACAATTCTAATAGAAGAAAATGTTTCACAACAATGTATAACAAATTCATCAGAGATAACACATGCTGATGAGATCAAAACATACTTGGATTGCAGGTAACTCTTCAAAATCTAAAAATAAAATTAAAATTAAAATGTTATATCATTTATTTTGTACCATCTTAGTTGTATGAATCATATTAATAACTAATTTTAATTAGATATTACTTATCAAACTTAGTCTATTAATTTACCTTGCATTGGCTAACATTTTTTTATTTTATTTTAAAAACCTTTTATTTAATATGTATTATTACAGTGTTTTCCTTAATTGAACTTGCACTACACAAGTTCGCATATTTTTATATGTATTATCATAAATATTATTGTATATAATATAGTATAAAGCCAAATAAGCTTTTCTCATCTAGAAATATCTAATAATTTCCATCTTTACATAAATCTCTAATTATAGTATACAATGTTATAACTTTGTTCTTAAATTCTAACAAATTACAGATATGTCTCAGCATGTGAAGCTTCTTGGAGAATTTACAATTTTGATATTCATTATAGAAGTCTAGCAGTTATGCGATTGATCTTTCATTTACCAGAGGAAAACTCAATTACTCTAATAGATTCAGAGCGTTTTTCATCAGTTATTAGAAGAGAAGGGATACAATAAACCATGTTCACAGAATGGATGAATATGAATTTAATTAATTTTAAAGCACGTTTACTAATGTATTATGAATTCCCAACAAAATTTGTTTAGGATGAAAGAAATAAGAAATGGAAACCAAGGCAGCCTAGCAAAATGATTGGATGGATCTTTTATGCTCATCCAACATCAAGTAAAAAATATTTCTTTACAATTTTTAAATTTATTATACATTTTTTAATCAAACTAATGCAATAATTTATAGTTTAACCTTATAAATTTGGAAAATAAAAGATGAATATGATTATTGTAGATTTATTATTCCTTTTTAAAGTTGTTTTAAAGAGATCAAGGATAGGTTAAATATATTAATTTACATTATATTATTTTTTTTAAAAGATGTTACCGTTACTTATTTCTCTTAACATAACTATTATATAAGCTAAAATATTTTTCTTTTAAATTTTTTTATAGTGTTTAAACTTCAAATAGATTAATTCTCACAATTATAATTACTAAAATAAAATATGATTGTTAGTACAAATTAGCCAAATTAAATATTTTAATACTTAATTATTTAATATGTTTACATTGTAATTGAAATTAATATTCACTTTATTCAATATCAGGTGAAAGATATTACTTAAGAATTTTGTTGAATATCATTCGACGACCGAAAAACTATGAAGACATCATGACAGTGGGCCATGTGTCTCATAAGACTTTCCAAGAAGCATGTTATGCTCTTGGCCTTTTGAGTGATGACAAAGAGTGGAATGATGCTTTGAACGAAGCAAGCCATTGGGCTACAACTTCTCAATTGAGAGAATTATTTGTCACTATTCTTCTTTTTGTTTACGTAGCAGATCTCAAGCAATTGTGGGAAAATAATTGGCAATTATTGATATTCTCTACAAGAAAAGAAGGTTATTTCATCACTTTGATTTACAACTGACTGATCGACATATCCAATCATATTGCTTGATTGAAATTCAATAGATATTGATCAAGAATGGAAAAGAGCTTTTTGATTTTAATGGACTGCCTCTACCAGATACATCATTTGTTGAAGCAATGGATAACAGACTCATCAGAGAAGAACTTAACTATAATGTTGAAGACCTTACACAGGAGCATGAAAGGCGTCACCCATTACTTAATGAGCAACAAAGACAAATATACAATGACGTTATCCATGCTATGTCTACTAATATAGGAGGACTTTACTTTGTCTATGGTCATGGAGGCACTGGAAAGACTTTTCTCTACAATACAATCATTGCAAAATTGAGGACAGAGAAATGAATTGTACTTGTTGTTGCTTCATCAGGTAGCTAATAGTTTCTTTTCACTAAACATTTTTTCAAATCTTATCAGCTAAAATTGAAAAAAATTAAAAAGTATTATGCTAAAAAATTTTAAATTTTAATTATGTCTCATGTTTACTTTCATTTTACTCAGAATTTACTTATGCTTGGTTTTATTTACAATTATATAGCTATTGCATCATTACTACTTCCAGGAGGTAGAATAGCTCATAGTAGATTTCAAATACCATTAGATGATTTTGAAGATACTACATGCTCAATTAAGCAAAACACTCGGCCTACCTAACTAATATTTCAAACTGACCTCACTATTTGGGACGAGGCACCAATGATAAAGAGATTGGCTTTTGAGGCACTTGATAGGACACTTAAAGACACTGTTGGCTATAGAAATTGAGACAAAATAGTGAGTCCATTTGGAGGAAAAACTATGCTTCTTGGTGGAGATTTTAGGCAAATACTACCAGTAATACCCCAAGGACAAAGGCAAGATAGAGTTCAGGTATGTATAAACAAATCTTATTTGTGGGATCATTGTACAATCTTTATGCTGACAAAAAGTATGAGAGTTAGTGACACTTCAGCTTCAGGTACAGTAAATTCTTCAGCATATGAATTTAATGAATGGCTCCTACAAGTTGGTGATGGAAAAATACCAACAACAACCAAAGAGGGAAAAGACCTTCCTACATGGACAAAAATACCAATACAATATCTTCTTAAGCCTACAGATGATCCACTCAAACAAATAGTTGACAACACATATCTAGATTTACAACAGCACATGTAGGATGAAGAATATCTTAGGGAAAAAGCAATATTAACTCCTTTAAATGACAGTTGATGAAATCAATGGTTATATTTTCAATATGATTGAAGGTCAAACAAAACAATATAGAAGCTTAGATGAGATTGATAAAGCAACTGATAACATAGCAGAACAAGAGCTTATGTATCTGGTAGAATTTTTGAATACTTTAAATTTTACTAGGTTCCCAAACCATTGTTTACAACTAAAAGAAGGGATGCCAATTATGTTGCTCAGAAACATAAATCCTACATTAGGAATGTGCAACGGGACAAGACTACTTACTGTGAACTTAAGAGATTGGATCATAGAAGCCAAAGTTGTGTCAGGAAGTAATATTGGTGCAAAAGTACTCATTTCACGAATAGTTTTGACAGCAAAGGACTCAAAGTGGCCTTTCATCTTGCGAAGGAAACAATTTCCCATAAAGGTTTGCTATGCAATGACAATAAACAAATGTCAAGGCCAATCATTGAACCATGTGGGTTTATATTTGCTGAAACCTATATTTTGTCATGGACAGTTATATGTGGCATTATCAAGAGTGACTTCACCAAAAGGGCTGAAAATTCTCATACTTGAGAAAGATGACAAATATAAAGACTCTACTAAAAATGTAGTCTACAATGAAGTGTTCAACGAACTTCCTCAATGCAATTTTTATTGAAATGTAATCACTATTGATCCATTTTATGTATTCTAATCATATGTAACTTTTAATCATTATAATAGTTTAATTTAACTATCTATTTAACATTTAATTAAAAAAACCGTGCAACGCACGGACTTAATTTCTAGTATATATATATATATTAAGTCTATGATCTTATTAAAAACTTAGAGTGCATTTGGATTGGATTCTAGAGAGAAATAATCACTTTTTCGTAAAAAATCACTTGTCATGTATTTAAATAACTTTTCAAAGATAATCAGAATCTCAAGCAAATCAGTTTTTGGCTTTTTGTAGAAGCTAAAAAGAATAGCTTCTAAAAAAAAATCAGTTTTTAATTTTTTAATTTATATATAAAATTTAAGTTTCATAATAATTTTTTCTCCAAAAATCTAAAATAAACGCATCCTTAATAATGTGTTTGGATAAAGTACTTTTAAAGAGTAACATATTTTGAAAAGAATTTTAATTGACCAGGTATCAAATTTTATATTTAATAAGACACTAAACAATGAAATTTTAAAATTTCAGGAATTTATATGAGATTTTTCAAAACTCCATAACGGTGGATTTCATTTTCTACTTTCATAGAGAAAATTCTAAATTTTTTTTCCTTTTGTCTACTGATTCCATTTTCTAGACAAATTTATTATCATTCATCACGCATCACCTACTTTCAATAGACAGCCCCTAGCGACTGCACCACCATCGGTCCTCTATTGTCTACCACCTGCCCTCAACTATTATTACTGATGTTGTCCAAACAAAGTATTTTATAAATGAACCAATATAATTATTTATTAAAATATAAAAATTAAAAATTGAAAGGAATTTAACTGAAACAATTGCATTTCTTTATATTTAAATCCTCTGAAATTTAAAAATATTAGATGCATGCAAACACCCTACAAGGGAAATCATCTGATTGGGTAAATTTACTACGCACGTCGAGTAAGCCTTTGATTTATACGTACATATTCATATGTATGTATATGCACATATTATAAGCACCACTCATGATTCTAGTCAAAACTGGCTTTCAAAAACTATATTCAATTATTCATAATAGTACACATGACAAGTTTTCACTGAAGATGAGAAAAAACACCAAAATAAAACAGAAGTATTGTTTCCAAGGCATATATATCCCCAGATACGCACGTTTCATTCAATGATTGCTTTTTTAACTCCTATATTTTGAAATTTTTGTTAATATTGATAGGGTAAGACTTTTTTTTTTTCCTATTCGTAATCAGGAAAAATCCCACAAAAAAAAAAAAATAGGAATAGAGACCTACAAGATATTATAATTTGAAAAATATTTGGTTGAAACCAAAAACCGATAATAACTTACACTATATATCTTATCACCATTAAATATGATAAGTGGTCTTCACTCATCCTATCCACTTAGACATCTGATGGCGATAAATGTAGTGTAAGTTTGTTGTAAGCTTTTGATGTGAACTAAATATTTCTCATTATATTTTAGAGCTTAAATTATATTTCAAAGTGTTTACAAGAAGAGCATGTTGTACTATGGAGAACGTTTGCACTAACAAAATAATCATTAAAGGCAATATAAGTATGTATGCCTCAAGCTTAATATGGTTTGTATGTTCTTCTCTTTGCAGGATCTCGATCCCCAACACAAGGCTACTAGTCGAAATATTATACTGCTGCAATAAGTTTGCCATTAAATTATGCTACCATGCAACAATTTATCAGCACGACAATCGGGTGTATTTTTGGCATTTTCCGAGTTGGTATGTGTTCAGTCTCCATGCTTTATGATATAATATTGCCACCTTCACGGAATGTATTTGGTTTTAGAAAATAATTTATTTAATTTTTATTTTGTTTTAATTTTTTATTTTTAAAATTTTATAAAGAAAATAATAAAAATTATAATTTTTTTTATTTCTTGCTTTCACATTTTCTTCATAAGGCCTTAGAATCACGAAACAGATTAAAAGCAGAAAATAGAAACCGAAAATTGTTCTTTTTAAATCAAACACGCCCATATTTCTTCAATATATATGTATAACTCATACATATCTATCAGTAATTCAGTGATCACCATTGCTTCTGTTTCAACACATGAACCTAGTTAGCATGTTTGGAAATCAACCAACAAATTTTATTGAAAAAACAAAAAAAGTTGTTTTGGTTATAAGCTGAAGCTTATTATTTTATATTTAAAATATGTTTTCCAAACTAATCCTAAATATTAAATATTATATAATATAAACTAATCATTTTATATATTTTTAAGTGATTTAATATTGAAGAAAAAATCTTTTCATAGAATCCGAATAAAACAGATTATCTTAAAATTGCCTTTTAACTGAAGTGCTTATACAAATGTGTAATTATAAAACTAATTTTAATATTACAGTTATCCCAAAACACTTCTTAGAGGAAGTAACGACCAGAAAGAAGAAAAACCAATGGAGTGGTCAACTCTTGAAGGAACTCATAAGAGAACATGCTGTCTTCATCGATGAATCAGAACGGGAACCAGACATGGATCATCTTTGTTACCGATACGATCAACTTCATAACCAACGGAGTCGAGGTATGCGTATGATACTGGGATTTAAAATAGACTTAATTTAGATTTTTAAAAAATAAAATACGGGACTGTAGTTCGAGGTCATTTATATTGGTAACATCGGTGCTACTTCGGGTGGACCGCACTTGCAAGATGCACCGCATAGTCCTAAAATCTAAATGACAAGATACGATAGTGTATTAATACATCATTTATATATAATATGTAGCAATAACTTCTAAATTCTATCTATATGATTTGAAATTAAACAGAATTTTATTCATATAGTTCTGAAATTGAACATAACACTCTGAATTTTGGTCATTTTTAAAATACCGTTAATTAATTACAATTCAATGATATGACCAAAATTGAAGAGTTACTACAATGTACGAAAATTATTTGGTGCCTCGATAAACCCTTGAATCTTATCCATTAGATAACAAATTGTGTGGTACACCTTATATAGTAAGATTTATTGCAGTAATCGCCATGCAATGTAATACTTGGGCCCACAACTTCTTATTTTTTTTTATTAAATTACATTATTTTAAATCCAGATTTCTAAAAAAATTCACATTGCCTCCTTAGTGGTGATGTGAATTGCTCTCATGATATCTCTGTAAATTACCACCCAAATGATAATCCTAGATTATTTTTACTATTAAAAATAATTACTATTACTTATTAACCATTATTAATCTTAATATTGATTATTTATTACTAGTGAATTGATAGGCATATATAAAGTCCCCATCAATCCATTTTAAAAAAAATTAAATTTAAAATATGAATTCAAATATAAAGATAAGGATATTTTAAATTAAATATTTCATTTTTTGAATGCTTAAAATATAATGTAATAAACCGTGGCTAATAAACCGTGTCAAACTACCTGGCATAGGCATTGAGCTGTTTATATTTTGCCTTGAATCAAAAAATGTTAAAGTACTGATGTTTTATCGGGCTTAGACCCCTTTACCTAACAAAAAAAACTGATGTTTTATTGTTGCACTCATTAAGTATCCAGTTGATTTTATTAAACTATTTGTTTCTTACACCTCTTATATAAGATATAACGTAATATTTTACTTAGACTTAAATATACTTTTAGTTTTGATTGATATATTAAATTTTATTTTTGGTCTTTTTATATTTTTTAATTTTTTGAAAAATGTTTGATTTCGATCCTTGTCACATCACTTAAGTTATTAAACAGTGATATTTATAAAAATTAATAGAAGATTCTTAGAATAGTTATAAAATCAAATCCAAATTTTTCAATATCAGTAAGTACTAGATATATATTCTTAAATATTTATAAAAAAATTGAAAATAACATGGACTACAGCTAATTTTTTTTTAAAAAAAGGATAAAAAAAGAAAAAGTACAGTTTTTCATAGGACCAAAACTGAAATTTACTTTTTCAATAAGGATCAAAACTATTTTTAAGTCATTTTACTTAATATTTTGTTCAGAGTTTTCTTCTTAAGTAACCCTCGTGTGTATAGCATTCCCTTTAATTATAACAAATACATTTATAGTCTTATGCTTGTTTCTTAGTTTTGAGGTTTTTACTTCTTCAAAATTTTTAAAATCTGTTTTTGAGTTTAGATTTTAGAGAGAATAGAGAAAGAAATGATGAATAGTATAAGATTTTAAAATTTTAAGTTAAAAGCTCTTCCACTTCCTTCCTTGTGCCCCTCTAAAACCAAAACCCATAAGCATACTCTTGTTATATATCCCTCACTCTGAAAAAATTATTAACGTTTTAAGGTCAAAAGAGATACTCAATTTGTATTAGGAGGCGCTAGATATAAAATCAAAAGGTCCTCGACGATAGAAAGAAGAAAAACCTAACTTTTCTTATTTGATCTGTTATGATATCATCAGAGTCGGGTACACCCCAAGTGTAATAAACACTTTCCGGATGTGAGCGGAAGCGCGCCCAAATTGAAGAGGCGGAAAAATGGAGCACGGTGAATAGTAATTCGCAGTGGGGCCCACGTCACTATTCACGTGAATAGTACTATGTAGTGGGACCCGCTTCACTATTTATGAATAGTACTCGTTACTATTCACACCAACAAAATAGATCAAGATAATCAGACACCAATATTTTAACGTGGAAAACCCTCCTGTAATTTTGAGGGAAAAACCACGGGCCAAACTCCGAAAAATACTCCACTATATTTAAAGAGTAATTACAATATAGTGTATCCCCAATGAGACTCTCTTCTACTACAATTAGTAGTATTACAGAGATCTAGAGAATATATCCAAAACCCCCCAGTGTATACTCACACTACACTCTTGGAATTTTCTTACACACACTCTCTATTTTTCTCTCACTACAAGAAGCCTACATCGCTTCTTTCTTTACAATCGAGGAAATGCTTCTCGCTCAGGGATTGCTAAAATCGTCTGCTTCAAGGCTCTATTTATAGATGATTTTTGAAGATTACTGTGCATGTTACTGTGCATATTTCGTGATACAATCAGATTTCACATTACTGTGCATGTGCACAGTAATTTCTTTTTGATTTTTCAACGGTCGGTGGCCGCAAAATGCACAGCCACCGCCACTTTTTCTACAATTCTCCACCTTGGCTGCATTTTGCAACATCTTTCAACCTCTGCAAATATTAACTAAGTCCAAGCAATGCTTAAACTTGTCAATTGGCAATGGTTTTGTCATCATATCGGCTGGGTTCTCAGCTGTGGCTATCTTCTGAATTGCAACAGTACCATTATTGATACATTCTCTGACAAAATGAAGTCTGACGTCAATGTGCTTTGTCCTTTCATGATAGACTGGATTTTTAGCCAGATGAATGGCGCTTTGACTATCACAATGTACAATTGGTACATGTTGATTCAATCCAAAACTATCCAAAAGACCGTGCACCCAAATACTCTCTTTAATGACCTCGATCAATGCCATATACTCGGCTTCAAGAGTTGACAATGCCAATGTTGATTGCAATGTCGCCTTCCAAATTAATAGTACATCCAAAGACTGTAAAGATATAGCCTGTCAATGACCTTCTTTTATCCAAGTCACCTGCATAATCAGAATCTACATAACCTACTACTCCACAGTTCTTCTGACCTTCAAATACCAAACAGACATCAGTGGAACCTTTTAGGTACCGCATGATCCATTTCACAGCTTCCCAGTGTCTTTCCAGGTTTGCTCATAAATCGCTACCACACTCACTGCATGTGAAATGTCCGGTCTAGTGCACACCATGGCATACATGAGACCGCTTAACCGCACTAGAGTAAGGTTTATGAGACATGTGCTCCACCTCTTCCTCAGTTCTCGGACATTCTTTCAAAGATAACTTAAAATGTGCAGCCAACGGAGTGCCAACTGGTTTGGATTGATCCATATTGAAGCGTTGTAGCACTTTTATAATATAATTTTGTTGTGTTAAACACAACCTGCCACTATGTCGCTCCCTATGAATTTCCATTCCAAGAATCTTCCTTGCCGCACCTAAGTCCTTCATCTCAAACTCTTTTCCCAATCGAAGTTTTCAACATACTAATTTCAGCCTTATTATGAGCTGCAATTAGCATATCATCTACATACAACAACAAATATATCTTCGAACCATCCGAAGCTCCTTAGAGTAGATGCAATTATCATATTGGTTTCTACTATATCCGATTACCAATCATAAATGCATCGAACCTTTTGTACCATTGCCTTGGAGACTGCTTCAAGCCATATAATGACTTCTTTAATAGGCAAACATGATTTTCCTTACCAAGACTTATGAACCCCTCTGGTTGACTCATGTAGATCTGCTCCTCTAGCTCACCATGTAAGCACGCCGCCTTCACATCAAGTCGTTTCTAGCTCCAAGTCAAACGCATTTACAATAGCTAATAGGATCCGAATAGAGCTATGCTTCACCACAGGAGAGAATACTTCATGGAAGTCAACACCTCCTTCCGAGTATAACCCTTTGCTACAGCCTCGCCTTGAACCTTGGAGGCTCAATGCCGTGGATTCCTTCTTTCCTTTTGTAAACCCATTTACGCCAACTACTCTTTTCCCCTTTGGAAGTTGTACCAGCTCCCACGTTTGATTTTTCTGAAGAGACTCAATCTCCTCATTCATTGCTATCAGCCACTCCTTCGACTCCTTACTTTCTATTGCATCATGATAAGTACATGGTTCATCTCCAATCGCACCATCCGCCATAGCCAAAGCAAAGGCTATAGGATCTGCATCTAATGAGTCAAGTGCACAAGCGGCCAGAATCCGAGATATCTTTTGGTTTCGGATTTCTCGTCTTTCTCTGCCAAGAGCACATCTTGTATGGCTCTGCTTCTCTGGTTGGTTCACGGTTTCCTCATAGTCGTTCATCTTGTTGTTCTACTTCAGGTTGAGCAATCCCAGAAGTACTTGGCTGATTTATTATATCATTTTCTTGCTTCACCTTCCCACAGTCAATCTCTAGCTCCACCTGCTTCTTAGCACCATGATCTGTCTCTGCATCATCTAAGTTAGACTCCTTCTTCTGATTTAGCATTGCCGCCTCGTCAAAAGTGACATCTCTGCTGACAATGATTTTGGGTGAACTTGCCTTCTCTATACACCACAGTTTGTAGCCTTTCACCCCTCGTGCATATCCTAGAAATATACACCTTCTTGCCCTTGCCTCAAGTTTACCATCATTCACATAGGCATATGCGGGGACAACCAAATATCTTTAAATCGAGAATAGTTTACTGGTCGATCGACCATACCTCTTGTGGAATCTTCAGATTAATAGCAGCTTGATGGAGATCTGCTACCAGATATACAAATTGTATTGATCGCCTCAAATTTCAAAATGATTTGGGAAGTGTTGCGTTGATTCGCATGCATCTTGCACGCTCTAGAAGTGTTCTGTTCATCCGTTCTGCAACTCCATTTTGCTGTGGTGTTCCTGGTACAGTATGGTGCCTCACTATACCAGCATTTCTGCAAAACTCCTCAAATTCTTTGCTGCAAAATTCTCCGCCATTGTCAGTTCTTAGTCTCTTGACTGACCGCCCGGTTTGCTTCTCGACCATGGCCTTCCATTGCTTGAATTTGTCGAACACTTCTTCTTTTTTTCTTCAGGAAATAAATCCGCACTTTTACGGAATAATCATCTATCAGAGTAAGAAAATAGCGAGCTCCACCTAAAGAGTTAACAGGGGCTGGACCCCAAACGTCTGAGTGGACATACTCCAATATTCCCTTGCTATTGTGTTTGCCAGAATTGAACTTCACCCGTTCTACGCTTTCCAAATACACGCTTTCCACATAAACTAAGTTTACAATTCTTCAGGCCTTTCAACAAGCCTTTGCCAGCAAGTATGGTCATTCCTTTCTCGCTCATATGACCAAGCCGCATGTGCCACAATCGTAGCATCAACCTTGCTTTCAGAGGATAGAACAGCTGCGGTTCCATCGACTGTGCTTCCTAGCAATAGATAGATCCCGCCCCGCAGCTTTCCTTTCAATACCACCATTGAGCCTTTGAATACCTTCAAGAAGCCACCCTCTCCAGTGAACTTGTACCCCCGATTGTCAAGGGCACTCAATGAGATCAGATTTCTACCCAATTCTGGTACATGCCATGCATGAAACGTCCTTTAGTACCATCGTCCAAATTCACTTGCACATCTCCTTCACCAATCTGAATAATTCTATTATCTCCCAATCTAACTTTTCCCTCCCTTTTTATAGGATGAGAAGAAGTTTCGATTAGGTGTCATGTGAAAGGATGCGCGTAATCCAGGATCCACTCATTTCCGGTGTCACCTGTGAATACTGTCAAGGCCGAACCAGTATTGGCATCACTATCTTCAGAACTTTCAATTGTTACATTGGCAGAATCTCCTGATTTCTCCTTTCTCTGGGCAATTTCTTCTGATATGTCCCGTCTGGTGACAATGAAAGCACTTAACAGATTTATGCTTTCTGGACTTTGATCTTCTCTTGCTTTTGCTTCCCGATCCTCTTTCTTGACTACGCCCTCTCGTCACGAACAATCCATCTGCAGGACCTTCGACATTGGATCCGGCTACTAACTTCTGATGTTCCTTTATCATCAGTGATTCTTTGACATTTTTTACTGAGATATCGGATCTACCATAAAGTATGGTATCACAGAAATTATCATAAGACGAAGGTAGTGAAGTCAACAAGATCATAGCTTGATCAACATCTTCAACTTTAATTCCAGCTGCTCCAACATCAGAGATCATCCGGTTGAAGTCGTCTATATGTTCTTGCATTGATTTTCCTCCTGAATATTTGAATGTGTACAGTCGCTTTCTCTGATAAAGCTTGTTGGACAAGGTCTTTACAGAATATTTTTCTTCCAAAGCCTTCCATAGTGAATCAGCGGTTTTTTCATCCATGACTTCTCGCAGAACATTGTCCGCAAGACTCAATTGTATTGTACTCAGTGCTTTGACCATCATCTCCTTCTTCTTGTCATCAGGTAATGACCACAGGTCCTCCAACGCGTCTCTGCAAGACCTTGGCGACCTAGCAATGCCTCGCACTTTCAGTTTCCATAGCCTGAAGTCATTGGACCCGTCAAATTTCTCCACTTCAAATTTTGGCACCGACATCTTGGATCTTAGTCAGAACCTTATATTGTTAACCAGATAATCTTTGGAATAGTGCAACTCAATCAGAAACCGTGCACCAAGAGGTTTCCCAGGAAAGAGAGGTGGGTCACAATGGACACGCTTAAATACCAAGTCTTTCCTTAGCCAGAACCTCTTCAAACTGCACTCTCACAGTATAACACTGTCTTCCAGCAACAGCAACCAAAAGGTGATCCTCAAGTATTAGGGAGAAACTCTTTTCTGATGTGGAAGATCAGACTATTTGCAACCACAGAGCATACTAAGAATAAATCCCACCGATCCAAAGCTCTGATACCACTTGTTATGATATCATCAGAGTCGGGTACACCCCAAGTGTAATAAACACTTTCCGGATGTGAGCGGAAGCGCGCCCAAATTGAAGAGGCGGAAAAATGGAGCACGGTGAATAGTAATTCGCAGTGGCGCCCACGTCACTATTCACGTGAATAGTACTATGTAGTGGGACCCGCTTCACTATTTATAAATAGTACTCGTTACTATTCACACCACCAAAATAGATCAAGATAACTGCACACCAATATTTTAACGTGGAAAACCCTCCTGTAATTTTGAGGGTAAACCACGGCCAAACTCAAAAATACTCCACTATATTTAAAGAGTAATTACAATATAGTGTATCCCCAATGAGACTCTCTTCTACTACAATTAGTAGTATTACAGAGATCTAGAGAATATATCCAAAACCCCCCAGTGTATACTCACACTACACTCTTGGAATTTTCTTACACACACTCTCTATTTTTCTCTCACTACAAGAAGCCTACACTGCTTCTTTCTTTACAACTGAGGAAATGCTTCTCAGTTCAGGATTGCTAAAATCGTCTGCTTCAAGGCTCTATTTATAGATGATTTTGAAGATGCATGCATGTTCTTGTGCATATTTCGGTGATACAACTGTATTTCACATTACTGTGCATGTGCACAGTAATTTCTTTTTGATTTTTCAACGGTCGGTGGCTGCAAAATGCACAGCCACCGCCACTTTTTCTACATGATCTGGCACACCGGCGGCAGGTGAAACCAGTCGCTGCATCGAGTTGGTGCAAGATGAAAGTAAACCTGATGTTAGAAAGGAGACAGCATTTGTAATAGCTGCAAGGAATGGCATAGTTGAAATGGTGGAGGAAATTCTATCTGAAAAACTAAATGCAATCTATGACACTAGCTCAAAGAATGAAAATGTGTGGTTGTTAGCAGCGAGAAACAGGCAAGCCCTCGTAGTCGAGGCACTGAAAAAGAGATTAAAGAGCTCAAAACCGGAAATTTGGAATGACCTTATTGATCGAGCAGTTGATGGCGAAGGCAACACCATTTTGCACATGCAAATGATGTGGGACACAAGATGGTTTCAGGTATATAATAAATGTTATTAATATAATTAAGAATTTTATCAGGGTTACTGGCTTGTCTTCAATCATTGCTCCTTTTGTTTTTGTTTTCTGATGTTATATTAGGATAAAATACTCAAATTAATTCCTCATAAATGTATCAAAGGATAAACTCACATTTGAAAAGGAGGACAATAAATGTTTGCTTTGATTTTTAAAAATAAAGTGATTGCTATAATTCTTGTGGAATAAGCTAATATTATAGATTATTATTTTACTAAATGTTTTTTTGAGTGAACAATATGCATAAGATATTAGCTTATCTTCTATTAAAAATATATTAGCTTATCTATGTTCTTGGTAAAGATATCATCTTTTCTATCGAAAATTCTATTATATAATAGATCAATTAATGGATAAATTAATCAGAACTTGGGACATGGGATTATATCTTATTAGATTTAAATGCAATAGGAATCCATCGCTATTTCTTTTTGATCTTTCTCATTTTTTTTTTCATCTTATTACTAAAATAAAAAATTATGAAAAATGAATATTGAATAATAAATAATATAAGGTATAAGTGATTATTATATTTATAAAATATTAATGTATGTTTAAAATAATTAAAAATAAAATAAGGATATTTAAAATTGTTTATTTATATTTATTAATATTACATTTTTTTTGTTTCTGTTATGCTCTATAGTAGGAGGCACAAGTAAAAAACTTTATAGAAATATGAAAAAGTAAAATAAAAAATATTTATTTATGGATAATAAAAATATGATTTTTTTACAAAAAATATAATAAAAATAGTTCATAAATGAATGAAATATACTTTAAAATTTATAGTTAAATATTTAATAAAATTTATTATTTTTTAACATAATATTTCTTTTGCTAGATTTTGTTTTTATAATTAATTAAAACAATTTCTAGTAGTGAAAGGGTAACATTATTTTGTAAAATGTTATATCAAATATTGCATAATATTAAAATATCTTAATATTTTTTATTCCTTATATATATATATATATATATATATATATATATATATATATATATATATATTGAATTTTGATTTTGTTGCTTATGATTTTTTTTGTTTTAATCAGAATTTCTTAAAATTGTTTGTTTTTCCTATGTACTCCATTAACCAAGTTATTAAAAAGGATTAAATTCAAAATTTCCACTATTTGTAAGTAATAATACATATTCTTAAATATGTATAGAGACCAAAACTAAAACAAGAGGATCAAAACAAAAATTTTAGTAAGAGTCAAAACCAAAACTTATTATATTTTTTAGAGAATCAGAAACATATTTAAGCCTTATATTTTAATAAAATGTTAATATTGTCAAATCTTATGTTATTAAGTTTAATCCTATCATGCACAAGCCTTAATTAATTAATTATTTTCTGCCAATATGGACGTGGTTCACATGATTAACCTTAGTTTGCCTTAATCTTGAAATGAGGAGAGTTTCCCAGGTGATAAATTTTATGCACCCAAAAGAAAAATGGGAGTGACTACCATTTGTCCATTAACACTCTTCATTTATTATTATTATTTTTTTAAAAAATTCCTAAAATATTCTTAAAAATAATACCTTATTTTATATTTAGCTACTTTTATTTTAAAACTAAATTAAATTTTTAAATTGTTTTATATTTATGATATATTGTTACTCGAATATTTTAAATTTATATTTAATGATTAATATTAAAATTATAACAATACTAATGCTTATATATGATTCAATAATATTTTTTTTCCAAATGTTACTAAATGTCACGTTGCAGTAAGTTCTCAAACTTAAAAATATGATAACATATAATGATATAATATTAGTTCCGATAGTTCAACATAGTTTGTAATCCGTTGAAATGTTTTTGAAACTTCTTATTTAGGCTAAATCATGGTTCACCACTATATCATATTTAATTTTAGCAATATTTACTAACAAAAAGTATTGTCTAATAATATTTAAAAATATTGTTGAAATATAAAAAAAATTTAAAAACTTTTAGCAACATTTTTGTATATATAAATATTTTACTAAAAAAATTTACTAATGCCTTTATATAATTTAGCAAAGTTATTCAAATATTAATAAATTTTAATTATGCTGTAATGTTTTGAACAATAGCATTTTATAATTATGTAACCGTTTAAAATTGGTTTTAAGTTCAAAATAATGTGATCAAATGTGGGGGTATGGCTGGTTGACCAAGACAGAGAAATCAGAATAATGAATTGGCAGCAATGATAGCGTATTGAGAAATTAGGAGAGCATCAAATGGACTTTCGTGCTTCATACAACCAAACAACTTGTTCTATGGTACGAGAAGCAGAGTGACTATTCAGACTTGATCATGATAATTTGTTTTCCTTGAAAAAGAAAAAAATCGAAGGAACGTTACAAAATTTAATTTAGTTTCAAAAATAAAAATTAGATAAATATAAAACAGGTTTTGTATCAAGGACATTTTAGAAATGTTACAAATAGAAATAATAAATGAGGAATGGTAATAAACAAATAGAAGTAATAATAGCCACTTCTAGAAAAACAAAATACCATATATATTTTGTCTTATGAGAAATTCTTGTATATTTTAAGATCACATTTAGTAGTGCTCCATGAACATTATATCTTCATTTATAATATTTAGACATTATGCAAAATAATAATAAAAAAATGTGATTATAAATGTTCCTGAATTATATATTAAATATATTTTAGGGGCAGTCAAGTATTTTGTCCTTGTCTTGATCCCTTTATCATTTTATCCACCTTGTTTGTTGTAGTATATTATGGACGTAGTGCCGCGACATTACAATGTCAGACGCAACATGCAAGAGAAAACCGCAGCAGAAATCTTCAAGGCAGAACACAAAACACTCGTCAAGGATAGTAGCGATTGGCTCAAGGATACATCGGAATCATGTTCTGTTGTGGCTGCGCTTGTTGCCGGCGTTTCCTTTGCTACAGCTTGCACGGTCCCCGGTGGCACTGATAAAGGCGAGGTCCCACTGCAAGGCAAACCTGCGTTTAATGCATTCGCTATCTCTTCCTTACCTGGAATTTTATTCTCTGTGACTGCGCTCGCAATGTTCCTTTCCATCCTCACTTCCCGAAAAGAAGCTAAGGATTTTCTCATTGGCTTGCCGTTGAAACTTCTTCTAGGGTTAAGTTCCCTCTTCGTGTCGACTATGGCAATGTTTGTTACTTTCTGCTCCAGCCATTTCTTTCTCATTGATAAGACGACATACAAGAAGTTCATAGTCCCCTTATATGGAGCCTCTGCATTTCCTTTGCTTTTCTTTGTCAGTGCACAGTTTCCATTATACTATGATCTCCTAATGATTATTTTAATGCAGGTGCCAAAGGAAAAGGGTCTTGGTCAGAGTTTATAGGAACTTCTTTCTAGAGTGGGGTAAGGGCTTGTTTAGTCTGCATTTTCATTTCCTGTTTTTCTTTTGTGTTTTTTGTTTTCATGATTTTGAGAAGGAAATGGTGAAAACAATAAAAATCTTGTTGTATATTGGTTGTGTGTTGTTGAGTTTGCATTCAAGCATAGAGGTCTCTGCATATTCTCGTTGTAATATGCCAGATCAGCGTGGTGATTAATAGGTAATTTCATATTATGAGCTATGCGGTAAAGCTTTTGATTAGTGATGATATTTTTAGTGTTAGATCATTTCTGTATAAATGGAGAGGCTTTTTGTATATATTTCCAATATAATAGATAATAGCTAGATGAAATTATTTTTTATATTTCAACTTAATGGTATGCATATTTATATCAGTGCAGTATCAATGAAATGTACATACATAGGTTGTTCTATTTGTGTGATACATAAAATTTTGTTCTATTTTTATGTAAATTTATAGGTAATTGTAATTCAATGATTAAATTAATAAAAATATATTTCCTTCGTTATATACCAAATGAGATAAATCAATCGTAAAATAAAATCTTTATATTTCTCTCACCCTCTCCCATCTATTAGCTTGGTTACGTAGCTGTAAAGAGCAAACTTTTACAGAGTCATTTTATAAAACAACTCAAACAAATTTGAGTCCCTTTAGAAAATCCTAGCAAACTTCCCCCATTAAATCACGCTGTGGACAAATTTTTGTTAGAATATTCCAGGTTTGAACTGCCATTGATTATTGTGTATTTTGATTTATAAGACGAGTTGAATAAATTGCCTAATTATTTCCAAGAAACTCATTTAATGTTATCTTGTGATCCAAGTAGATGTGAGTATAATACCTGACATGTAGATATTGTTTATTTTGGGCCTAACTAGACACCCCTCACAGATTTGTTCTTCCCTCATCTCAAGCAAACAAAAAAAATAAAAATAAAAATAAAAAGGCATTTGCATGGGGAGGTATCTACAATCTTATTTGACATGCTTCGTTCTCCTCCCCCAATTGATGTGGGACTACTTCTCTCTAGAGGGAAAAAATCCTTGGATGACTAGGGTTTTTAAAAAAAATTTAGAAGTATTATAATGTGCCAAATATATATTAGTGGTATAAAATAAAAACCGTGATGCGATGCGCATCTAGCATGGGCCCATAGCGTGGAAGCATCGTGTTTCAGCGATTTCAGAGTTTTTAAACTTTCAGTTTGAAAGGAACGCCACCTCCCATATGAGATTGCTTATAATAATAATAATAATAACAACAACGTTACTTTTTATATATTGAACTTATCTCACATCAGTTGGAAGGAAAATGAAGAATGTCTTATAAGGGTTTGGATACCTCTTCCATGTTTTTCCTTGAGAGGGAGGAATAATAAATCCGTGAGGGGTGCCCAATTATGCATCAAAGTGGACAATATCTGTATATTAGATATTATAATCACATTGACGATGCATGCTTTATAAGGATGTGAATACCTCTCTATACACACGTGTTTTGTCCGGGCAAGATAGAGCAACCTCCATCTGAAGAAATGAAGTTCCCAATGAATTACGCTACGTTATGTGAATTCCCGAAACTTGTGAATGTTTTCGCTGTGTTTTGTAAGTAAATGGATTCCAAAGCTATCCCGTTAATTATTTTTCATTTTGTTACTTTATTCTTACTAGCACTCAATA